>JAHRHJ020003482.1:0-158971 GCA_019776745.2 Taxus chinensis | reverse complement strand
CTCTAATATACATGATAAGATAGGATTTGTATAGGACCTAATGTCTCAATAGTATCATGCTTGTTTTGTTGACACATCATACATTCAACCAAAAAATTCTAAACTTCCTCTCCAATTCCTTCCCAAAATAAATACTTCTTGTTTCTATGAGTAAGCTTGAAGAATCCCAAGTGCCCCTATTAGAGACACATGGAGCTCCACTAGAAACTTATGTCTAAGAGTTGAGTTATTCAACATGTGTAGCCAATCCTTCTATCATAGGATGTTAAATTTCCACTCAATTTTTCCTGATACACTTGAATATTGTTGAAGTTTCTTAATGAGATCTAAAGAACCTCACCTGAAACAGGTGAGATCTAAATAACCTCACCCTCATTCTTCGGGGGAGATCTAAAGAACCTCAACCTCCATATAGAGATTTGTGGGTGTTTTCTCTCATTATTATCTTGCCTCATCCACCCAATCTCATTTTTGTATTATTTTATAAAGTATTGATGTTGGATTAAGATTTGGACCATGGAGAAAAATTTCTCATTAATTCCTAATAAAATCACAAAAGAAAACAAGGTTTTCTAGAGCCTAGGAGTAGCAGATTAAGATCATCTAAGTTGATTCACATTTGTAAAAAGGTATCAAAACCATATTGCTCCAATTTTAGTTAAGCCACTTTCATACTTATAGGGTTATAAAAAAAAGGTGCCTAAAATATATTGGTTTTTCTTAATTTACTTCCCCTTTATATCTGCAACTACTTTTCACCATTTTTTTTCATTATAAACACACTAATTTTCTAATCTTTTCAAACATTTCAATTATTTAAATTATTTTCAGTCTCCTAGAAAATCCTTATGCTAAGTGTCAATATTTCTTAGCCTTAACTTATTTTATACTATTGTTTGCAGAAGGTGTCCACCTTTCAAGATGCCCTAGAATGTGTCAAATTCTGGTGAGTAGGGAAATATTTCCAACAATTCTACTTCATTAAATTTGGGCGTGCTTTATGTTGAAGGTGATTAATACCTGTATTAGACGTATACCCTTTATGCCTGTTGAGTTGGATTGCATATTGTTGTTTTTAATTGCAAATGAGTTGCAAGTTACGCCGGAGAGGGCTTGAATTTTATGTGTATAATATGGTTTGGATGTAAAATATATTCTATGATCTATGATAGATGTTTGAGCGAAGAACATAAGTTACATTTTGCTAAACAGTTCACATGTCTTTATGTAAGGTTCCACATTTTGCATACATGTCTATCAAAACATTTGCAACTATATCTAACAAAATTCCTCTATATTTTGGCACAGGTTGGGAGTACTTTGGCAAATTTAAACTAATTGGGTTGGAGCCCTGTTTGTTGCATATGGTGAAACAAGGCGAGGAGTATGTTGGCAAATGTAAACAGGAAACCACTCTCTGTACCTGAGTGGTGCAAGCGGTTGCAAAAGCTGACGAATATGTACAATGGGAGTAGAATCGGATGGATAAGAACACAAAGATGGAAGCCTCGTTTATAAGAAGCGTGGAGATGCTCTTCCGCTACAACATCTTGGGTATCATTGGCAGGTTTCTTAATCTCATCTACCCACCAAACATAAAATTCCCTAGAGATATGTCATCTCATGGAATGAAGTGATTGAAGGATACTGACAAAATGGGATTGTTGTCTACGCTTTGGGAACATTTAAATGCCAAAATATGAACTTTTGTAAATAAACACCAAGTGTTCAACCAAATGATACAACATGTTATCTTTTAAATGAATATCATAATTGTATCTTACAGAAGACATGGTCATCGTCAAGAGACATTGTGGCCCATAACAAAATACGAGGTTTATAGCAACGTACGGACATCCATCAAGGCATAGTAGGCAATGTTTTTTTTGTTGGAAGTTACTATATTGTCCTCTCCCCATCACACAAACTTAAAATAGAAAAATTACAACTCCAATAAACTAAACATTGTTATCCTCTCCGGCGTAAATTGCAACTCATTTAGAATTGCATCGGATTCTTCAGAAAGTAATTGAATTCCAGAGAAAATGCTTTGGCTCTTAATTAACATTGCTTCTTCACACGATCTGACAAAAATTTCTCGGTGGATACATGATCTCCAAAGATTTGGTTCTATTTTTTGTTAGATGGAATCATTGAAACAGTCTCCTGTGGCCCTGAATGTCTAGTGTGCGCCATCTGTGAGAGCCCTTTTGAAAGGGGCTAACGGATCAAACTACCACATATCCTTAAAATCTGGTCTTTTTGGGACAAGGCTCTTCAAGACACACAGTGCCTTCCCTTCCAAAGTTTCTCAAGTGGCTCACAAAAAAATAGAACTCGTATTGTTATGCAAGACAGCGCTGCGGGGTCATATGTCACAACCCTAGCAGAACTGGCCCAGTCTGTGAAGTCCCTAGATGCTATCAGTAGAGACATCGATAAGCTCTCTCAGTACATAACCAATAAGGTTTTTTTTAATTTCCTTGTTAATCCAATCATACCAGACGAGAAGAAAAAGGGTATTCTCGAAGACATTACAAATGATGCCAAGTTTCATCCTTATACATTAAAATTTCTCTACATTCTTATTGACAAGAAAAGGATTGACCTGATTGGTGAGATTTTCAAAGAGTTTGAGACTGTCTACAACAAACTGATTGACACAGAGTTGGCAGTTGTGTCTTTTGTAGTCAAGCTTGAGAATCAGATTTCTCTCGGTCCTTCACAAAATCAATGCAATGTTTTTTGTCGATTTAAGTCATATCTTCTGCTAGAGTGTTTCCATAATGGCTTGCAGAAATCTGTTAGGCCACAATTCATCTATTGTTGCCCTGCACTCTTCCTCTGACAGAGGAGTTCGGGATTCTTCTACATGAGCGACACCTCTGTCAATAATAACCTGATAATGAATATATGCAATTCAAAATTTAGAATTTAGTATAAAATATAACAAGGTACGGGCAGGGAAAGGTCCTCAGTCCTCATCCGTATATTGAAGTCTCTCGATGACTATGCGTCAAAGCAAGCAAGCATCATGAACTTTGACAAAAATGCAGAGCTGGCTTCAGAAGAAGATACTGAAGGCAAGTACATATAATGATTGCATACTATCGCCAGGGATGCAGAATTAGTCCTAATGGAAGGTCAAAAATAGGGCACACTCTACAAGATGCATCACTGTTAGGGAGGAAGTTTGACCACATGATGTTATGATTAACATATGATGTATTTACATGCTTTCGGTTGAATTGGTTAGTTGCTAAATACTGATACAATGTTGTAAGTCCTAAAATGATGTCTGTTTCGGGCATCTTGACAAGCCCATTTGGGTAAGGAAGTTTGTTCTGCATATGTCTCGAGGAAGAAAAGGATAAATATTATCAGTAGTTGAAAGATTACATATTGTTTCTTATCTTAAGATCCATTCGCAGTAGAATCATATGTTATTATCATTGTTATTAAACTACTTTCAGTATTTACTTTGTTTATCCAGGAAAAAAATGACAATAGCTCGATTCTACAATCCAGAATTTTCCACGGTCCTTAAACTCATTTGAGGAAAAATGGTACTAGAATAGGCAATAAAGACGCATTAAAAGTTTTGCGAGCAACCCAATTGAATGGGCAAGAAGTCGATAAGGTGAGTTACCTGATAAAGAAGAGAATGATTTGAACTGGATGATTAATGAGTTATACACCCTGAGTTTAGCAGACTGTTATTTGGAATCAAAATATCACTAACATAAGGTGGCTACATATTTATAAGTTTTCCAATCAAAACATAAGACTCATTATCTTGAGTACATCATGTCTCTTTATAGCTAGGAAGCTACACACTGCATCTTGAAGTGGTGCAGCTACTTTTGAGTTTTTTATGCTCTTGGCTTAACTGTAGCTATTTTTAAACGGTATCTTAAAGTTGATCAAGTAGTTCTTAACTTACAACTACTTTGACTGGCTTCTACACTTATATTTGTCACAATCACACCCCCTAATCGCCATCTACTACGAAAGCTGAATACATCTTTACCTGGCATAGAAAAAGTGCACCACGTGATACTGTCCGTGAGTTTCACAATGCCTGAAACACATGATGAACAGCAAGGGGTTAAGTGCTCATCATGTGTGCAGCACAGCCGAAGGCATTCCCCTTATGGTAAAGGCCTCACCAGACGTTTCTACAGAGATGTTAAATTTGACAGCCTCAGCGTCTCAAGCTTTCAGATATTCATGTGTTCTACCACAAACTCTGACTGCAATGTTTGCATGTCATGGTGAGGCCTCACTCCATGCAGGAAATTTTGAACAAGTAGTCCATGAACTGCACATATCTGTTTGATTTGTATGTTTTTATCGGGTTGAATTGTAAAGTAGATATTCACTCATTCCCTCCACTGCCCCTGTCACCATCCTATCCACCATCCGAGGAAAGTACGACACTTGATAGAGATATTAGTGGCAGTTGTTCTTTTTTTCGAAGAGCATGTGGGATCAGTAAATTCTAGTGATGAGGGTTTATACTCGTGTCCCCCCACAGCCCTGGTGGTGTGGAAATAAATGTGGACCCAAATACATTGCGTTTCACACAACTATCACTGATTTCATTATGCCAGTTTAGGTTGCATTCTGCACCTGGGAATTCAGGGAACATTATAGCTATGTTGGTTACAATATACTTACCTGAAAGAGACCATACATGCGGCATTGATGTCCAACAAGGTTCTCCATCCCCACTAATAAGCCTCAGTGATTTCCTTCAAGAGATCTATAATGTCACCATGGACAATATCTCCTCCACCACTATAATTTAGTCCTTGACAGTGAACATTTCATTGAATGTTGGTTGTTAACGACCTTCAATTTAGAGACCAGAGCTGTACATGTTGCTCTGCATGGAAGGAAATAAAAATGATGGAGGTTATTTTGGCATAGGATGAAAGTTCTTCTTAGATGGAATGACATGGCTTTATGGCATCACCAAAGAATTTTTTTTTTCTAAGGTTAGCGATAGTCCAACTCGACACCAAGACCCTGCCATCTCAGAATAATTTACTAGGGAGAGTTGTGCAACCCAAAATATTCTGGTAATGATCATAACCAATCTGCCTGAGTGAAGTGTTCGGAAAGGTGAAATGATTTTCTTCTGGATACGTATTATTTTAGATTTGGAATGTTTAATCCTCAATCCCCTTAGAGGTCTAAATATTATGTTTAAAGAATTCGATGCTATTTCCTATTCGAATGGGGGGTCATTCCTTCGAGGTTCAGGTTTCACTTCGTAGTTGCTAAACATCAATAATGGAATTATGATGAATACGCATTTGAACATTTATTTGTGCCTTAAGATTCAATCTTCCTGCACAATGGGGCTTTCTTGCTTATACATTTGTTATAACAATATATATAAAACTAACCATATAAATATTTACCATGATGTAAATACTAATTCCTAACATTCCCCCCCCTTAGTGTTTACATGGTAGAAAAACATCCACACACTCAACTGCAGTATGCTCACCCCTGTGGCATGTCCAACTCTGTGACTCATGACCTTGATCCAAAAGAAAGGCTCTCTCCTTCCATGGTTTTAAACAGGCTTACCACAAACCTTGACGTGACAGGAACCTCATCAACTGTCGACCTCATGTGGTTTTCTGGATTCTCCCACAAACCCTTTCAAGATCCATGAACTGACTTACTCTGGTGCTACTGTTCACCACTATGCTTATACATCAGGGAATTATGTAGGAAACACAACTTGCATATCTCAAAACTGCACAATAGAAGATATACTGAAAATAATTTCACATTACTTCCTATAAGAATCGTAATGTTCTTAATTGTAGTCTCTGTCATTGATCGCTGCCACTCGATCTCGAACAACATAGAAAACTGCCACTGCCACTGGAAGCTTTCCTTGACTAAGCCATTTTGGGTGCAGAATGGGAATGGAACATTGGTATGTATTCCCCCCCACAATGTGAAATTCCACTCATATAGATACTGAGAAGCAAACTGCATCGAAGAACATACTCCTGAATGGATCTTGCTAGTTAGGTCTTGCTGCACATGGTCACTAATGCTAGTGAACGTATTCTTCTAGCTGACCATCTTCCAACGAAGTACGGCAGTCAGAGGACCAAGTCAGTCAGAGGATCACTGACAGTCATCTGTGCTCCAACACAACTCTCTTTCCAACATCCATCAAATACCAAACAAAACAGGAACTCTGAAAAAGAATCACACCAAGCTGAAACTGGAACACTACAAAACTCAAAAACAAGTACTCACACTGCACACCTGTGCCACCAAATCATTTTGTGCGGCCCCGTCGTTGGTGACTGACGAGAGGTCGCTGTTCGACCTCCTTCCTCCGATGCCTCCTTCCTCCATCAAATCATACTGCTAGTTCAGCTGAATGTGATCATGAAGCTCAGTAACATACCTTCAATCAATTAGGACGTTGCACCGAAAATGCGTCCAAAATTCGTGAGGCAATTTTTTTTATTTTTACGAACTTTTGAACAAATGACACTTTTTACTGGTTTGACTAACAATAACACTATTGACTTGGATATGAAGACATGACTAGACAGATCAACCTATTTAATCACCTTGACAATACCTAAATTTTACCAAAATACTTATATAACTTTACTAGACCAATACAACTTTTAGACTTGATGAACATAATTTTTTAAACATAAAATGAAAATTGACTCACAATTCTACACTTGTGACCCAAATGTTTTTGTACAGAATAAATTAATAATCTATACATTATAGATTATTGGCAAATAGTTTTTCACAGGGACTAACCCTTGTACAGAGAATGACTCATGAAACTATGTGCCCACCTCCAAAAAAACAATTCAAAAGTATTAAAATATAATAACAACCAAGCAGGAATAGAACCCACCATTTGATATGCACAAAAACCTGCAAAATTATGACATTGAGTGAACAGTGAACACGCCGATAAACAATTACAACCAGCCTAAGTGCCTTAATCGCTGTTGACCCCCCCCACGAATACTTGACATCTATTGGAAAAGATTTTCTACAAACAGTGCACCAGCCCGCCATTATGACTCATATGAATCGAGAACCTATTTTCTAAATTTTGATTGAACTTTTGAATACATCGTAATTTTCTGCACCGTATAAAGTCAACAGGCTGATCAATATTTCTCATTTTATGTATCTCCTTCAAAGATGAATTTCCACTTAGAATGGAGTCAAATCCACCTAAAGATAGACTTAAGATGCTATGTATTATGTTTGCTAAAAGCATCAGATCTTGTATCTAATTGGACGATGCAACCAACAGATTTGCTTTCAAATATTTCAATACTGACCGATGTGTTTGTGTAGTTCAATACCATTAAACCGAAGAATTCATGCTTTCTAATGATCTATTCTTCTATACAATGACTCTTAGATGTTAGATATTATGGCGTAGAAGTATAGATAGTTGCACTGTTTTCTTAGCAGAATACTACAAATATCATATAGTATGCACGAGTTCCAAATTTGGGACATATATAGCATGTATTATTGAGGAAAGTGAGATAAACATGGACCAATTATCCACTCGTGCTGTACTCATCCTTCTGATGTTAGGAGTCCATAGTCCATGAAATATGATGATAGCTCATCTGGAACATTCAAATTCCAGAATTTGTCGACTGGTTATATTCAGAGCTTCTCATGACTATCCCTTGATAGCAAAAACTGTGTACTTCATGTACTAATTAGAAAAATGACGATCTATCAATGGATAGAATACTTTTGTAATGGAGTCTAGATCTGGGCAGAAAGATGAAAGAAATTCAAGGCAAAGATGGGTCTACATACTGCTTCTAATTATTAAATTAACTCTGCATTAACATACTAGATACAGAATGTAGTTATGAATTACCAAATCTTAGTATACATCCCAATGGCTTATTGGGGAACACAGGAAAATATCCTTTAATTAAAATTGTAATTCACAGATTAATTTGAAAAATATAATATTACACAGGCTATTGAATAGCTTCATATGTAGGAAATTGTACTTCCTATAACATAGGAGGACTCAATAAACAAATTGGGACATGTATTTCCTTGGAAAGAACCTTGTTACTTACCTGCAACAATACACAACTAACATTAATAATATAACTTATTGTTTATCATTAACAACCCATTGATATTTAAACTTAAAGTAACCATATAAATATTCACCAATGATGTAAATACTAATTCCTAACATTCCCCCCCTTGCTAAATAGTGTTTACATGGTAGAAAAAGACTATCCATGTTACACTCCTCCACTGTAGTATGCTCACCCCTGTGGCATGTCCAAATCTTTGACTCATGACCTTGATCCAAAATAAAGGCTCACTCCTTCCATGGTTTTAAACAGGCTTACCACAAACCTTGACGTGACAGGAACCTCATCAACTATCCACCTCATGTGGTTTTCTGGATTCTCCCACAAACCCTTTCAAGATCCATGAACTGACTTACTCTGGTGCTAATGTTCACCACTATGCTTATACATCAGGAAATTATGTAGGAAACACAACTTTGCATATCTCAAAACTTGCACAATAGAAGATATACTGAAAAATTTCACATTACTTCCTATAAGAATCGTAATGTTCTTAATTGTAGTCTCTGTCATTGAAAGCTGCCACTCGATCTTAACAACATAGAAAACTGCCACTGCCACTGGAAGCTTTCCTTGACTAAGCCATTTTGGGTGGAGAATGGCAATGGAACATTGGTATGTATTCCCCCCCACAATGTGAAATTCCACTCATATAGATACTGAGAAGCAAACTACATTGCAAACTGAATCGAAGAACATACTCCTGAATGGATCTTGCTAGTTAGGTCTTGATGCACATGGTCACTAATGCTAGTGAACGTATTCTTCTAGCTGACCATCTTCCAATGAAATAGTAAATCAGAGGACCAAGTCAGTTAGAGGATCACTGACAGTCATCTGCACTCCAACACAACTCTCTTTCCAACATCCATCAAATACCAAACAAAACAGGAACTCTGCAAAAAGAAGTCACTCTTGTTTTCTTTCAAATAATTTAAAACTGGAACACTATCAAAACTCAAAAATTCATTAGTACTCACACTGCACACCTGTGCCACCAAATCATTCTGTGCGGCCCCGTTGTTGGTGACTGACGAGAGGTCGTTGTTTGGGACCTCCTTCCTCCGATGCCTCCTTCCTCCATCAAATCTACTGCTTGCTCTTTTCTAAGAATCATGTGATCAGCACATTTTAAGCTACAAATCAGTAATTTCATTAGTACTAATTTGTAGTCCCTTGTATTATTCACCTCTAAAATGTCACCAAAATTGTTGTGAGGCAATTTTGATTTTTGGCATTTTTCGACTTAATCAAAACAATGAACTTTATTACTCCATGTATAACACTAATATGGAATAAGACTTGGAAGATCACCTATTTAACACCTTGACTATGACTACTATTCACAATATGACTTATTGACTTGACTTCTTAAACTAGTTTTGATCTTGATATGAACATTAGCAATTCCTTTAAAAATGAAAATTGACAATGGGATTGTAGGCAATGACCCAGATCATTTTTGACAACAACATAGCAAATATAATAATGATTAGTCACAGGTTGCTTCCACAGGTTGATAATTGGCCTTGTCTCAAAAAATAACATTTGACTATGAATCCTTTAACCTTAAAACATGAACATTTGACTTGAAAAATTAAAAATCTATGCTTACAATATGAACTTTTATATGACAGTGACGTTATTTCAATTGACTTGTAGACTATACTACAAATACTGCAATTAGTCATGACAAATACTTGACTCTATAGATTATAAGTGCAATGATATTACACATAGTTCACCCATGAATGAACAATCTATTGATGTATGATAATTGCGTAATAACAGTCATAAAGTTGATGGCAATGTATTTTACAGAGCACCGCAGTGATATGCTTCTCATGTATCTCAGAAAGATTCAGTCATAAAGGTAGAATGGCGTCAATTCAATGAAGGAATACTCCTAAGAATGCTAGATATTAAGATGTTTCTTTGCAAAAGATCAGCATTTATCAAATCTGGACAATGCCAACCATACTGTTCTCAGAAACTTTGAAATACTAGATCTATTATGAAGTATTTAACCCATCATTTCTAATCGGATGTAATTCCGATGAGGACGTGACTTAGACCTAAAACCCGAGATTTTGATGCAAGGGGGGGGGGGGGGGGGGGGGTAGATAAGGGGTTACAATTTAGCGTAACACAATCCTTAATAGTACAAGAGTTCTCACAAAAATACACTTCTAAGCGCAGATGAACTCAAAGTGCTAACAATGACAAAATTACCCTGCTACACTAATAAATTATCACGTCTAGTCGCAACAGTATATAATAAACTATGAATCCTTATCTGACTGTAGTGAATATTATAACATTTAGATGTCAAATATTCAGTCAGCATGAATCCATCAAAATGCGTACCATCATAATGTGATCTTCTGACGATTCTCCCATTTTTTCGATCAATAACAAGTAGAATAGCTACTTTGCAGGGTCCCTAAGCAGAAATATATAAAACTTGGTATGCAAGACAATCTGCAAATCTATTGCTCTAATGCAATTAATATAACTGTCTATGAATTTACTTCCATTCAACAAAAGACAGAGCAATAATTCCAAACTGCCCCTTTACAATTCTATACTCTATTAACATACCTGGATCAGATGCTGCTCCGATACCAAATCATTCCTGAAAATAGGATTAACACAGATTAAATCTGCACAATTAATATTATATTCTTCACTATATTGAATTCAGATACATATGGCTATTAAATAGCCATATACATAGCCAAAACAACCTCCTACAAAATAGGGAGGTGTTACAACAATTAAACTTATTTAGTTGTGATTGTTACTCCCGTAACAATACACAACTCAACACCAATAATATATTATTGTTTATATAACAATAATATATTAATAACATATTAAACTATATAATATAATTATATTACCAATATCTTATGTAAATACTAATTCCTAACATTCCCCCCCTTAGTGTTTACATGGTAGAAAAACATCCACACACTCAACTGCAGTATGCTCACCCCTGTGGCATGTCCAACTCTGTGACTCATGACCTTGATCCAAAAGAAAGGCTCTCTCCTTCCATGGTTTTAAACAGGATTACCACAAACCTTGACTTGACAGTAACCTCATCAACTGTCCACCTCGTGTGGTTTTCTGGATCCTCCCACAAACCCTTTCAAGATCCATGAACTGACTTACTCTGGTGCTACTGTTCACCACTATGCTTATACATCAGGGAATTATGTAGGAAACACAACATTGCATATCTCAAAACTGCACAATAGAAGATATACTGAAAAAATTTCACATTACTTCCTATAAGAATCGTAATGTTCTTAATTGTAGTCTCTGTCATTGATCGCTGCCACTCGATCTCGAACAACATAGAAAACTGCCACTGCCACTGGAAGCTTTCCTTGACTAAGTCATTTTGGGTGCAGAATGGGAATGGAACATTGGTATGTATTCCCCCCCACAATGTGAAATTCCACTCATATAGATACTGAGAAGCAAAATGCATCGAAGAACATACTCCTGAATGGATCTTGCTAGTTAGGTCTTGCTGCACATGGTCACTAATGCTAGTGAACGTATTCTTCTAGCTGACCATCTTCCAATGAAGTACGGCAGTCAGAGGACCAAGTCAGTCAGAGGATCACTGACAGTCATCTGCGCTCCAACACAACTCTCTTTCCAACATCCATCAAATACCACACAAAACAGGAACACTGCAAACTGAAGCACACTGAGAAAATGGAAACCACACTAAAAATCATATACTCACACCATACATATGCCACCACAATCTTCTGTGCGCGGCCCCGTCGTTGGTGACTGACGAGAGGTCGCTGTTTGACCTCCTTCCTCCGATGCCTCCTTCCTCCATCATACATACTGCTAGTTCAGCCGAATATGTGCTTTGAAATGTGATTTCCGACATGAAGCTCAAAATAACCTTCAATTTTGGACGTCGGATACAAGCGAAAATGCGTCCAAAATTGAAATTTTTTTTTTTAGCAAGCTAATTTTTTTTTGTAAAACTTTGAAATGACTATTTTTGACTTTTTCCATGATAATTGGTTCCATAAATGACATTGACAAAAAGACATGAACAGATAATCCTAAAATCACCTTTTGACATATGACGACTTAGACAAGACAAAATGAAAATTTTGACTAAATTAATAAAAAATGAGATTACTTTTTGAATATACTTTGACTTACAAATAAAATTAACAATTGACTTTTTGATTAAAAAACTTTGACTATAAAATAAATATAATAAATAACAGACTTCTTCATTGGAAAATTAATTGAAAATGACTTATAAAATACACTAGATCCGACCTTAAAATATTTATTGACAACACCACTAAATAATAAAGATATTATAATGACAACTTAATATTTGATGACATTAAACACCAAATGACCAAAGAACTTATAACAAAACTAATAATACTAACAAAACTATTTGACTCTATAGAACACGAGACTATGTGGTAATGTACACTATAATATAGCCACCAAAATATTAAGAAATTATTGTGTAGAACCTGAATGGCCATTATTGGAACATTGGATTTTCCATAAAGTCATATGCCAGAATGAAAGCACTTTAGAGTCTGAGGATGCTGTACGTTTGATTGTTCATGTATCTCCTAAATGATTTCTGAGGCTAGATATTTTAGAACTCAAATAGTGAAATTTTAAGACTTCGTTTCAGGTGATCATATGAATGTTTCTGTATGATGCCACCGAAGATTGTCCAGGATGAAGATCAAATCTGCTATCTGATCCAAGTCAGAGTGGAAATTGCATAATGAGGTTGAATTCGTGGAAATGGTAGATCTGATACCGAACCAAATATGCAGACCAAAGAGCCACACTTGAAACTGAAGATGATATAATAGAACTATATGGTACGTGACAAAACTAGCATGTTAGATGTTGATCCTTCTATAGATCAATAACTGTACAGGCATTATTTAGACACCTAGCAAAAAATAATTGCATAAGTTTCATATGGATACTTTGAAATACATATCTGATGGAGCTTTACAATCTTGAATCAATCATCTATTCGCAGAACTGTGAATGTAGGTCGTATCTGATGTTGCAAGTTCTGATGAATTCAGAGAGCACGGGTCTCGTGAACAGGTGGTAATGGCTATGGACAAGATCTAAATCTACCATATGCCATCTTTCCCTTAATATTATGAAAATTCACCAATTCGATCTGTCAAGTATTAAAATATATCGATAGAATGAATCAAGTCCAACACTTTAGCAAAACTCGTTGATATGGGGCTATGTAAATGCACAAATAAATCTATTGCAACCAAGACCAATTGCAAAATTTTAATTCAGAATTATTTCTCATACGCAAGCATCGGGACAAAGGATATGATGGAGAAATGCCCTTATTTCTAAATACTCTGCCATTAACATACACTGGATCAAATCGCTCTGATACCAAATGAAAAGGAATCAACAGATTAAACACACAGAAATATATGCATAAATAATTGTTTCACATATTTGAATGTACATTCATAGGCTATTATATAGCCATATACATAGCCAAAACAACCTCCTATAAAATAGGAAGGTGTTACAACAAATAAACCTATTTAGTTGTGATTGTTACTCCCGTAACAATACACAACTCAACACCAATAATATATTATTGTTTATATAACAATAATATATTAATAACACATTAAACTATATAATAATAATTACCATATAATTATTATCTTACATAATGTAAATACTATATTTCCTAACATTCCCCCCCTTAGTGTTTACATGGTAGAAAAACATCCACACTCTCAACTGCAGTATGCTCACCCCTGTGGCATGTCCAACTCTGTGACTCATGACCTTGATCCAAAAGAAAGGCTCTCTCCTTCCATGGTTTTAAACAGGCTTACCACAAACCTTGACGTGACAGGAACCTCATCAACTGTCCACCTCGTGTGGTTTTCTGGATCCTCCCACAAACCCTTTCAAGATCCATGAACTGACTTACTCTGGTGCTACTGTTCACCACTATGCTTATACATCAGGGAATTATGTAGGAAACACAACATGCATATCTCAAAACTGCACAATAGAAGATATACTGAAAATATTTCACATTACTTCCTATAAGAATCGTAATGTTCTTAATCGTAGTCTCTGTCATTGATCGTTGCCACTCGATCTCGAACAACATAGAAAATTGCCACTGCCACTGGAAGCTTTCCTTGACTAAGTCATTTTGGGTGCAGAATGGGAATGGAACATTGGTATGTATTCCCCCCCACAATGTGAAATTCCACTCATATAGATACTGAGAAGCAAAAATGCATCGAAGAACATACTCCTGAATGGATCTTGCTAGTTAGGTCTTGCTGCACATGGTCACTAATGCTAGTGAACGTATTCTTCTAGCTGACCATCTTCCAAAGAAGTACGGCAGTCAGAGGACCAAGTCAGTCAGAGGATCACTGACAGTCATCTGCGCTCCAACACAACTCTCTTTCCAACATCCATCAAATACCACACAAAACAGGAACACTGCAAACTGAAGCACACTGAGAAAATGGAAACCACACTAAAAATCATATACTCACACCATACATATGCCACCACAGCTTCTGCGCGGCCCCGTCATTGGTGACTGATGAGAGGTCGTTGTTTGACCTTCTTCCTCCGATGCCTCCTTCCTCCATTATACGTGCTGCTAGCTCAGCCGGGATGTGATCATGAAGCTCAAATTTCACATTGAGCTTTGGACGTCGCTCCCCGCAATGTGAAACACTTTATTTTTCTAGACGTCGGGTAACACCGAAAATGCCTCCGTAAGGCAATTTTTTTTTTTAATTTTTCATACTTTTACAATGATACTTTTGATAACTTTTTGACGACAACTCACGGATTTGACAAAGACAAAAATTTGATATCAAAAGAAGACTTTTAACTTTTAAAAAGTAATTAAAATGAGATTACTTTTTAATGAAAATTTAAAAATCCTAAAATCACCTATATGGAGATTACTTTATTATGACACTTTGACTCTAAATTAACGACTAATTTAGGAAAAAGAATATTTGACAATACACAAAATAAAAACTAGATAATAACCCATGTATAAAAAAAGACTTACTTGACGCTTTGACTAACCAAAATACATTTTACATATTGACTTAAAGAATGACTTTAGATACAGATCCATGGAAAATTATGACCAATACTTTGAAAATAACAAATAATCAATTTATACTTTATCAACACTCAAATAATTTGATAAACCATGTAACATCTAAACTAAATTCCAAAACATGTCTATTAGAATGAAATCACCTATAACAAGCCTGGCTAATAATACTTGAACAAAACCCGTTTAATAAAGTCTACAACCACATGACCTCAAAGAAATCTTCATAATATAGAATGGAATATAGACTTAACCTCTCGTGACTTGCGTGATGGCCTCACATCTTAAAGTTTTAGATTTTCCACGAAGACGTAGTCATTATAGCTATCATGTCACTTAAATGCACTGAATCACCATAGCAAGTCAAACACGTTGAATACTTTTTCAAAAACTATGAAATAGTCTTTGCAGCGAATGCCCCCAATCTCAATAGTTCTTAACTTCAAACACAATAACGTGAAATTTGAATTTATTGGTTGAACATCGGGCTCAAAAAGAAATACCCACAGTGAAACTCTACACAGCATTGGAACATGTACCAGATCTGCTTGCACTACATGCACTAATTAAAAAATGCAGTCATATCTGGCAAAGATGAACGTTGACTGAATATGATGTGGAAGGGAACAACATTAGGAATCGTCTTAAACGCTGAATGATGATTTCGCGACCAAATCATGCATTCCATGGCCCAAAATATAATGTGCATACAATTCTTTGATGTCTTGTTCAGATATTGCACACTAGAAAAATGGCTTTTCCACATGCGTATCAAGATTTTAATTTATTAACAAATACAATAGACAAAGTTATGATAATGCGTAGATAGCTAGAAGGATCAGTGCAGAACCTTTGATCCTCAAAACATAAAGAATATACCTATATTCTGAAATACTAATTCTCCTGCATAAAATTGAAAATCTCATTTACAAGGACGAAACATGATACTATTATCCCTCACAACACTGATCTCATATCGCTCTGATACCAAATATTGATTTTGGATCAGTCTTGCACAGGTAGGAACACACAGAATAATTATATTGTATTCTCTATTTGAATTACTTCAATCGAACTACCATTAGCACATATACATAGGAGAATGACCTCCCCTATTATTATGGAAGTGTACTACAATCCTATAATATCACTATTTAGTTGTGATTGTTACTCACGTAACAATACACAACTCAATACTAAAAATGTATTATTTTTTATATAACAATAATATATTAATAACATATTAAACTATATAATAATAATTTAGGGGCCGCAAGCCTGATATGTGGGAGTGCGTCCCGTTTATACGGTTATTGAGACAGTTCGGCCTAGTGTAGACAGTGCCGACCACCTATAGTCCCTATAGACGAGACAACACAAAGATAGATTTGTTGATTTTGATCCCGGCAGATCCATTGAGGGAGGCCCCACCTTCTGCAGACAGTGATGATGATGCCGGAGTGGATGATGGCTACGTGGCATGGTATTCGACAGAGCTTCCACGACACTTGCCAGTGTCCATAGATGCTGATGAGGAGGATATAGCCACAACGCTGGAGAGGCTGGAGGGAGAGCATTATACACTGACGCAGACACATCAGGTTTCCGTAGAGGAGATCAGAGCTCTGACAGAGGAAAGGGATGCCCTGATATTGGAGAGGGATACAACTCGTCAGGAGCAAGATACAACGATCCAGTAGAGGGATCGCTATCATCGACATAGGGATGCCCTCAGGGCCAAATATGGTGATACAGGTACCACATCAGAGTCTGGGACACAGGGTACGACCATAGGAGGGCCGCCACCAGTAGCACCATCAACACTAGGAGCGACACTACGAGCACCTGGTACAGTGAGCCTGAGTACATATCAGTCTCTCCTCACTAAGGTGAGATACTATGAGGATGCTCTAGCAGAGCATGCCCCTGAGGTGCCTCGTTATGGTGCAAGGAGGAGATCTGCGACAACCATAGCTAGTGGTGCGTCAGAGGGAGGGAGCACCAGGTGAGGGTGAGGTGGAGTTAGGCCCCCAGCAACAGGTTCTTTGAGTTCGATAGGCGGCGGCCAGGAGAGACAGCCTGGTCTAGAGGAGGGTGGAGGAGATAGTGTCTTCCACCTATCAGACTTTACGATTTAGAGATTGAGATATATTTTTGTATCGATGTATTGATGTAGCCTTAATTTGAAGGCATTTTTAATGTATGATATAGATGGCTTGATTGAAAGCCACCCATTCTTTGTACAGATACTCATGTATATATATATATATTCATCATTTCCTTTTTCATATGATTGTTCTTAGGCTTTTAACTTTGATATACATAGATAGATGTAGCGTCATTATGATGGATATAGACATATATCGATAGATGATGAATATATGTGATTAAATAGACATAGATGTAGAGGATGTAAATAGATGTGATTTGATGTGATTGATATGTGGATTAAACTTGGATGAGAAATAGATATAGATAGATATAATGTAACTTGGATGAACATGATTTTAGATGATAGATGGATAGATGTGATTGATATATTTTGATATATTTAAGATGTTTTAACTGAATTTTGATGAAAAATAGATAGATAGACTCACATGTGTTGATAATACATGCTATGATATATTTTCTTTTGGGAAAAAAGAAAAGTAGATAAGATGAAATTAGACGGATGTTATATTTTGACTAAATTCACATGTTAAATGTCAATTTAACTAGATGAATAAGAAATGATAAATGGAAATAAAGAACACACCCCTATAAAAGAAAAAGAATGATAAGAAAATCCCCCTAATCGACCATAAATAGAGACTTTTGATAGGAAAGTAAAAGACCATGCATACAAGGCCATTTATGAGGCTAAAATAAACCTGACACTAGCTAGTCGCAAACCAGATCTAGAAGGTAACTGGAAGGGGAAGCAAGTATGTATTTTGTCGAAATTTACAAGGGATAGAATACATGCTCATACTGGGAAAATAGGATTCTCCATATGATCGACAAAAGGTCTAATATCTCAGCTTCATTATTTCTTGGCAGAAAATCAAACTGATCAATGCAGGAAGTTTTCTAGATATGGAAAGACTGATCAATATAGGAAGTCTTTCAGTGATGCTAAAAAGTGTGTAAACTTACTGAAAGGCTGATCAATGTGAGAAGCCTTGGGAATTCCTATGAGAAACAGCTGTCCTTCAAGGGAGCGGTCTGTATTTTGAATTTTTTAATGATAGCCATCCTTTGAGGGCATGGTCTATATCTTTTGATTCATTTGGTAATGCATGGATAGCTGTCCTTCAAGGGATCAGTCTATCTTTTAGGATTTTTGGATAGCATCTCTTCTTCTTCTGTCTTATTTTTTTTATTTTTTGAGCTTTTTGAAATAAGCTGACTTTAGACCTAGATAGATCAAATAGAGGGGAAGAAAATGTATAAAGAGCACGTACTCATCCCCCAAGTAGATCTGATTAAGATAAACACTTGGGACAGATGAAGCAGTGATTAAGGTATTCCTACTGTGAGGAGGAACATATCCATAAGAAAAATGCTATGAGTATAGCCGTGATACTCATATTTAAGGTAAAAAAGGACAATACGTGGAGAACCACATAGTTTCGAATGACCACGAAAGTATATGACTAGTTGTTAGAGGGATGAAAGATCTTGTCTTGCGACTAAATTTGTGTAAGATATATTTTAACAGTAGAAGGGCCTTAGATGTAAGGCATTAAGAGGTTCCATTTCAGGTACACCATCCATGGATGATAGATGATAAAGCCCCAGACCAATATTTATGAGTGACGACGTACGGTCCCCATCCAGTTGGGAGCAAAATTACCACGCTGACTTCTTTCTAGTGTGGTGTGACATTTTGGTTTTCTTTAAGAACAAGATCACCAACTTTGAAGTCATGGTGCTGCAAGTGCTTGTTATAAGCATGTTTGACCACGCTCAAGATAGACTTGATGATGCTCAAGAGCGTTGAGACGCCATTCATCTAATAATTCAAATTGTGCTAGACGATTTTGATGATAGTCCTCATCAGAGACAAATTCTCTCAGAGAAACACAAAGAGATGGGATTTGGACTTCCAAAGGAAGAACAGCCTCAGACCCATAGATGAGAAAGAAGGGAGTAGCACTAGTAGGAGTATGAATGCTAGTCCAATAAGGCTAGAGAGAAAAAGGGATATGTAAATGTCAATCCCTACTAGCTCAACTAGTTACCTTTTGCGAGGATATTATGCAAAGTTTTATCGGAAGCCTTAGCCTAGCCATTAGCTTGGGGATAGTATGGAGAAGAAAATCTGAGTTTGATATTGAAAGTGTCGCATAGGTTCTGAAAATCAATGTTCTTGAAAGACTTACCGTTGTCTGTGATGATTTTGTGTGGAACACCAAAGCGACAAATGATGTGTTGATAAACAAAGTCAACAATCGGTTTATCTTTGGTTGAAGAAAGAGGAATAGCTTCCACCCACTTAGTAAAGTACTCATTGACAGTAATGATAGAATGATGACGCTATGAAGAACGGGGATTGATAAGACCAATGAGATCAAGACCCCATTGTGAAAAAGGCCACAAATCTACTGCAGGTTGCAAAGCGTGACTAGGGATATGCGTAAGATTGGAATGTTATTGGAATTTGACACATTTCTTAGTGTATTCGCAACAATCTCTGATTAAGAGAAGGCCAATAATAGCCTAAGCGTAAGATGCATTTAGTTATGGCCAAACCACTAAAATTTCCAACAAAAATATTGTCATGGACCTCCTGAATAGCTTTAGATGATTCAGGGGTTTTGAGGCACCGAAGCAAAATACCATCAAAGACGCGTTTGTAGAGGATCCTGCCTAGAATAGTATAGTGATTAGTGCGTAGGATAAAATATCTTCTACCATTGGAAGTCAGATCTGGAGGAATCACTGAATGAGATAGATAATCAATGATCTGTTGATACCACTCATCCTGAGTATTGGTTGTGACAGCATTGATTGAAGTCAGTTGCCTAAGATGAGATGGTTGATCTAATCGTTGCACAACCACATAAAGTCACGAATCCTTGATAAAATGTAGAATAAGCGAGGCTAACGAAGCCATCGTATCTGCGAATCAATTCGCAGTACGAGGAATAGCTTGGATAGTGAATTTATCGAAAGATTGGAGTTGAAAGAGAACGATATCATGATATTTTTGAAGGATATCATTCTTGCATTGATAAACACCCGTGACTTGATTAACAATGAGTTCAGAGTCACCAAAGATGTCGATATGGCACGCGCCATGATTAATGGCATTTTGAAGACCTAAAACAAGAGCTTCATATTCAGCCATATTATTGGTACATTCAAAGTTGAGTTTGTGTGCAACTGAGATAGGTGCACCCCCAGGGAGGAATCATAACGAAACCCGCACCTCCCCCTTGCTGGCATTTGGATCCATCAAAGAAGAGTTTTACTTTAAAGGGAGACAGACCAAAATCAATTTGTTGGATATATTCATCGGGGAATTGAGCAAGGGGGACTTGAGTGTCCGGAAGAGGAGCATCAGCTAATTGATCTGCAATGACCTGACCCTTGATAGATTTTTGTGAGATAAATTCGAGATCAAATTCTGTCATAAGCATGAGCCAACGAGTGATACGATCATTGTGATAAGGCTTCACATGCATTGTCTTGAGTGGATTGACACTTGTGACAATGTAAGTTTTATGATTGAGGAGGTAGTGACGAAGCTTAGAAGTTGCAAAGAAGAGAGCACAACACAACTTTTCAGCTTCGGAATAGTGGGTTTCATACTCATGGAGAGTATGACTAATGTAATAGACGGCTTGTTCTTTACCACAAGCGTCCCGATGTGATATCATGGCTCCCAGAGCATGGTCAGTCACAGAGATATAAAGATAGAAAGGCTCCCCCTCATGTGGAGGTGTAAGCACAGGTGGAGAAAGAAGATAAACTTTGAGATCATCAAAGGCTTTTTGGCAACGCTCATCCCATTCAAAATGAACATTCTTACAAAGGAGATGATGAAAAGGCTGACAACGGTCTGATAGTTGCGAGATAAAATGACGCACTGATTGAAGACGTCCTTGAAGACTGTGGAGTTTCTTTAAGCTAGAAGGGGGAGGCATCTCAAGGATAGCTTTTATTTTTGTGGGGTCTACTTCAATACCCCTAATAGAAATGATAAAGCCTAAGAGTTTACCAGTGAGAATGCCAAACACGCACTTAGATGGATTTAGATGAAGAAAAAAGTGAATAAGCCTCTCAAAGAGAGGTGCAAGAATGAAAAGATGATCCTGACGGTGTTTGGATTTACCGAGGAGATCGTCGACGTAATCTTCCACAGTTTTGTGTAAGAGATCGTGGAAGATGTAGGTCATAGCTCGCTGATAGGTTGCTCCTGCATTCTTAAGACCGAAAGGCATGACACGATAACAAAAGGTCCCCCAAGGAGTTATGAAGGAAGTCTTATGTTGGTCCTCTGGTGTGATGAGAATTTGATTATACCCAGAGAAACCATCCATAAGAGAAAGCATCTCATGACCCGCAGTTAAATCCACGAGTTGGTCGATATTAGGTAGAGGAAAATCATCTTTTGGACAAGCAAGATTAAGATCCCGGAAGTCGGTAAAAATTCAAATTTTCCCAGTAGCTTTAGTTACTGGTACTACATTGGAAACCCATTGTGGATAATCGATGGGTTGGATGAAGTTAGCCGAGAGCAAACGCTGCAATTCTTCTTTAACAAGAAGGGCTACTCTAGGGTGCATTTTACACAATTTTTGTTTAACCGGTTTGATGTCGGGAAGAGTAACGATATTGTGGACCACGATATTGGGATCGAGTCCTGGCATATCCTCATATGACCAAGCAAAGGCTTGACGATGGTTGGAAAGAAAAGTGGTGAAGTCTCCCAACTCTTGTGGATTGAGAGATTGACCGACCTTAATGATGCGAGGGTCTTTAGAAGTCCCTATATTAAGGTCGACAGTGGCTTCGTTGAGAAGCGTAGACGTGTCAGAAGGAATGGTTTTAGGAAGATAGGAATCCTCTGTCCCCAGATAGGTGAGGACAGAATCATCATCCGCACAGTGGATAGTGTTGATAGTAGGAGAGTCGTCTCCAACTATTTCAGGGAAAATTAACGGTATGGAAGCGGACTTGTCATTAGTCTTATAGGTTAGTGGCCCTAAGGAAATGGTATTGACTAAAAAAAAAAGTTAGACGGGATGGAAATGGCATCATCCACATCAAGTGATGCTTCTGACCTAGCGGGAGAAGATGGTTCCTCAATAGGAAGAGGCTCATCGAGAATAGTGATGGTGGCTTTTGAAAGAGGTTTAAATCCTAAACCAAATTTTTGATGTGGCTTAAGAGTTGGAATGGATGTGAGGTCATGCACACCTTGTTCATATTTTCCCAAGCCAAAGCCCTTCCACGCGCATCGATATAAATAAGTTTTTGCAAACCTGGGATTCTGTAGACAATCGAATCCTGTTGAATAGGACTTGGCCCTAGGAGGAGAATCCGGGCGATAGTGAGGTATATCAAGACCATCGTAAATGAAATTAGTCTATTGATTGGGTAGACTAATGGTAATGACGCTATCAAGACCTAGCTGATATTCAGGTTGTTTGTCTGGTCTACCATACTCGTTAGGTTTGAGATGGGCATCAAAAGAAAGGAGAGGAAGCTCTCCTAGTGAGAAACGCTGCAATGTCTCTTCTAGATTTTGTAAGTCTGGTAGTTTAATTGCAGGTATGGAAGAGGATGAGGCCTTGTCAGGAGAACAAGCATTCTCCTTTAGAGGGGCAGACCCTGTGGTCATGTCGCATTGTGTGGAAGGAAAAGGATCTCCTGGATGAGTATAGATTTTTCCCTCATATTGATATTTTAAGCATCGATGGAGGGTGGATGGGACACAATGCATTGCATGAATCCAGGAGTGTTTGAGGATCATATTGTAGTGGAATTTCCCTTCAACAATGTAAAAGAGTTCGTGAAGCAGCTTCTTACCTACTCGAATGGGCAGGACCACAGTTCCTAAAGTAACTGCTAGCTGATCATTAAATGATCGAAGAGCGAAAGGCGGGGGTGACACTACGTTCTTCGGTAACTTAAGTTGCTCGAATGTGTGTGAGGAGATGACGTTGAGTGCAGCACCACTGTCAATCATAGTGCATTTTAGCATAGTGTTGTTGATTTGGACCGTGATAAAGAGGGGAGCCTCCAAATCCTCAGAAGAAAGGGAAGGAATTTCTGAATCTTCAAAAGAAATGGTGGTTGATGGTCTATTTAATCCAAAAACCATCTCGAAAGGCTAGGGCTCATCTAAATTCATAGCGATACGACGTAGATTATCAATTAGAGCCTGGCAATGTTGCGGAGAAGATTGAATGAGGTCAAAAAGAGACATTTTGACCAGAGCATGGGTGAGTTGTTTCATAACACTCTCCTCAACTGACACGGGAATTTGAGCCCGAGGTGCAGCACGAATAGAAACCCGAGGTCTCGAGGCTGATGAAGAAGGAAGAGCTCCTTCGGGGGCTGCAGAAATGACAACCCGTGGTCGAGATGTTGTGGATGATGATGGATTATCATACTGTTGGGTTCTAGTGGCGATATGAATTGTGTCAATTTGAGAAGGCAGAAGATCATCCAGAGTGGAATCACTAGAAGTAGAGGTCTGAATAGACTGTTGAGGCTCAGATGGAGCTAAGATGACAGGAGATACCTGTTCCTCCTCCTCTTCCAGCAAAATATCACTTTCTTCCAAGAGGTTGTTAACGATGGATTGGAGAGCTTTACATCCCTCGGTGTCATGACCCGGAGTACGGTGGTAAGCACAAATCAAATCAGAGTTAAACCAGGAAGGTTTTACTCCTTTAGGGTTATAGGGTTTAATCGGAGGAAGAGATATGGATGAAGATTAGATAAGTTGGCAGAGGATTTCAGTATAGAATCCGGTAGACAAAGATGAGGACAGAGATGATGAAGGTGCCTCTTTTACTTTAATAGACTGCCGAGGTAAAAGAACATGCATGTTAGGTTTGACAGTCTCTTTAGGGATCGTCTTATTTTTTTGGACATCTGGAGGAGCAGCTTTGGGCACTTGAGATGGAAGTAAGTGAGACATGATTGATTTCGATGGAGGAGGAGCCCCTAAAATAGATTTTGAAGATGATGAGGATGTGACAAGTGTTGTGGTCTTCAGAGATAAGGGAGGCTGCTTGGTCGAAACTAATGATGATTTAGATAATGTCGATTTAGATGAGGGAGGAGCTCCCAAAGTAGGTTTGGTTGGAGGAACAGAGGGTGCCCTGGTTTTTGGTAACGAAGATGATGATTCTGATAAAAGAGGTGACGTCTTTCTAGTAGGTAAGTCCACTTTTCGAGGTGCTGGTGAAGAATGTGTTGTAGAAGAAGATGGTTTTGATAAGTTTGTAGAAGAAGACGCCTTCTCAGTGGACAAATCCAATATTTTATGAGGTGCAGAGAGAGATTTTTGTGGGAAAGCACCAAGAGTCTTGATGGTTCGAAATATGGGCTTTCCTTTTTCAGGGATGGTGAAAATTTCAACCACATAAGGTGATTGTAACCTTTTCGGGGGAATCAAATGGGGAGATACTGATGACACAACATTAGATTTCAGTTGTCTCGGTCTAAGTTCAGGCACCAAGAGTGTGGGTGCTGGTGCTAGTTCTTTAGATTTTCCCTTAATAGGCAAAGTAGCATCGGTGATGGAAGAAGTGAGTGATGAAGAAGCAGTTCCTTGCAAGGGAACTACTTCTGGTATAGTAATTGTGGGTGAGGCTACTGTAGGAAAGGAAATGGGAAGAGTCAAAATCGAAGACACTTCCATCGAAGTTGGTACAACTATAGGTATGTTAACCAATGGCATAGTCACGAAAAAAATGGGAGAAACAGAAGTAGATGTATCCGCGGTGGAAACTCGAAGGGATGTAATTGCCTCGAGCATTGAAAGAATATCTGACGATGAGACAGATGAGGATGATACTGTCTCGGGTATGGATGGAAGATCAGACAAAGAAGCAGAGAGAGGTGAATCCGTATCTAACAATGTAGGAATATTCAAAGACGAGCTATCTGAAGACGGTGGAATCCCAGTGATTAGCGAAGTGGAAGAAGGTCTCGATTCGGTCGATGTGTTCACAGATGGCTTAGGTTTAGAAGAAGATTCTTCAGTAGAAATGACGCTGATAGTATGAGTGTTTGGTTTTTGAGACTCTGAAGCATCATGGTTCGGGGAATGATTGGGAAAAGGTTGTTTAAAAACATCAAGCGCTTGATTTGGGGGAGCATTTGGGTTATCCAGAATGAGCTCACCTTTATCAATGAATTTCTGGACAAGATTTTTGAAGGTTGACATCGTTCAATGTCATGACCTTTGGTTCTATGATAATTACAGAAGTCATTTTCCCTATATGAGAATGGACGTTCTTGGCTTTCATCAACATTCCTAATGGGAGGAAGTTCAATCATGTGAAATTCCAACATTTTTTCCAGGATAGAAGCATATGATTCCCCCAATGAAGTGAAAGATCGAGATGACGAGGATCCTTTTCAAGAAGATGAGGAGTCTCTCCGTGGTGTTTGATTAGAAGTGTTATCGACTCGTGATGTTTTTAATACATAGCATTGGTGGATCCCTGATTCTTGTCTTTAGAAGTGGAAGGGTTTGATTTGGTAAACCGAGAGAAATCTGGTTTAGATTTAGAGTGAAGTTTTAACTTCCCTTGTTCAATGGCACGAGACTCAAGTTTGCATGCCATCGTACAGGCTTCTTCAAATGTATGAAAGGTCTGGATCCTTAAAGTGGAAGAAATATGATTAGCACAAGATCGAGTAAACAACTCGATCTGTTGGGATTGAGGAAGGGAGAAAGACAATTGGTTTATTATCCCTCTCCAACGAGTGACAAAGTCTGCAATAGACTCATCATCGAATTGACGAATGTTATAAAGATCTGTAATCGAGATCTTATGTGTGATATTTATTGAAAAGTTTTCAACAAACATCTGGGCCAATTGAGAGAAAGAAAACAAGGAATGTTGGGGAATGTTATTATACCAGTCTAAAGCAGGTCCTGCGAGAGACATAGGGAAAGTACGGAGCATAAGCTCCTGATCCTGGACTATAAGATAGCAAGCATGTTTGAATGCTCGCAGATGCTGTTGAGGGTCCTCTCGACTATGAAATTTTGTGAACTTAGGAAGTTCCCATTGGGGAGGATAAGGCTTAAAAGCCACTGATGGGTGAATGGGTTCATTACACACTTCTTCAAAAGAGTATGAAGGATGAGCCCCTTTGGTGGAGGCTTCTAAGTCTACAATTTTCTTGAAAAGAATTTGGACCACGTCAGATTGAGGAGGAGGCATGTTGGCATGTCCTACATAAGAAGAAAATGGTGGATGTTGTTGAGGTGTCAACGGGGGATTCATCTGTTGATTGATAGGATGATAAGAGGAGTAACCAGGCATTCTGGGTGACGCCTGGTGTGGTATTTGTTGTGAAGGAGCCTGTGTATAGACAGGCTGTGAGATGACGAGTGGTTGAGAAAAAGAAGGTTGGATGACAGACGGAGCCTGTGATTGGTGGACTCCTATGCTTGTTGACTGAATCGGAATGGATTGAGGACCATGGGTGTCGATTTGATTGGACATGGTGGGGAATAAGGTCTGAAAGAGGCTTTTTACTGCCGGATTAGTTATTAAGGGTGCTGACGCTAGAGGATGGGTGAAGGTCACTGTTGCTGGAACATTGGAAGAAAAACCAACTGGAGGACGAGAAACAGGAACCAACTGACTCGTTGAAGGAGGTTGACTCATAAAGAAGTACTGACCCTGGGACGCAATGGATGACATAGATGAATTAATAGCAATATGTAGGTGCGCAGACGCACCCATTATAGCCAGAGAAGAGGACTTCTCAGAAGTAGGTTGTGGAATAGTTGAGGTAACTGTGGCATTGGGAATGGGCAAGACTATTTGAGAACTAGTCGACATGGTCGGTGGAAGAGAAAAAGGAGGCACAGGTGCGCCACCCTCCTCCATGGTTCGAGGTGAAAAAAAGGATGCTAACTGTTCTACAAAATCCTGGGATGGTTCACGAGGATAATCGTAAACTTGTTGGATTGGTGGTCCCTGATCAGATATTCGAATAGACTTGTGTACTAGGTAGTCCATAAGGGCTACCGGATTGCGATCAAGGAGCACCTGAAATTCAGGATCCCCGCGAGGAACATACTCCATATCAGAAGCGGATGATATTTCTGAAGGACTAGGGGTAGCTGGACGTGATGGGGTTGCTTTGGCCTGATAAAAAGGATTATATGACCAGGATGGGGAACCAACTAACAGTGGTCCCGAGGAAGACCCGGGGGGTGCCGAAACATCCACACTAGTGGTGATCTCGGAGGAAGAAGGGGCCAGTTGAGCCATTCTTCTAGATTGCAATCGAGTGATGACCGTCATAAACAAACAGAAATATAGAAAAAGAAGATTGACCTAACTAATGCACAGACAATTCAAGCAGCGTAGGTGATTATCTCTTTTAAATTTTTATGCTTTTAAGAAAGAAAATGTTAGGGAAGGCTTTTTAGAACAGGAACTACTCAAATAGCCAAACTAAGGATGGTTTGGGGAATGTTTGGTGAGGAGTCCCGAAGGCACTTCAGTAAAAGAATGGTACGTGGCTTGATATAGGGGCCTACCCCCACACTTCACACACCGCTGTGATAAGGGAGTCAGGTGCTTTGCCAATATATACCAGAACTTACGTGAATTTATAACGTGGCCTGAGTACCACGTAGGCTCTTCCTCTTGGATGTCACTTCCAAGTAGGTGAGGCCAGGGGAGGAATTCTTGTTTAAATGCTTTATACCTAGTGATTTTGGCTTTGTGTGCAAGGGTGAAAAATAAAAATCAAATAGTGTCACTACCGATTTTGATCAATTTTCCAACCTAATTAAAACTAGATGAAAACACACAACAGAAATGATAAAGAAAGAGTTCTTTTTAAGCACTAAAAATGAAGTGTTTGATTTTGATGAAGACAAGTCAAACAGATTCTTTCCCAAATGTGATTAAATTCTTTTTAAGCACCAAAATCGAAATGTTCGAATGTGATAGAAAACAAACAAACAAAGTCTCTTTTTTTTTTCAGTTCCTAACAAAAAAGGAAAACACCGTAAAAGAGAAATACCTGTAGATTTAGCTCTCCAAGGTGTGTGGACTTCAAAAAGCACGTTGTTGAGCTCTTCCCCTCGAACAATCCCATGAACAAGCAAAGTGCTCCGCAAGAAAAGGTTAAGCAAACACACAAACTAACCCAGAAAGATATATCCAAATAATAGCAAAATGAAAAATTTCTATTTAAGGGACTAGAAAAATTTCAAAGAAATAACAATTTTGCATAAAGAGATGGATCAAACATGCAATCTTGAAATCCAAATGAAATATTTACTAATTTTATAAATAGAAATTAGAATTGAGATTTGCAAAAAAAAGAAAATACCTAACTTTGCAAATTCGGAAATGAAAGAAGCAAGACTGAAACGATGAAAGGAAATGCTTAAGCAGAACTGATAAAAATCAGTGAAGAAAAAGAACAAAGCTCAAAACTAGAAAAGAGATGAACTTACCAATAAGGGACTTTGGTTGGGTCCCACCGGGTGTGCCAGAATGTTGATCAAGAATTTCACGCTTGTTACCTGTCCAAGTTAATGCACCAAACTAAACACAAAAACCTTAAAAAACTCAAATAAAATCGATACCTGATGGACAAGATCCGAAGATGTAGATGGATAAGGAAGCCGGTGTAGATAAGACGGGTGCACACGAGTGATCCTGCACAGTAGATCCAAGAAACCTGTGAGACACCGATGCTTGACAGAAAAAGACCACGTTAAAAGATATTTAGGTGGACTGCCCGAGAAGCGGGTCCGGGAAGCGATAAGCTCCCTCGGCGGATGTCAGTCCACGTTTTCAATTAAGTAAAGAAGCATACATGATAAAATATGTACGTAAAGGACTAGATTTTCTGATCAAAGTAATAAACAGAATCTAAACAGCAGACAGAAAACAACAGAAAATAGGAAACTGTGAAAACAATGCTGGATTTGTGTTACCTGAGTTCTTTTACCTGTCTGCAGGATGATCGGCGTCGATTATGTAAAATCGGCATCAACTGGTTCAGATCGGCGTCGACTGATATAAATCGGCGTCGACTTGTTTAGATCGGCGTCGATCCGAGACACACTGCAAGAAAACTTGGGAAACGGAAAACGAAGGCAAGATCGTCAACATCCGCTGGATCTACAGAAGTCGTAGAGATACTGGAAAGGCTCCACCTGTGCTGGATGCAGGAACAGAGTCACCAGAAAATCAATGGAGACTCGCGATATCGATGTGGTAAGGGCAGAGTAACGGTGCTCCTCTCAGGGATTGATTTGGACAGGATTTTTCTCTCACTTGATAGATGATGTTCAGACTAGATGCTCGAAACTCTCTCGCTCTCTCTGTCTAACTCACAATCTGTGTCTAACCAGAACTGAGTTCTGAGCCCCTATTTGTAATCGGTGCCGACCGAGATGAAATCGGTGCCGTTCCGAAAATCGGCGTCGACCGAGTACCGGTCGGCGCCGATCGGGGAACAAGACTCCCGAAATGGCCAAAAGGAGTGATTTCTGGGAAGATGAGAGTGATCCTTTCACCTCAAGTATGGGAAATATCCCACTGCTCGGTTTGGGAGGAGGAGAAATAGGGGGGATATGTGGATAAAATAGATATGGGGTAGATAAGTGGTTGGGATACATGTAAAAAGGTGTAATTAAATAGTTAATATTTAATTACTCATGGGTAAAACACAATGGGGTGAATTAAACTTAGGATAGGTGTTTAAATCACAAATTGACTAATACCCCAAGGGGGTAGTGGTGATGTAAACGTGCCCCAGGTTACCCGAGAAGGTAAACAAATGTGAGGGACACTAAATTGAGTAACCAATTTTAGGTGGCACATCATCCGCATAGAATGTGAGTGCGTAGAATGTTGGATTCACCACTGGAAGTGGAACTACCTCACAGACTGCAAGGGTTTAGTATAGTACTACTGTCGGAGCACATGGGAGTACATCTACAGGTCATATTCCTACTACAGGTGGAGGATCAAGAGTTATAGGTGGTTCTAGTTCTGGTGGATTTGGTGGTTCTAGAGGTAGAGGGAACACATGAGGTTCTGGATCAGGTGATCAAGGTCTGTAACAACCATAGAATATTTATATAGAGATGTCTCTTCGTCTCTTAGAGTATAGAGGATGCTTCCGAACATGTGCATATGTGTGCAATCTTGTGGCGCACTAAGGGGATCACAGATGCTGATCATAAGGTACGTTAATTTACTACTACATTATAGGGACATGCACACATCTGGTATAGGAAGTTTGACCCTGATCAAACTTGCGTGGATTATGTAGCATTGAAAGATGCTTTCTTGAAAGAGTTCCATATCCCTGAGTTTGAGTAGAAGAGTATTAGTGTGCTCAAGGATATCAAGAAAGGCACTACTGAGAGTGTACGTGAGTATGATGCTCATTTTAATACACTTCTATCTAAGCTATCTTATGATATTTACGCTAGCTAGCATGCACAATGGTTTGTTGGAGGATTTATTACACCATTTAGAAGGGCACTGTCACATAAGACATACACTAATCCACGTGAAGCACTAGAAGTAGCTTTACGTGCTGAGGCAGTTGGGAGCATTAAAACTGGCGTTATTCCATTCTTAGAGGCACAGATTGTAGCTATGGAAAAGTAGTTAGAGAAGCTATCAGAAAATTCAACCCATGAAACGCGCTCAGGAATTTGGTGTACAGATTGTGAAGTGGAAGGTCACACCAAGGATAGTTTCTCTCACAGATCTGTACACTCATTACTGTTGGATTGTGAGATCTATCATTTGAATCATGATACTAGTCACTATCCTTTGTTATAGCACATGATAAGGAAGAATGTATCTTTATTTTGAAATATTTGTAGGTCCATGACCCATGAAACTGAGGATTGTCAGTTGATTGGTCAAATCCAGGATGCTATAGACATTAGGGTATGATAGACAAGTGTAACAGATAATTCTAAGGGTAAGAATGAGCACCAAGATCAGGATCATAATCCAACGTGCTATGACAAGAATGAGGGGCATTTTGAAGGAGGTCATGGAAGGGGATGTGGATATCATGGTGGATATGGAGGACGAGGCCGTGATGGAGGAAGACTCGAGTTCCCTCATGGAACATGTTATACTTGTGGATATCCTGACCACTATAGGTATGAATTTCCTCAGAATATTGCATGTTATTTCTGCAGGAAGAACCATAGCTATGAAGAGTACCCAGACTTATATGAGCATCTGAGTAAGTAGCATAAGCAAGAAAACAAAGGTGCCAAGATGGTTAGAATCTAGCGTGTGGTAGATGATCAGTGGATGCCCAAGATAGCAGAAGGACCTGAGGCATTGATAGTAAAGATTACTACACCCGTGGAAGTGACACGTGTGAGAGAAGCATTACACCGGAAGTGACCTGCGCAAGTCTTAAAACCGGATGGCAGATCCTGTAGGTAAATCTTCCTCATGATAGCATTGACTATAATAAGGAAATTACTTTGAATGCTGTTGTGGATGGGTGGTTGTTGAGCAACATATTGATTTATATAGGTGCGGAAGTAAATGTGCTTACATTAGATGCATGGGTACAAATGGGGAGGTCTCCATTGGAGCCATCATTTAATGTGTTGTTTATGGAAAACCGAACTAAGGCCACCCTCATAGGAGTTTTGAAGGATGCATTTATAACTATACAAGGGGCCAAGTTCACTGGGGATTTTGAGGTATTAGCACTTGTAGAAGAAGAAATTTTTTTAGCCTTGCTTGGACACCCTAGGTGTTATGCGAATAATGCTGAATTGAGATTCAATAAGGGGTATATCAGCTTTGAGAACAAGGAGGAAATGGTTGTGATATTATTGACAGATGCGAAGTCTACACCATATGTTGAGCCTCTAAGTGAGGAGGACTTAAAATGAATTTATGTACGTGTTATTCAGGACCCAGAGGTCAATGAGCCATCAAAAGAAGGCATTATACAATGGGAGGATTCTCATTCCATTAGTGATACTACGAGTATTGCTTGCGATAATTGGGCTCATGATACATATGAATTAGTAGGGCGTGAGGTAAAATGTGTAGTTGCATGCAAGAATGGACTTCGTTCGGTCTGACGAATAGGTAGCACAATATCTTGGTGTACAAGGGCAGAAGATCTTCCTACATTTTTAAAAGCCATGGAAACATAGTGGACAGATAAAATTAAGAGAAGAGCTACGTTAGTATATACCTTGCGAGGGACAATAGCACACTGGTGGGTAGTCCATAGAGATAATCTTATAGAATGGGAAGAGATTGGAATCACCCTATCTATTAGGTTTGTAAGGAATAATGCACTTATGCAAATCTACACTTATCATGGTGATCAACCTGTTCAACATCACATTCAACAGTGTGAGAGACTCTAGATAGTAGGACAGGAAGCATTACCACCTTCACTCTGGGTGCATAGATTGTACTCTACATTACAAGGATGCACACGTGCCTAGGTATGTATATGTAGAACTACATCGACAGACTGGAAACTGGGAAAATTTTGACTGCGGGTATGATCCAGACCTTTGACTACTTTTCTTCTCAACCTCCAGTAGAAGAGGCATTAAAATTTATCAAGCGCTTAACCATGGGAGATAGTGCAAAAGTAGAAGACCATATTCATGAATTATTTGGTGAGACAGAGTCTAAAGCCCATTTTGAAAAGGAAGAAGAAATGGAATTCATACTACTTGAACGCACTTGCCTTGAGAAAGAGAAGGGAAAGATGGTTTACATCGTGGATGATGAGGAAGTTGAGAACCTAGATATTGAACATTCACAAGGGGTGTGCGAGGTCTTGGACAGTGTAGACAAGGATACACGCACCTATCACAAACCCATGAAGACAAAGAAGGTGAATATAGGTTCAGAGGTTGAGCCTAAGGAGGCCATAATTGGAGACTACTGGTTAGACTCAGAGGTAGCAAAGATCATTGAGTTACTCAGGGATTATCATGACTTATTCCCATGAGGATATCATGAACTTAAAGTCGTGCATAAATCACTTGGGGAAATGAATATAAAGCTTAAAGATGGTGCACACCCAGTTAGAAAGTAGGCCTTACAGAATGAATCCTAATTTGTGTGAAAAAGCTAAAAGAAGAAATTGATAAAATGTTGAAATATGGAATTATGAAACCCCTTGATGAATCAGAATGGGTTAGCCCAATGGTGATTAGTATCAAGAAAGATGGACGAATTAGAATATGTGTAGACTACAGGGAGTTGAATGCTACATGTGTCACCGATCCATTCCCGACATTATTCAATGAGGAAATATTGGAAGGTGTTGCAGGGTGCGAAATATACTCCTTTACAAATGGGTTTTCTGGGTATCATCAGGTTAGGATTGCTCAGGAGGATCAAGAAAAGACAACATTTACTACTGAATGGGGTAGTTTTGCCTATACTGTGATGCCTTTTGGATTGAAAAATGTGCCTGTTGTATTCTCGCACATAGTTGTTCAGGCATTCAAAGATTTTATTCACAACTTCTTACAAGTCTACCTAGATGATTGGACAGTATATGGGATTGTGAAGGATCATTGTGACAATCTATGCGCTTAATGTTTGAATGGTGCAGACAGTTGAGTATCTCTTTGAACATCAAGAAGTGCATATTTTCCACACCATTTGGAATATTGTTAGGACATATAATCTGCAAGGAAGGTTTTCTCGTTGATCCATCTAAGGTTGCAATCATTTTAGGCCTGGAAGCACCTACCATTCAAAGTGAGGTGCACGGATTTTTAGGTCATACAAGATATTATAGAAAATTCATCAAAGGGTATGCCAAATTTTTGCACCCTTGGAAGAGTTACTAAAGGGGAAAGGTACATTTTATTGGGGAGAACCACAATAGTGCGTGTTTGAGATATTAAAAGAGAAACTTACTACCGCGCCCATTCTATGGATTTCCCTCATGGGATAAACCATTTCATGTGCATGTGGATGCCTCTAGCATGGCCATTGGTGTATTTTTAGCTCAGCCTAGAGAAGGTATTGTCGATCATCCAATTTTTTTTGCTAGTAGGAAGTTGACTCCTGCTGAACATAATTATACAACTACAGAGCGCGAAGCTTTGTCAATGATCTATGCATTGCAAAAGTTTTGACAGTACTTGTTAGCAACACCATTTTTTTTATATAGATCACATGGCATTGAAGTACTTGGTAAACAAGCCCATCCTATAGGGGCACATATGAAAATGGGTACTCTTATTTCAAGAGTTTGATTTCACAGTTGTGGTGAAGCCAAGGAAAATCAATTCTGGACCAGACCATTTATCTAGAATCAAATCAGGAGAGGAAGCACAGAAAATTGAAGAAACCATGCTAGATGCACAGTTATATAGGTTACAATGTATGCCATCAGAATTAGAAGACATTTTTGTCTTTCTATAGACTGGTATAACACTAGAAGGAATGAAGGCATTAGAAAAGAAACAACTTGCTATACACTGGCACCGTTTATGTTAATCAGTGGTGACCTCTACAAGTTAGGCAGAGATGAAGTATTACGTCGTTGTGTATTAGAGCATGAGCGCAAGGATATTATGGAAGAAGCTCATGGTGGTATTGTAGGAGGCCATTATGCAGGTGATGCGACTTCCTGGAAGATCCTACTTGTTGGATTATGGTGGGAGACATTGTATAAAGACTGTAAAGAATATTGTAAGGTGTGTGATCATTGTCAGCATGCCTAGGAAAACCAGGGAAAAGAGATGAGATGCCTTTGAGACCAATTACTAGTGCAGAACCATTTGAGAAATGGGCCATTGACTTTGTAGGACCTATTTTTCTAGCCTTGTGCAGGACTGGATCGCGCTATATCATTACTTGCACAAAGTATCTCACATGGTGGGTAGAAGTAGCACCTACAAAGGACTGTACAATAGCTACAACAGCTAGGTTTCTATGGGAGAATGTTCTTACAAGATATGGATGTCCTTTAAGCTTGACAAGTGATAGGGGTACACACTTTTTGAATGAGACAATCAGGATCCTATTAGATGAGTTTATGGTTGCACACCATAAAACTACACCCTACCATCCTCAGGAAAATGGAACTACTGAGGCTTTCAACAAGATTTTGAGCCAGACTTTGAAAAAAAATTGTGATGTTGGAAGAAAGGATTGGGATGACAAAGTGTCAGCTGTTCTTTGGGCATATAGAACAACTTATAAGAGGTTGAACAAAGCCACACCATTTCAGCTGGTGTTTGGCGTACAGAAGTTGTTCTCCCTATAGAATTTATGTTACCTTCTTTATGCATTGTGCACGCTGGAGGTCTAGCTGATGAACAAGATTTAGAAGAGTGTATTCGAGAAGATGATTCAACTGGATGAGCGATGAGCCATAGCACGATGGAGTCAGAAGCAGGAAAAGGCCAGGTAGAAGGCATGGCATGACAGAAACATAAGGGATAAGAAGTTTGAGATTGGACAAATGGTACTTCTTTATGACTCTAAGTTCTTGTGCCATCTAGGAAAGCTCAAAGTACATTGGTTGGGGCCATATGTCATCACTTACATACTTGAAATAGGTGCTTTCCAGTTAGAAGCACTTGATGGAACACGGCTACCCGGTTACTTTAACGGGAGTAGGTTGAAGCCCTACTATAAATAAGTCTTCTTGGTGTTTATAATAAGGTAGTATTGTCCATTTAGATTAGGTTTCCAATTTTGTATTTCCTTAATGTGTTTCCTTCATTATGCTATGCTTTGTCAATTTAGTTGTTGTTCTTGTGTAATAAGCGCACTTGCGCACATGAAGCTAATTACTATGTGAAGAATGTTTATGCGCAGAGGACTGCACATACCTTTAGTGTGGGGTGGTTGTAGTTATCCAAGTAAAAGACTGTGGGAATTGAAAGGTGAAAGGAATAAGTCTGCTACGGGTGCACTTTAAGTCAAAAGAAGATTGCTTCTCAAAAGTGACCAAGGATGGAGATGAATGAAAGGAAAGTATAACGCGAGGTAAGTGGAGGCCATGATAACTACCAAGAGAAGGTACAGTGACAAGGTACTCGGGTGTAAGGGCACATGCTAAAGAGAAGTGTGTGACCAGAGGGTAGGAAGGCACGCTAGAAGGTTATAGCTAGGGCACGAAGATGTACCGTGTGGAACGAATGAATTTGGTCAATAAATGAGAGAATATTTGGTAGGTGAAGGAACAAATAAATGCATCAAAATTTGAAAATTTGAAAATATATATATATATATATAAGGATAGGATGTAGATTCATTTTTACCGTTACAACTAAGATAAATTGAGGAAAGAGCCAATTGTAAAGAGCCGAGTGATCAAATTAAGGTGTGAAGGGTGTGAAACCAAGTGTGATAAATAGATCTATGTGCAAAAGAAGCTTGCATCCCTAGTGGTGAAGGGTTTGAGAAAAGTACAAGGTAGAGAGGAGTTAGGGCATGAAGTTTCCACCTAGGGCATGATTGAATCGAGCTAGGGTTTGATTCACAAATTACAGATTTAAAGAGGAGAGGATTACAAAGGAAAAAAAATGGCACCCAAGAAGGTAGTTGTAGCAGGAGTGAAAGGAAAGAAGAAGGTGGTTGTGAGGAAGAAGAGATGGCACCCGAAAGCCATTTTTTTGAAATGCAATATCTAGAAGGAGTCATCGTTGCCAGGAGTGGGATTCACCCATCAGAAAGAGAAAAGTGAGTGAATACAATCACAGGACCACGGAGAACAAGAAGGAGCTTGATTCCTTGCTCACTGCTAGGACAAACAAGTGTATATGGAGGATGACATGCCAATTTATGATGATGTAGGTGAGAAGCTTCTGAAGAGAATTGGGGTCTACCAATTATATGAGCTTCCATATTTCAGGAAGTATGAGCCCTTGTATCAGTGGCTCATGAGCAGAGTGCATGAGGACTTTTTCTACTTTGCAGGATGCAGAGTTAGAATCTCACATGTGCTTATGTCATCAGTTACAGGTTTGAAGGGCACATGATAGGATATAAAGAATGATCTCATAGATAAATCCATGATCTTAAGACCAGATAAGGAGTTGGGATACCTGAAGGGTCTGTGTGCAGTATGGATATAGAAAAATTGAAGAATGTCTAGTTGTGCAAACAGCAGACACACCTTGTTACAAAGTTGAATGATCAGGAGTGGTGATCACAGGTAAATACTATGTGGTTACATGTTGCGCACAAGATGTCAGAAGGAGAAATCTACAATATTTCAGGCTATATTGTAGAACAAATAGTCGAGGAAGTGTGCACAGGAGGGAAGATCAGCTTTGGGGTTGTTCTACTATCACTAGTATTCATGGAAATTGGAGTACCAAACGGGCCGAAGGAAAAAGTATGGGAATACCCCATGGAGAATAAGTCACCTAGCTGAAAGGTTCAGTAAGTACTATGTAAAGGGGCCATGACAGAATGATGTAAAGAAAAGGGCTGAGAAATGGTATGATAGGCTCCGCACGTGACATTTGGAGAAGAGTGGCACATCCCAAAGGACCTACCATCAGTAGTAGGGAAACAAGTCCAGTTTGTTGTATATCAGCATTTCTACATCGTGCGTTTGCCAATGAAAGATGGAGTCTGGAGCCCTTGGTGTAAATTACCTTATGCACATTCATTGCAAGGTATTTCCAAGCATCTATTCACAGGTTCTATACGACACACACTGACTATTATTCAATGCAGATAAGGTAGACCGTGACTACCACACATGCTGAGGAATAAGTATGTGTATCCAGAAGAAGTGCCTATATGGAGAGGATCATTTCAGATGTGTTGAACCCGCTTAAGCCAATAGTAAGGCTTGTTATGGGAGATGTTGGAGGAACAATCGTACCTGAGTTGATATCCCAAGCTGTGCAGATAAAAGATGCAACTAGATGAGTTCACTGCCAGAACCACAAGAGAGGGCCTTTGATGCAATGAAAAGACTAATCCTGCAAAGCCATTTGATAGATCGATGAGGAGATTAGGCGACAAGTGGTCAAGAGGCAAGACCATCACAAATAAGGAGCCAAGGTGACCAAATGAACTACCTACAGCATACACATGTGGGAAAGTTGGTGGACTTGATGTAGTGCTAGAAGAAACATGTGAGAAAGTATGCAAGAAATTCAAGGAGCCAAGGTATGCAGAGTGAGAGTCTAAACTCTCTCACAAATGAGCAAGATAGTATGCTTATGAAGGACAATTACAAGAGTTGAATGAAGTATTGGAAGAAAGAAGAAAGGCGTTCCTAAATATCACACAACTCCAGAGCGCTGTATAGCATAAAGACCCTAGAAGAAAACAATGAGGAGAAGAGGAGTAAATGGGAACATATGAGACAACTGGGACTACGCAAGAAAGGATTATCACAAGTTAAATGTGGAAGTTTAAGGCCCTGGCTTGACAACCTCGGTCACAAGAACCAGTGGAAGAACTTCCACCAGCCATGAGTTATGCAAGCTAACTGCAGGTAAAAGTCTGCACCTTTACTAGAAGCAAGAATCACATCAATGTCCAGCATTATATGATGTGAAAATTAATCTATGAAGATATTGTGACAATGTACACCACAAGAAGTTGTGAAGAAATCCCAGACACATCAGATTTAAGCACATATTTTGACAGGTCCAAAGGCCTTATCAATATAAAGGAGGAGTAAACAATGAATCTCAGATAGAATTGAATGACAGTAAAGCATTGGGCATAAGATGAAAAAATGCATTTGTCAATAGTCTAAGTAGAGGAAAGGCGCCTGGTAGAATATGGACAAGAGCTCACAAAATTAGGAATGCTAGAAGATGGAAAGATCTAATCTTCAGGATCGGCTCTTACCCAATTCGCCTAAAATTTCCACCGATGAGTCATTTATATGGGTAGAATTCACGTTGGTATTTATAGAAATTAATTTATGCAGGAGAGATTGGCACTAATGTCTTATCATTGTACCTCATCCAAGAAAATTGTAGACCTGCCAGCATCACCTTTACCATGCAAACATTTTGGAGGCTGAAATTTGGACCATTGTATTCGAAATTTGATTTTCAATACTCAAAAGCCAGCCAAGAGGCTGCCTAATGAATAATTTTTATAGGGGGGTCTTCTATGAACCCTCTTTCATTCTTATTCTTTCCATTATTCTATTCTTTACTTCAATTTTTGGAGGAATACCCATTGTCAGGACGACAATGAGATTAGTGTGGGGTAATGTTGATCAGAGAATACTTGTTAGAGAACACACAAGGAGTCTGTGCGGGAGAGAAGGCCAGGATTAAAGGTGCAGAAGGACAAGAAGGACCTGCACAGTGCACAGAAGACAAGTTCAACATTTAGGACTTAGCTCAATTTTGAGCATGACGACCTACTTTTAGAAGATGGCGTATAGAACACACCAACGATGTCAGAGACATGTGTGCCATGCATTGTGTATCTTTGGAGGATCAGATCGAAGCGTTTTGCATGGAGATGAGCTAAGAATAGGATTGTTGTGAACTGTAAGAGGCCTATAGATAGCACACTTGCATGTGTGGCTATGCTTTTGAATGACGCGTGGCTATTAATAGCATGCGGCCTATTTCTGGAATAGATAAGCAGTGAAGGAAAAGTCCCCAACCTATATATATATATGATATATATATATATACATATATATAGATATATATAGAGAAATATGAGTGTGATGTATGAAGATATAGAGATATATACATATGACTGGATTACTGTATCATATCCATACACGCATTGGTATCAATTGACATTATTGTAAGGATATTCTGTGTTTATTAATAGATGGAAGATACTGGCTGAATCTAAGTGTCATTCCTATGTGTAATTGAGTAGTGTATGTGATGGATTCAATCATAATTATTGTTTAACACTTTTTTTGTCATAGATTTGAATGTAGCATACAATGTAGAATGATATATTAGCTATGAATCTACATGTTTCTTCCTTCATCACACTAACATCCTGCTACAACAACCCTAAAGAGGGACCTGGTACCTTTGCACGCTTCAGGTGAGCGCTTAGTCTGGCCTGAGTGATGTGCCAACACGTCTAGGGAGTTATCTGGTAAATTTTAGGCTGCATCAATATTCCATGGAGGGAATATTCTTAGGAGGCATCATTACAGAGAGTGGAGGGTTTGTAAAGTGATAAGAATTTTCCATTGGAGGACCACATCAACACTTGACATGCGATCTATCCAGAAGAGAAGGCATGGTGGTGGGTGCTGATCCTATAAAGAGATATTCTCATTCTAGAGAAAGGGACACAATATACATGAAATATACCGATCATCTAAAGAGAATGCTAGAGATAGAGAGAATACATCAAGAGTAAGATGATGAGTAACAGAGTGTTGCAGTAATGCTAGGGTTTAGAGCACTTAGTGTTAAGGGTTGTGAGGAATGTCATGAGCCTCTGTATGGAATGAGGGTTTTGATTGTAATATGGTTACCAATGAATATATATATATATATATATATGGGTTTTTTCTGTATATCATGATTAAGGGTGTAAACCCTCATGTTATATGACACCATGTCTCAGATCTAGTTTATTATGCTTATTGCATTGTTGTTAATTTTCTATAATGCATTGATGTATGGATCTATAAGTTGTCCTTTCCACTTTTCTTTTAACTAAGTAAATGTACTTATCATTTTACAATTCATCCTCCACTAATGGAAAAAATATCTCATAATGATCACATAAAGGAGGGGCTCAGTGCCAGTGGGTGCCTCAGGTGAGTGCCCAGTTCCCGTTGGGTGATAGGCCGACATGTATGGGGTTAGAAAGTAATATTGAGGATAGATAAAATGACAACAAAAAACTTGGGATTAGTCAAGCTAGAGGTCGAGAAAGAAATTAATGCAACAAATTAGAAAAAGGAGTACATTTTGCAACCCCTACTTGCTCTTTCCTTCCCACGGGATGACGTTCCTACACTCACAAAACTAGCAGGAGCCTATGATTTAGTATCGGATTTGAACAAGACCTTTTCTCACATTTCATTTCTAGATTTGCTGAATAATTTACCTATGCATCACCCTGTTTTTCTCGATATACTAGGTCTTGGTCATCTAATCCATGTTACGCCACCTCCTAACACTTAAATAAATTGTATTGATTTTGACATACATCTGTCGGGATAGAATGATAGGGATACTGGGTTGTTTTTTATATAGACAAGATGCCATCTGACCTTCAAATTTCCTGAAGAGGTGATCTTGCCTTATTTTTACAAGTTTGGGTTTATAACAATTGCATTAAGAGAGCCATGATTGATGACAAGGCTGCTATAAATGTGGTTCCCTTCTCTTTCTTGTAGAAGTTGGGATATGGAGAGACAAATTGTTCCTCTACAAGAAACACATTACGAGGGTACAACAGTTTTAAAGTGACGTCGATTGGAACCATAGTTCTTCTAGTCACGCCTGATCCAAAAACCATCTTGATGGATTTTTACATTATCAATAGGAAAACAAGTTATAACATGATTGTTGGGAGACCCTAGATTCATCAGATGAAGTTTTTCCCTTCTACCCTGTTCCAGGAGATTAGATTCCTCTATTTGGGGAAGGTCTTCATCACTCAAGGGGGTCCTAAGCACTTCGATATACACTTAGAAAACCTCAAGAAGAAGAAAGGAGTCCATACTAGAGTATGAACTTATGCGAATCAATTGAACAAACCACCTCCATCAAAAGAGTTAGTCCTGATCACCCTGGGCATGCCAAAGGATGAAGTTGTTGACCCAAAAACATTTGAGGTGGCAAAAATAGATAAGGGTAAATCAATATCTGTGGAAACAGTGTCCACTAAAACCACAACGGAAATTATGAAACTCTTAGAGAGTGGCAATTTGATCTTCCTCCTGTTTGAACCACAGGGGATGGGTAGTCTTCTCAGTTTAGCATCTCTTCCCTTCGATGACCTAGGTCTAGGTGTAAACATGATAGAATTAACAAATGAAGAAGGGAAATTTGAGATTGAAACGATGCCCATCAAAACCATCTCTGAGGGTTGTTCTATTCTAAACCCTAGTTTCAACCCATGTGCATCTGAAACTAAGCTTTCCATATCCATGGGGCAAGGCCTCATCATTCAACAAGGGTTCAAAGTAAACATAATGCTCTACGTAGGAAATAAGGCCGAGCAATATAGTCATGCTCACCCACACACCATGTCTCAAGAATGTGACAAAGAGGTGCACGAATGCCTCTTTCAGACAAATGATTTTAATGATTGGACATATACACTTCTGGGAAAGGGTTGTAAGTTTAAACCCATAATGGTAGGCCCTTGTCAAGAGAATGGAAATTTTGAGGATCATGGTTCTCCACTGTGTACTTTTAGGGGTGAAGAATTTGATATTCATCAACTTTCTTCACCTTAGACATCATGACATGTAGTTTCACCTACATTTCCATATGTACATTACTGCATCTGCATTGCATTTTCATCTACCAGTTCATTTTGTAAAAATTTGTGATCAAGGGACTTATTCTTATAGAAATTCCTAAAAAACTTCTGAAAACATTGGAAAAACATTCAAATCATGTCTCTTCAAATCTTCATGGTATCATCAATTGTTTCCTAATCATTTCATCAATTCAAATAAGATAAGACAAACTTTGACAGTAACCATACCAAGGCCTGCATACTTGGTTCTACTTATAGTTTCTTCTAGATTAGGTGTCTTTTCCTATAGTCTATTCTAGAAGCTTCATGGTGTCGCATCTATCCCATATACATCTCTTTGGAAATAAGAACATTCTAGACATTTTTCCTAGATAAATAAGTCAAATGCAAATCCACAGAAAAAAATTTATTTTACACATTTCTTTTCCCTACCAACCTTCGGTGTTGAGCCTGCGTCTCTTACTAGTGATGTAGGGTTGGGAAAGGAGAGAAGTGCCCTTACTCACCTATGCCTTGTCCATGGTGATGAGCCCATACTTCCTACTGGTAGCATGGGGCAAGGTGTAGGGGTCTCTTTGAAAAATTTGAAAGTTAGAAATAGTTCATTCAAATGTTGTGAAATCATAAATCAAAACAAAGTGAGTTAGATGTCCAAAATTCCAAAAGAGTTTAAAACCTCAAAACCATATTTTGTCAACCAAGTGGCCATCTACGGATCTAAGTCTAGATAAACTGGAAAGCAATTCACATTTTAAACTATGAAGAAAACTTGAGTAGAATGTGGTTTTAGGGTCTCAATTTAGTTTTTTCCAAATCCTTGTCTTTCTCTCATCATTACCATTCAAAAAATTTATATAACTTGTGCCCCTTATGGCTCTTGGTGTTGAGCCCTCGCATCTTACTGGTTGCATGGAGTTAGGAGTGGGGAAAGTTCATTCACTTATCATATCACTCTTTCATCATGTTTTTCCAAAACAATACGAAGTACCAAAAATTTCTTAGAGAAACTAAAGTTCAACATTACAATGTGATTGCATTATCATATATCAGCATTACAAAACACAAAAAAAATCATTCTGTTAGCATTCATATCCACTGCATACATTCTGAAAAGCATATAAAAATGGAAGTTCTAAACATCTAGAGTACACATGTGAAGTGAGCCAAGAAGAAGTCAACTCAGATACAATGAATTACCGAACCAAAAAGAAGAGTTTGTATATATCATAATAAATCAAGTTTGTATACAATGCCATCACACGCTAGGTGTGGTCAAAATGCTCACAATGAGCCTGAAATATACAAAAAAAATCATATAATGCCCAACAAATCACAACCAAGCAATAAAAGGCCCATCATGGCTATCAATCCCTATGGGATCCCTGAAGATGGTGCACAGATGCATCCAGGACTCCTACTATGGCTACGATGATGAGAATGTACTGAATGGTGGGAGTGCTCATGGTGGTGGCCACTAGCTATGGTCTCACTATGAGAGTGAATCTTCCTCATCAAATGCTCAGTTGTCTCATATGTGGTCACCTGAGTATGGAGAGAAGTCATAACCTTCACTACCCTCCAGATGGGTGCAAACACATCAGTGTGTCTGTCCGGCTGCAAGTGGTTGTCCTATATCCTCAGTCAGCTCATCTCAGTCTTCCCCAAAGGGATCAACAAGGTGTCCATGCACACCCATCGAATAATCTCTCGCCACTCCTGTGTAGTCACTGGAAGAGCAGAAACAAAGAAGAAATGAGTTATAAAAGTTACAAAAACAAAAAACAAAAAGAAATACCAACTAACATTTCTACTAACAAAGTCAAGAGAAGAGGATCAACATACTCAGATCTCCAGGCATCCATGTAGGGTCAGTGGTTGATGTTGTTACTAGTTGATGGCTGTGGGGCCTCCCCAAAACTAGAGGTAGACACTGTCCCATCACGGACTCATCATCCCCCTCTCTATCATGAAAAAAGTGGTCCCTCAGAGACAAGTGTCTCCTCCTCTATTGTGGCCGCCTCCTCCCACTCCACTCTCAGAATATCCTGAGTATCATGCCACTCAGGGATCACTCTCCTCCTCCATGTGATCTACCCTTACTAGCCTCACCACCCAACCCCTCATCATCATCATCATGAGTCTCCTCTCCAGCTGAGTCTCCTCTCTCAGTCTCATCCCCTACATACTCCTCAGATTTGGAGTCTATGTCTATGGGCTCATCCTCCTCTCCACTTGTGAGCAGGGTGTGGCCTCAATCTAGAGTAAGGGTGTAGGAGTGACACCAGCTTCCCATTCAGGTATGAAAAACTTGCCTAACTACAATAGGAACTCCTAGAATCACCATTGTCCAACCTGGATCTTTGTGAGGTCCCTTTTGGGCCTCCTTCATGGTCCTATACATAGGTGCCACTAGGGGAAGCATATCAATGTAAGGAAGGCCAAACTGCTGAGGAACTCGACCAAATGGGTGAGTCTCAAGCTTCTCCCTATCCTATCAACTAACTGACCAGTAGTGGACAAGCTACCATTGTGGTACCCTCCTATCCCCACAACCCTATCCATGTCCTGGTATGGGGTGGCCACCATGTCTGTTGTAGTCAAAGAAGCCACTAGCTGATGTGGCACTCTGAGAACTATCATCACTATCCATCTAGTGGCCCTGATGGCCCCTAGGTCCTATACTGGCACTCCCCTCCCATAGGGGATGATCCACTCATACACCTAGCTCATAACCAATGTGGGGTGACTCAAAGACTGTCCCCTGTAACCTGACAATCTGATATAGGTCATGATAAGTACTCCCAAGTATATCTTCTCCCCAGGCATAGATATGACCATGTGCCTCAATCTGTGTAATGATGGGAGCCCAACAATAAAGAAGAGTGTCACCTCCCTTATCCCCAATCAACCACGAGGCCAAGATAACCATGATGGCCTTATGGATAGTAGGGATGGGAGTAGTAGGAATAGATCAGACCTTCATCCCCTTCTTTGAACCAAAGGAAACCACGACATCCCCCATATAAGTGGCCCATAGAGTCATCATGGCTCTAGATCTCTGTTGTCTCCAAGATTCAATCCTCCCAGTATCAAACCCCAAGAATATGGTACACATCCTCTAGGGTGATCATCCACTCACCCCTAGCACCCAACAACCGAGAAGGTATTCTGGTCTACATCCCAATAAGAAAACAAGTCACATAGTATGTGACTGGTAGGAGTAACATGGGGCACCCATGCAATCCTCCATATGCCCACTCTCTGAAGAGTATCTAGTCTCATCCTGAGTCAACTGATCCAATATCACTGGGATCCAATCACACTCCCTCTCATGACTCCAACAGATATACTCTTCCTTCTTCTGCATCCACCAAAACATAAAAAAGAGCAAGTTAGTGACATATTTCAAAAACAAGCTCATCAAAAACATAACAAAACATTAAAAATCCAAAAAAATTAAGTTATCATGGAGTTTTGGTCATTCTGTTCAGAACCGCCACCCGGTGCAAGGGCAGCGGTCTTGACCACTGCCCTGCTCAGGGTGGTTCCTGAACCGATTTTCCAATATGTTTTGTTGCCCTAAAAATGCTCAAAAATGTAAAAAAAGACCATTTTAAATGGAATAAAAGACTACCTTATGGGCACCCCCCTAGAGACTCATTTAAAACAAGAAATTTCAAAAATAATCACCCCTAGGCAAAGATTTTGACATTTTGACATTTTAAGTTTAAAAACACAAAGTGAGGAAAACTAACCTGAGACCATGCATTGGTCGATCTCCCACTCATGGAGGCATGATCACAATCTCTCAATGGATGTTTTGACTATTCTTTCGAATAAAATGGTCACCATGGGCCCAGAGCTCAAAAATCACCAAATCGATATGCGCAAATGAATTGGAAAATGAGTTTGTTTTGATATATATATATATATATGTATGTTGTAACTTATAACTTTTTTTGAGTGCATATGTTCACAAGGTTGGAGCGTTGGTGCAAGTATATTTCTATATCCCCACACAAATGGTAAGTCCTCTTGTCATTTTAATTTAGTATTTATTTTTTGATATTTTATCTATCTGCACTTGAGTCTTCTCTTCATTTTGCAGGTAGCGGAGTTTGGACGAGTGAACATTTTGACACACGGGCATGTCAGGTATAGCTTCTAATTCCCCATTTCAGGAAAGCCATACTTGGACTCTACGTTTTACACCTCTTCATGGCTAAGATGCTTCTCTGAGGGGGAAATATGTACACACCCAAAATTACATGTGCTACATTGTCAGAAAATGGTTACAAAAGTCCCCAATGATGATTCATGTCCTTTCAGAAGGTGTTCAAGTTCCTAAACCCATTCGCAGTGTATATTTGTAGCCTAGACATCCTTACTTAGCTTTTCCATGCTTTCTTCCAGCTTCCCACTCTTTTTCTATGCATGTTTTGGCCTTTAGTGTCAAGACCACCACCCCGCCTGGGCAGGCGGTTCTGAAACCACCACCCAGGAGGGCAGTGGTCCACCCTGCACAGGGTGGTGGTCCTACGACTTTTTCTAGAATCTCTTCATGTGTAATTTTAACATGCGACACTTCACTTAACTTGACTTCTAGGGTGCGTTTGTGAACCAAATTTCCTAAAAATAGTCTTGATTGCTTGGTATTCCTTCCCTCTTCTATTTTTAAATAGATTTAATTAGTTTGAACTGCCTCTTCACCCAATGATTTGGCACTCCAAGGTTGCCTTGTGCATGAAGGAACATCCCATCCAATTCCTATATATTCAATGCTTGTATTCAAGCAAATGGCCTGAGAATTTTGTGTATCTTGCATAGTATTGCTGCCACAATCCTGTTGGAAATTACATAGCCAAGCTCTGTTCACTTGTGTTATCTCTCTTCCACTTACATTGCAACCAGACTTCCTTCAAGATGCCATTTCTCAAGCACCTTCTCCTACTACTACCTTTGCATTCCCAATTCCTTGGACTCATATGGACACACAGAGAAAGAAAGGATAAACTGAGGGGATAAATCATCACACAGCTGGATTTACCTCTATTCTGTGAATTCCAGGTTGGATTTGTAGTTTGATTTCCTTCATTCCTTTAATTTATCATTATTACATCATATCAAATAGAGTAGAAATCAATTTCCTTTCATTTGTAAGTAATTAGTTAATTTCCAAGAGGGTTTAAATCATTAATAGAAGCTCCCGGTGACGGATCCTCTTCTTCCCATCCCTGTGGATCTGAAGGAGAGAATATCTATAGGAGGTTGTCTACATATCATAGATCATTTGGAAAAGTTCTTGTTTTAAGTTAGTTTAGTTTCAATACACTCAGCATAGGTGAATAACCACACCAGGTTATCTCGCTTGTTTAGTTTTAGTGTAGAAATATTTTAATTATTTAGAATAAAAGCAAATTGTTGTTTGTGATTGTAATATTTCAGTTTTGTGATTTGTTTAGATTAGTTTCCTTTCAGCAGTAGCATAGATTGTTAGTTTCATCTTAGTTAATTTGGACACTTCAAACTAGATCAACACTTAGATCCAAGTTAGGAAAATAAACCATAGGGAATTTACGCTACCCATTCATAGCCTCTAAATCTCCCCTTTGCCAACTCAGCTACTAGGAGATCACACTACCAGATCTTAGTCATTGATCCTCCTATAGTTAGTTTGTCACACACATTTCCACATCAGTTGCCTCAGGTACGACCTCGAGGGGATCGAGTGTGGTTGAAGGTTGCATGTAAATTTTCATCCGTATAATACTCTATCATAATCAATCATGAAGAGAAAATACAAGATTTCTCAAACTATGATAGAAGGTCTGAAGAACAAGATCAAACACATGGAAGCTTGCCATGGTTAGGAACTTAATGAAATGGCCTCCTTTTAAAAAATGTTTCAAGGGCTCTGAAATAAAAAGAGAATGATTGCGAGAAAATTGAAAATGAAGTAAAGACCCTGAAGTCTAAATTGGAACAAGTTGCTGATCAATTTAATGAATTACAAAGAAAATATATATATATTGGTGTAAATAGAGCATGATATTTGTTAGGGAAAAATACATGCCAAGAATGAATAAGTAAATCTACAGCACCCCAAAATGACCTTCAAATCTGCAGTCCAGAATTGGGTCATTTAGTGTGATTGCACAACATTGAGTTTTTCTCCAAGGTGTGGGACCTTGCAAGGTGAGAAAACTCTCCAGATTGAAGCTGGTTCTTACTCCTTTATTTAGGTGTATGCATGAATTTGCAGAGGTTCAATACTAATTCCTACTCTAAATTCCAAGGAGACAGAGTTGAAGATGCAAGAAAGGGGAAACAAAACTAAGCTAAAATGGTGATACACCAAAGGAGTGATGAACTTCTGTTTTGCAAATAAACACAAATCATAAGAATGTAGCACAGAACATGCACAGATTGCCAGAATATAATGAAAGATCAGAAGACAATGATAAACACATGAGAGGATTGGAAAATCAATCACAGAACATACATTATCATTCCCAAGTTTAATACAATGCATTACAATGGCAAGGAGGCAAAAATATGTGTTGCAGCCTGTATGAGAGGTCTGAAACTCTACAAATCTACCTGCTAAGGAAGAAAAGAGAGCTTGCAAGAGAAAAATGTCCAACATTACAATAGATTACATCCTTTGCATTTATAGCTAAAGAAAAGAGAGGGAAAACAGAGGAGGAAGTAAAATCTGATCTTTTTCCTCAACCACCCGCCATTAATCCTTTCAAATCGGCCTGCAATCCATCAAATCGACCTCCTCTGTTTCTGTTTTGCGTGTTGGAGAGAAAAAATGATAAATTTGGTGAAGCACAACTCTCAAAACAATCTGATCTCACATTTATGGTGTGAGAAGACATTTTAGGGTTTTCTTCCATCAAAACAAACCGATTCTTCATCCTTGACGTGTGGGAGAAAGCAACCATGGCAGATTTGAGAAAAAACAACTCATTTGAAGCAATCTGGTTCGCATTAAAGGCCTGAAAGATGTTTTTAACATTTTCTCCATCAAAACCTAAAAAAATGATGTTTTTATTCCTCCAATGCATAGAGGGGCTCGAGACCTTTCCAAAAAGTCTGATTTTGTTCAAATCTGATCTTTGGATTGAAAGATATGCTCATCTAAAGTTTTAGGTCAAAAACAGGGCATAAACTTAGGCACAAATTTCGAGGCACAAATTAGGGCACACTTGGCGGCAAAATCAGATTTTGAAAATGGGTCCACGGGGTCAAAATTTACTTTTTGCACTTTTGGAAAATTTTCCAAAAAATCTCCGCGCCTCCACCTCCCCAGACACAGTGTCACCTTCTGGTTCGCCGATGGAATCGCGGGCTCAAACCTGTCTTTTTCCTTTTAAAAATTTTCATTGGGAAAATTTCCCAAAATTTCCTCTACACTTCCACCCTTCCCTACTGACACACATGGCACTCCCTCATTGGTTGGCGGGGATGCGCTTCAATTTTTTCCTTTGCGCCCTTTTTCAATTTTGGAAAAAAACCAAAACTTCCTCTACGTAGTCCAACTCCTCCACCGACTGAACACGTGGTGGCTTCAAAATGATCCGCGGGCCTTCGGGATAAAAATTTTCTTTGGGCATTTTTAGCCAAAAGGGAAAATTTCCCAAATCTCCCCATGCCTCCGCCGACCCTTTCCTTCTCCTCCATGGGCCTGGTGGGCAAAATTTTGTCTTTGCACCCCCACCAAAGCTTTGCCAAAAACTTAAACTTCCCCCCGACGGCTCCATCCACCCTACCACGTGGCACCTTCTTATTGGCTGCGGGCCTGTCTAGGGAAAATTTCCCAAAAAACTCCACTGAGCCATAACTCAAAAATTACAAGGAGTTAGGAGGAAAATTTTACCTTTCTGGAAAGGTAAGAAAATTCTCTATCTGATGGAATCATACCCAAAAATTTTGAGTCCCTGAAGCATGCAAAAATTTCATTTTAAGTACCAGCAAAGGGAATGGAGGAGGAGTTAGCCAAAAATAAGCATGGGCTTATTTTGGATAACAATTTTGGTGACTCAGAGGGGTCATCTGCCTGCTGGATGAAGTGACCAGCTGCCTGAAGCAATCCATTGGGCAATGGAGTCATGAACTTAACTACTTGTTACTCTCAATTCATTAGAAAATCTCTAGGATGAAGATTGTGAGAGTAGAAAAATCATTTTGGCCTGGAACATGATCTGCAAAAGATGCATCCTTGGGGCAACAAAACCTTGTGCCAAAGCACTTAGGGAAATGTAAATCTAAGCTACAACAAAACAATGTGTATAAGCACTTGGAGGAATGAAAAAATCTAAGCTAATATGTACAAGGTGAGAAGTTTCCCTTTTAGTAGCAATGCTTTAGATGGATTCCATTAACTGGAATCTGCAGTTCCTCACCATCCAATGTAGACAATTGGAAGGCATTGTTGTTTTTGCATTTTGTGACCATGTAGGGGCCACTCCAAATGGCATCAAATTTTGAATGCCTTCCTGGCTTTGCTCGGTCTGCATCCCATTTCAACACTAAATCTCCAACTTGGAAAGTTCTAGCCTTAGCTTTCTTATCAAAGCTTCTCTTGATCAATGCTTGGTCCTTTTCCATTGTTTGGGCTGCATGCTCTCTGATTTCTTGGAGTTCCATCAATTCTACATATCTAACCTCCATGGGCTCAAACTCTAACAATTCCAATTGCTTCATGAGTTCCAATGTTGGCAACTCAAGTGACATAGGCAAGACTACCTCTTTCCCATAAACAAGTCTGAATGGAGAGTTACCTGTGGATCTCTTGGGAGTTATCCTATCAGCCCATAGAGCTGATTTGAGCTTAGTGTGCCAAGTCCTCTGATTTTCATCAAGAGTCCTCTTGATGATCCTTAATAGATTCTTGTTTGTGGACTCAGCTTGGCCATTACCTTGAGGGTAATAATTTGATGAAGTGCTCAAATAGATCCCATTTCTAACAGCCCATTCAGTGACCTTTGATCCTATGAATGCCAATGCATTATCTGATATTATAGTGGCAGGTATACCAAATCTAGTTGTTATCCCCTCATAGAAGTCTAGAATGCTGGATTCATTTACCTCTTTGAGTGCCACCACCTCAGTCCATTTGGTGAAGTAGTCTGTTGCTGTTAGAATCCATTTGTGCCCTTGGTTTGAGTTTGGATTAATGACTCCAATGAAGTCCAAACCCCATTGCATGAATGGCTGGTCAACTGAGATTGGGTGCAATGGAAGTGTTGCTAACCTCTCTTTGCCTGTGAAGAATGCACAATTCTTGCACCTCTTGATCCATGCATAACAATCACTAAACACTTTGGGCCAATAATAACCAGCCTTCATGATCTTGAGAGTTGTCACTCTTGGAGAAAAGTGACCCCCAGCTGATCCATTATGGAACTCTTCTAACATTTTCTCAATCTGATTTGTCCCAATGCACCTCAGCAACACTCCATTGATATCCTTTTTGAACAAGACACCATCAACAAGTGCATATGGAATAGCCTACAATCTGAAGTGTCTTCTTTTGGATTTTTTCATCTCTGGAGGGCATAGGCCTATTTGTAAGAAGTGCATTATGTCTTGGGTCCAGCAAGGAGTGAGCACACCACCATTTTCTTCTTGAACATCTCTTTGTTCTTGGCTGTCCTGCAGCATCAAAACAACATTCTTCTCTTTGCTTGCTTCAATTGGTTGACTCAAGGCCAATTTCTCACACAATCCCTTTCCTCAGACCAGCTTGGTGACTTTGATCTCAATGTCATACTCCATGACATGAGTAATCCACCCTGCATGTTTTTCATTTAGATCTTTGTTGAGGAGGAAGTCTTTAACTCCTGCATGAGAAACCAACAGTTGAACCTTGTTGTTTGAAACTAGATGCTTAAATTTCTTCAAGCTCCTAATCACTACAAGAACATGCTTCTCAATGAAGGAATACCTTACTTCATAGTCCTCCAAGCTTTGGCTAAAGAAGGCAATTGGCTGCTCTACATTTTCTTCGTTCTGTTGTACTAAAATTGCAGAAATTGTATCACCACCACCAAATGCATAAAGGATGAAGTCTTTGGAGAAATATGGGTTAATGAGAGTTGGAGCCCATGAGATAGCTTCTTTGATTGCCTCAAAACTTTCCTTACCTTCAGCTGTCCATTTGAAAGCCATACTTTTCTTCAACATCATAGTTATTGGCTTGACAAGGGCTGCAAAGTTTGGAACAAACCTTCGAACAAAATTGATTCTTCCCAAGAAACTTTGAAGAGCCTTCTTATGACTTGGTAATGGTAGTGCTCTTATTGCTTCAACCCTTTCTAGATCAATTGCTAACCCTTCTTTGGAAACAATGTGGCCTAGGAGCTTGCCTTCATGAGCTAGGAATATGCATTTTTTGGGATTCAAGGATACCCCAAATCTTCTACATCTTTGGAACACTTGTCTCAAATGAAAGAGATGGTCTGCTGCACTTTTAGAAAATACAGTAATATCATCTAGGTATATCAGCACTATTTTATTGATCAATCCCTTGAATGCCATATCCATTGCCCTTTGGAAAGTAGCTCCAACGTTAGACAACCCAAATGGCATTTTTCTATATGCATAGGTTCCCCATTTGGTGGTGAAGGCTGTTTTGAACTGATCATCTTCCTTTACCATGATCTGATTATACCCTGAATAACCATCTAGCAATGAAAACCTCTCAGAGCCAGCAACAACTTGCAAAATCTGCTCCATAGAAGGAAGTGGGTAGTGATCCTTGAGGGATGATCTGTTCAAATCTCTAAAGTCTACACACAACCTGATTTCCCCACTCTTCTTTCTAACTGGAACCAAGTTTGCAACCCAGCTTGAATGCTTGATGGGGAATATGATACTTGCTTCTATTAACTTATTCAATTCCTTCTTCATGAGAGGCTCAATGTGTGGATTGACTGGTCTCTGTTTTTTCCTGATGGGCTTAGCACTTGGATCTAGTTCAATTGTGTGTTGAGCTAGCTTGGGATTGAAACCTCTCAAGTCTTCATAGCTCCAAGAAAATACATCCAGGAACTCTTGGAAAAGTTGCATGAATTCATACCTTTCTTGCTTGGTTGCCACTTTACCAATTTGAAGTGACTTGCCTTCTCCAACTGAGATTGGCTCTGAATCTTCTCCCTTGACTTGGATGTTTGATTTATCCTTCCTAAATTGATCATTAGGATTGAATATAGACTCTAAAGTCACAAGTCCTTTTGGCAGTTTGTTGGTTCTTAGCTGTACCACTTGATCACCGTACTGCTTGTCCCAACTTTTCCTGATTTTTGGCTGAGAACTCAGCTTCCTCTTACAAGAAATTGATGATTTGTTGGTCACTCTCAAACACTTGCCAACTTGTATTATTGTCTGGCACTGATGGCCTCACAATCACATGGATGTTTGGCTGCATTTTGTCTCTTTTGATACTCTCCACAACATCAAAAGTTTCTCCAACTACTGCAAGCCTATCAACAACTTGGTTCTCTTTCCTAGGGATGGAGTTGATGCCAAAACCCTCAAAATCCTCAATGAGATCCCACACCCTATTCCTATAACTTTTGAGCAAGTCATTCTTGGCAGCATGTTGTCCTTTAACTTGATTAACAATCAGCTCACTATCACCAAAGACTTGTAAGTTTTTGATGCCTCTCTTCCTTGACCAATGCAATCCATGTATCAAAGCCTCATACTCAACAGTGTTGTTAGAACATGCAAACTGAAACCTAAAAGCTGAATAATACTTAATGCCTTGAGGTGAAACAAGCATAGCTCCTCCTCCTGCACCTTGTCTACTTCTTGATCCATCAAAGAACAACTGCCATACCTCATTGTCATCTCTATGGTCTCACTTGGTGATGCTGGGAAGAGGCTGATTTTCTTCATGCATGTAATAGACTCCTAGTTCAGATTCCTCCATTTCCTTGTAGGGATCAAAATCATGTACCTTGCTTGGCCCATTCATCAAGAGTCAAATCTGAAATGCTTCCAACTTTGGTGTCAGCTTCATGTGTGTTTGGATAATCCTCTTGATCAAATGTTGAACAGTTGGCATTGATTGGGCTTGGAGTATGAGGCTCTATGTGAAAGTTTGCAATAGGTTCAGACCTAATTATGGCCTTGGCTCCATACCTTTTCCTAAACAACATGTGTGACCAATCAACAGATAGGTAGCCTCCAATTCTAGCTATGAAATCCCTTGACAAACATATGGCAAAGAGTGGTGGAAAATCTATCACTGACACATCTTGCAAAATAGTGACATTGGGGCATGCATGCAAAGTAAGGCTCAAATATTTAATTACCCCAACTGTTGTTACTACTGTCCCATCTAATTACACCACCCCCTTGGATATGACTTCATATTGAAGGCCCAGATGATCAGCTATTTGCTTGGGCATCACAGAACTACTTGCCCCAGAATCAATCATACAATTATGTACTAGTTTATCCCCAATGATCAATGAAACATAGAATGGAGGGGGATTCAAATTTTTACCTTGTTGTCCCCCATGATTCCCCTCAGTCTGAGTGGCATTTTTGAGTACCTTCTCTTGCACATGAGCTAGCTGATTTGGGATTGACCAATTCTTCATGGCAGCTTGTAGCAGATCCCTTTGTCCTGGGATGGATAGTGACTCCCACATAGATATGTTCACATTGGTCTTCTTCATTTGTTCAATGATGTTAAATGGGGATGAACCATCTCTTTGCTGCCCTTTAGTCTACACATTCTTTTCTTGTACATGGGCTACAACAGCTGGCATTTGAGCTGGTCTAGAAGGTGGCTTGGGCTGTCCTTGCACATTTGGAACTACATTTTGCTTGCCAACACCTTGTGGAGTGATGGAAGGTTGTGAATCACTTGGACCTGATGACTTCCCTTCACCAATATTCCTCTTCTTTGACCATGTGTTAGCTGCTACACTCTGAGAAGGTGTTTGATTCACACCACAAAAATCTTCAGCCTGCCAATTCACAAGTGTAGTCTCATTTGGAGTTGTATCTTGTTGAGATGTCCCTTGTTGTTGGTTTGTTTCTCCACTTGCTTCACTCTCCACACCAGTTTTTGTCACCATCAAAGCTTGGTTCAAAGCACCATTGAAGCACATAGATTGGCTGTGAGGTTCATTGCATGGGAAACACCAGTCATACTCTTGAGCTATATTATTTTGCACTGGCACTAAGGCTTTAGAGGTAGATGCAACATGGGGGTTATAGGGCTGAAATGGTCTATTGGCAGGAGGCCTTACTTGATTTTGATTTGTAGCTGGGTTGGGTGGCCTATTAGGCTGATATGGTTGTCTATTAGGCTGAGTTTGAGGCTGATAAGAAGGCCTAAAACTTTGAGCTTGTTGTCTCTTGAGTGTAACCAGCTCATTGCCCAAATTTTGCAATTGTTTCATAACTTCTTGGAGCTCATTTGAGGCACTAGAGGATGAAGTAGAAGTTTCATTTGAGCTCTAGTTTCTAGGAGTGGGAATAGGAGCTAAAGTAGGTGCTTGACTAGTACTTGGGCTTCCCAACTCTGGATATAAGGGCATAGGAGGCCTAGGTGCAAGTTTACCAGCTTGGATCAAACAATTCTCAGCCCTAATGGTGATGTTGTAAGCTACAGGTAGAGTTATACCTCCCATGGATTGGATCAACATAGAAATGTCAGAATTTAAAGCCTTGAGAAAGTATAAGAAAGCACCTTGAGCTGTTGGCCTCACTGCCAATGGGATTCTATCCCATGTTCTTTGAAATATGAAATTGAAGTCTGTTAGCTACTCATTGGGAGCTCTCTTGATAGTTGTCAGTTGCTCCAATAGAGACAAGTTGTCCCCTTTCTCTCCAAATTGGTTATGGAGGGTTGTGCACAATTGGTTCCAATTGTGGATAGAGCCTACCTCAAGGCTCCTGAACCATTGCAAGGCTTTCCCTTTGAATGAAGATGCCAGCAATTTGACAGCAATATCCATCTCAACAATCTCATGGATTGCACAAACATTAGCAATGTCTTGGACATGATCACCAGTAGTGGTCTGATTTTCTCCAGTAAAGTATGGAATGTTCTTCAATGCTGAAATTGGAACTGGGTTTTGTGGATTGAGAGCAAGTGGGCTGCTACCAGTAAAGTTGACATAAGGATTGGGTTGTGCCATTATGATTGGCCTGAGAACCCTTGTTGATTGGATGAAAGGTCTACCAGGTGGAGGAGTTGATAGAGTTCTGTTTGGTGGAGATGGAGACCTTTGAATCCTTCTTCCCCTTTCTCTTCTTTCTGGGGATAATTGTAGATACTCAAAAATCCTCTTCTCTAGTCCTTGACCTTGTTTGGATTCTTCTCATGAATCTTCAAGCTTGGACTGCTGAAACCAGTTGATTCTATCCTTTTGGAGTCGCCAGATGTGCAAATCAGGGCTCTTTCAAGCAAGAAACTTACAACAATTACACATCAACTTTGTTGTAATGAAGATGAAGACCTCTAAGGTCCCACCGGGCATGCCAAAACTGTTAGTGCAAATCTACAGCACCCCAAAATGACCTTCAGATCTGTAGTCCAGAATTGGGTCATTTAGTGTGATTGCACAACATTGAGTTTTTTCTCCAAGGTGTGGGACCTTGCAAGGTGAGAAAACTCTCCAGATTGAAGCTGGTTCTTACTCCTCTGTTCAGGTGTATGCATGAATTTGCAGAGGTTCAATACTAATTCCTACTCTAAATTCCAAGGAGACCAAGTTGAAGATGCAAGAAAGGGGAAAAAAAACTAAGCTAAAATGGTGATACACCAAAGGAGTGATGAAATTCTATTTTGTAAATAAACACAGATCATAAGAATGTAGCACAGAACATGCACAGATTGCCAGAATATAATGAAAGATCAGAAGACAATGATAAACACATGAGAGGATTGGAAAATCAATCACAAAACATACATTATCATTCCCAAGTTTAATACAATGCATTACAATGGCAAGGAGGAAAAATATGTGTTGCAGCCTATATGAGAGGTCTGAAACTCTACAAATCTACCTGCTAAGGAAGAAAAGAGAGCTTGCAAGAGCAAAATGTCCAACATTACAATAGATTACATCCTTTACATTTATAGCTGAAGAAAAGAGAGGGAAAATAGAAGGAGGAAGTAAAATCTGATCCTTTTCCTCAACCACCCACCATTAACCATTTCAAATCAGCCTGCAATCCATCAAATTGACCTCCTTTGTTTCTGTTTTGCCTGTATGTTGGAGAGAAAAAATGATAAATTTGGTGAAGCACAACTCTCAAAGTAATCTGATCTCACATTTATGGTGTAAGAAGACATTTTTAGGATTTTCTCCCATCAAAATGAACTGATTCTTCATCCTTGGCGTGTGGGAGAAAGCAACCATGGCGGATTTGAGCAAAAATAGCTCATTTGAAGCAATCTGGTTCGCAGTAAAGGCCTGAAAGATTTTTTAACATTTTCTCCATTGAAACCTACAAAAAATGATGTTTTTATTCCTCCAATGCATAGAGGGGCTCGAGACCTTTCCAAAAAGTCTGATTTTGTTGAAATCTGATCTCTGGATCGAAAGATATGCTCCATCTGAAGATTTAGGGAAAAAACAGGGCAAAACACAGGGCACAAATTTTGAGGCACGAATTAGGGCACACTTGGTGGCAAAATCAGATTTTGAAAATGGGTCACATGGGTCAAAATTTACTTTTTGCACTTTTGGAAAATTTTCCAAAAAATCTCCACGCCTTCACCGCCCCGGGACACATGTCACCTTCTGGTTCACTAATGGGATCGCAGGCCAAACCTGTCCTTTTTCCTTTTGAAAATTTTCATTGGGAAAATTTCCCATTTACTTCAGTGCTTCTGCCCTTCTGCCACTGATTGGACACATGGCGCTCCCTCATTGGTTGGTAGGGATGCGCCTCATCTTTTCACCTTTGTGCCCTTTTTGGTTTTGGAAAAAAACCAAAACTTCCTCCGCTGGTCCAACTCCTCCGCCACTGGACATGTGGTGGCTTCAAAATGATCTGCGGGCCTTGGGGCCAAAATTTTCCTTTGGGCATTTTTAGCCAAAAGGGAAACATTTCCCAAATCTCCCCGCGCCTCTGTTGATCCATTTCCTTCTCCTCCGTGGGCCTGCGGGAAAAATTTTTCCTTTTTGCACTTTGACCAAAGTGCCAAAAACTTAAACTTCCCCCCGACTTCCACCTCCACCCTACCACGTGGCACCTTCTTATTGGCCACGAGCTTGTCTAGGGAAACTTTCCCCAAAAACTCCACCAAGCCATAACTCGAAAATTACAAGGAGTTAGGAGGAAAATTTTACCTTTCTGGAAAGGTAAGAAAATCTTTATGTGAGCATTGTGAGAAGATGATGCCATTGATAACAAATTAAATGTAGAAAAGTAAATGATCATGCATACATTCTGAAGGCATAGGATGAGTTATTATATCAATATACCCATTCAGATAAGAGAAACATCATACAGAGAGCAGATTTGAGTCATGACATAAAGAAAAGATACTAGGGTTTGCACCCATGAACAATATATTCAAAACATATATTTATATTGATCATAGTTCCAGTAACCACATTACATTCAAAAGGGTCATAACAGACCAAATGTATCAAGACAGACATGACTCATGTATCAGAGACCCTAGCTATGCTTCCCATATTACATAAATTTTCACAGACCCATCCCTCTAGATATGATATCATTCCTACAACCCTCTAATGGTAACCCCAACCCTTAGAACCTCCTACTCTTTTCTGCAGGGCTTCCTTTCATCCTCTCTGTGATGATCCTGAAGCTTCCCCTCATCGACCTCTCTCCATTCAGGTGTGTCTTCCTCACTCTAGAGCATCTCTATAAATAGGTTTAGCACCCACTGCCATGCCTTCCTCTAGGAGTAGATTGCTTGCCAAGTGTCCATGTGGTCCTCCAATGGAGCATGCTTCTTCTGATCCGAGCTCTCCACTTTCTGCAATGATGTCTTTCAGGAATGTTCTATGCATGGGATATTCTTTCCTTGACCACCAAGTCACCAGGCTGGCACCTTATCCACTCAGCACACCTAGTCGGGTCACATTTTTTCCTCAAGTGCTTCTTGGAGAGCCGAATATGGCAAAGTCCTGAGATCCTTTGTTCTGCCTTGCACACATGCGCATGGTTTCTAATAAACCCTTCTAAAACCCCTATCCTGCATGCTTTTCCCTACACACCCTTATTCTTTAGTAGACCTACACACATGTGCCCTTTGGTACTTAGCCAATATTTTGAGGCCCAACATCACCCCACACTAAGCTTGTTCTCCATCCTTAGAAACATCCTCTCTCCAAAGAATAAAGAATGGTGGGACTTTGAATGGTTGGAATAAAGAATGAAGGAATGAAGAATGAGAAATGGAAGAAATAAAGAATGGAGGAATGAAGAAGAATCTGTTTATTGCTGAAGGATGAGTGGGAAATCCTTCCTTATATCTACCTCAATCTTTTCCCAGGCATCCACTTCACCCTGTGCCTATTGACAGAGGTCACCTACTAGAGCACTTACCTCATCAAAACTTAGTTCATCATCCTTAGCATTCAACGTACTCACAATGTCTTCCAACTATTTTCCAAGGTCATCCAACACATCCATCCTGTGGGTGATCTGGGGATATAATTCCTTAAGCCAGTTTTTGATCGAGCCCCGTAAGGTCTCGATGGCTTCTGACTTCTTCTCTACCTCAGCCAGGATTTTATCCCACTCTTCCCTGTTTCCCTTATTTTTCTCCTAAAACTCCTTGAGATCTACCTCATGTGTAGCAACTAGAATGCTTGCTACTCTATCCCTGTCAACGCAATTTTCATAAGCAGCTTCAGCTATCTGTGTGGTGGCCTTTACAGTGGCAAGGAGCTTAGTGTATCGAGTGACTATCTCCACAACCTTCTACTTTTCCTCTTTCTCCTGGCGTGCCAGTGCCTCTTCTGTTGATTCTAAGGTGAGTGGCCACCTTTCCATCGTAAGGATGTGAGTCAAATCTTCCAAGCATTGCAAGGTCGATTCATATTTCTGCTCAGGTGGTGCTAGGTCTGGATGCTTCAAGACAATAACATCTGTAATCATCTCAATTTTCTTGTATACCTCACACACCTTTTCCTTTTCCTCCCTCAGCTCATGCCTTAATTGTGCACTGATCAACTCTTCCTGCTTCAGATCCTTGCTTCTCTCAATAAGCTCCTCCTTTTTCTTCTCTAATTCTCCTTCTAGGAATCTCACCCTGTCATTCCTCCCAAAAAGTCTTGCCTCCACCTCAACCGACACCTTGTTGAGTGCATTGCAGACTTGCTCATCGGATAACTGCTAAGCATTCATCAGTGGGTTTATTCCTTTGTTCTTTGGTACCTTCATCAGTGCCCCTTGGCTTACTTCCAACTCAGGTTCATCGACGTGGGACTCAAATGCCCAAGATAATATTTTCTTGGTTTGGGGGTACATGCTCTCTTCCTCGAATGAAGACCATGAAATGAGTTGGTCTGTAGGCACAATACTCTGGAAACATGTGCATAATACCTTACTTGGATCATTTATGTAGCTCATCCCTTTCCCTTGTATTACTACGACACCTTTTTTCCTTTTGTGTGCGCTACTTTTGGAAAGCTCACTGCTAGGCTGGGATCTCCACCCATGCTTCCATACTCCTTCCCTACACTTTCCTCCTCTATCTCCTTGAGTATCTCATCAGCAATTTTTCACTCCACTTCCTGCTCCACTAACTTCTCTATTATGCCCACTACTTCTCTTTCTGTGGCCTCTTCTATCTACTCCTTGGTGAGGCTGGGGGTCCTCTGATCCTTAGTATTTACTTCTTCACTCTCCCCTTTTCCTTGAGCACCTTCCTCTTCTCCACCCTTTTCTTCACTTCTTTCTTCCTCTGAGTCATGTACATCATAATCAGGATGATCCTGAACTTCTTCATCCTCACAATCATCTCTTTCACCCCTGTAGGCCTCCAAGCTCTCCATCTCTTCTGAGTCTTCCTTCTCCCATATCTTCTGCTTCTTCTTAATTGGGGATTCTTCCTTTTCTTCCTCTCTAGTAGGTGATTCCTTCCTTGGTGACTCTTCTTTCTCTGGCACCTCTTCCTCAGGTGTCTTTTCCTTCTCCTTGATGGGAGACTTCTTCCTACGTGTGTATGTGCTTGGCTTGGCACCTACCTCCTATGCGCCCACAAATTGTATTGTCTACACACTTGGTGCTTTCTTCTCTGGCACCTCTTCCCTCTCCCTTTTCCTTGGCATGTCATTCTTCCTACCAGTGGGATCCTCTGGGATGGAGACATCATTCTCCAAGTAAGTTCCCTTTTCATACTTGGGCCTAATGCACAAGTATACTCTGTTACAGTTCTTCCAGCAATTGGCAGCGTCATGGGTTTTGTCATGCACACCTCATGGGAGACATACTTCTCCACATAAGCATGCTTCTTGGGGTATACGATATTTCTTCATAAGTCATGGTGGTCCTGGTCCACCTCGCTAAGGTCGAACCTTAGTATTTTAGCTTCCTTGAAGTGGTTGACCCTTACTTGGAAATACTTGTGCAGTGAAAGAGAAGGGTAATTTACACCATGGGCTCTTGGTCCCATCTGACAGAGTGAACCTTCCAATGCAAAAGTGTTGATAGAAAATGAACTCAACTTCTCCATCTACTAGTGTTGGAAATTATTCAGGTATCCTCCACTCAGCCCCAAATGCATCACACATTCACTTGTACCATTTCTCCAGGCATGCCTTGTGGGCGGCCATCATGGTGTCGCATGTGTATTTTTCAAACCTCTTCGTGGGGGGAGGGGTTCATCCGGATACTCCTATACAAAACTCTCTAGCCCATCGAGAACTCCAATTTCTGAGAAGATGATGGTGAGAAGAACATTTCCAAACATAATCTTATCTCCTTCTTGTGTGGCATTGATGATCTCTTCTGCAATGTAGGTGGACAGGTTATAGATGGTTCCTTCTGAAATTTTCTGACACACATTCAACCATGCCTTGTTTACCTATGTCCACCTCTCTTGACCATTCAACTTGGTTACTAGGCATGTGGCCATCCTCATCACTGGGTCAGAGATATCAGGGATGTCAAAGTAGTGAGACCCCTTCTTATAGTCATACTCCTCCATGGTCTTCTTAATAGCCTCTTTATCCTCCAGGTCATCATCTAACGAATCTCCTTCACAGATCAGGCCGGTAAACTTAGAGATGAGTTGGGGAGTTATGCACATTCTGTGGCCCACAAAGTAGAAGTGGTCCTCATGCACGTGTGACATCAACCATTGGTATAGCCACTCAGTCTTGCCAAAATAGGGAAACTCGTAAAGTTGTAGAAAACCAACTTTCTCCAATTTTACCTTCACCTCATCGTTGTAGATTGGCATCCCTTCTGGTGTCCTCTTATCTATTGGAAGAACCAGCTCTAACACCATCTCCTTCTCTGTGGTACTTGTGTGATGGTTGTAGTCACTCACAGCCATCTTCCTCACATGGGATACCCATTCTTTCCCAAGTAACACTCCATCTAGGTATTGCATCTCCGCATACCACTCCTCATTGAAACTGGTGGTGGCAGTTTGTTTTCCTTTTCCCTTTCCCTTCTTAGGTGAAATGGTTTCCTTCTTTGGTGCCATCTTCTTGTCAGGTTAAAAAAAACTCTTCCTTGCTCCTCTTCCTCACTCTGCTCAAATCTATGGCTCAACTTCATGAAATAATCCTTCTACTCCCATGCCCTAGCTGCAGAACCCTAACCTAGAAAACCCTTCCACAAGATGGCATACTCTACTGAAACCTCTTCCTACGCCCATGTACTCCTTCCACTCTGGTTCACAGATCACCCTAGTCACGCACTTCATATTTTCACTCTTCTTCCTTCACACAAATATTTCTTCATGGATGCCCTAGTTCACAAGAGCTCTTCAATCTCATAATAGCAAGGTAAATAATGATGTGCCCAACCCTTTACTTATAGCTTTTTTTCTATCTCCCACAATAAATGTTATGCCACCTACCAATGTACTTAGCATTAAATGTGGATTTTTTTCACTAAAGCTGATCTTAAGCACTCTTACCCACACCCAATCCTGCATGAAAAATCCTACAACCTTCTGGCACGCAAAAATCCTTACTGACTGAAGACTCTTACGCACGCACTTGCAGTGCCAAAGGCACTTCTTCTATCCTTGACCTGATTTTTTCCCTCACCTACCTCATGTTGTTCCTGTGCTTCTCATCCTTTGTATGTGGTCCTTGTAAAGCCTTATCCTGACACCAAAATTTCTCATCCACCTTTTTCCATGCACGCTCTCCTACCTTACGCACTTTTGATCTTTTAACCCAGGCCATTAAAACACAACTTTCACTTCCAACCTCTATTTCACTTCACTCTACTCCACCCCACACTAAAACAGATGTGTGGCCCTCTGTGCATACACAACCCTTGAAAGTAATGTGGTTACTGGTGCACAAGGTGCAAAAAAAAACACAACAGAAAGGAACAAGTGACAAGAAAGGGAAACACAAGGAAAAGAAATGCATTAAGGGAAATCCTAGGCTAACTGGAAAAACTACCTTATTTACAAACACAAGACTTATTTATAGTAGGGCTTCAGCCTACTCCCATTGAAATGGCTGGTAGTGTCATCCCATCCAACACTTGTAATTGGAAAGTGCTTGAATCAAGGATGTACCAGATGATGTATGGTCCCAACCAATGGACTTTCAACTTCCCAGGATGGCACAAAAATTTAGAGTCATATAACAAAACCATCTGCCCAACCTCAAATTGTTTGTTTTTGATATGACGATCATGCCATGCTTTTTGTCTTTCCTTCTCTATCTTTTGACTCCATCTAGCAAGTGATCACCTTTCATCTAGCTGCATTAATTTATCAATCCTCTCTTCAAGTGCTTGTTCATCAGCCAATCCTCCTGCACATGTTATACACAGTGATGGTAACATAAATTCAACTGGTAAAATAGCCTCCATGCCAAATACCAATTGAAATGGTGTGGCCTTATTCAACCTCTTGTAGGTTGTACTATATGCCCATAGAATGACTGATACCTTGTCATCCCAATCTTGTCTTCCAACATCACAAATTTTGGTTAACGTGTGACTTAGTATTTTGTTAAATGCCTCAGTAGTTCCATTCACTTGGGGATGATAAGGGGTGGTCTTGTGATGGGCCACCATAAATTCTGCCAACAGAATCCTGACCGTTTCATTCAGAAAATGTGTACCCCTATCACTAGTCAGGCTTAAAGGACATCCATACCTGTTGATTATGTTCTCCCATAAAAATCTAGTTGTTGTCATTGTAGTGCAATCCTTTGTAGGTGTTGCCTCTACCCATCTTGTCAAGTAGTCAGTGCAAGTGATGATGTAACATGAGCCAGTCCTTCACGCGGTAGGTGAAATAGGTCCTACAAAGTCAATTTCCCATTTTTCAAATGGTTCTGCATTGGCTATTGGTCTTAAGGGCATCTCATCCCTCCTTCTAGGTTTTCCAAGGTGCTGGAAATGGTCACAGGCCTTGCAAAACTCAATACAATCCTGGTAGATACTCTCCCACCAAATCCCTACAAGTAGAATCTTCCACGTGGTTGCATTTCCTGCATAGTGTCCTCCTGCAATCCCACCATGTGCTTCTTCCATAATTGCAACATGCTCATGTTCTAATACGCATCGGCATAGAACCTCATCTCGGCCTAACTTGTACAAATCTCCACTAATCAACATGTAGGGCGTGACACATATAGCCAACTGCTTTCTCTCCAAATCCTTCATTCCTTCTGGCGCCACACCTGTTTTAAGAAACACTGCAATATCCTCTAAGTCAGAGGGTGCATGCAGCAACCTAAATAGTTGTGCATCTGGCATGGTATCCTCAATGCTTTGCACATCCTCCCCTGAGTCAATTCTTGATAAATGATCAGGTCCTGAATTACTCTTTCCTAGTTTTACCACAACTGAAAACTCAAATTCTTGAAATAATAGGACCCAACGACATATGCACCCTTGCAAAATGGGCTTGTTCACCAAGTACTTCAATGCCATGTGGTCCATGTAGAATATGAATGGTGTTTCCAGCAGATACTTCCTGAACTTATGCATTACATAGATCATTGAAAGTGCCTCACGCTCAGTAGTGGTGTAGTTTTGTTCTGCTGGTGTCAACTTTCTACTTGCAAAAAAAAGGGGGTGATCAACAATCCCCTCACCAGGTTGTGCTAGTACTGCTCCAATGGTTGTCCCTGAGGCATCAACATGCACATGGAAAGGTTTATCCCAAGAGGGAAACCATAATATGGGCGCAGTGACAAGTCTATCCTTCAAAGTGTCAAACGTCGTCTGATGCGCCTCTCCCCAATGAAAGGCACTCTTGTGTTTTAGTAACTTCTCCAATGGCATGGTGATCTTGGCATATCCCTTAATAAATTTCCTGTAGTATCCCATATGTCCAAGGAATCCATGCACACTGCACTCTGACTGGTAGGCTCCCCCAATCCCACAATAACTACAACTTTGGTAGGATCCACAAGCAAACCTTCCTTACATATAATATGCCCCAACAGGGTTCCAAATGGAGTAGAAAAAACACACTTCTTAATGTTGAGGGATATCCTCAACTACCGACATCTCTCAAACATCAGCCTCAAATTGTCACAATGATCTTTTACTAGTCCATACACAGTCCAGTCATCCAGGTAGACTTGCAGAAACTTATGAATGAAGTCCTGAAATGCTTGTACCACAATGTGTGAGAACACAGGCACATTCTTCAATCCAAAAGGCATGACCGTGTAGGAAAAGCTTCCCCATTCAGTGGTGAAATTCATCTTCTTCTGGTCTTCCTTTGCAATCCTAACTTGGTGATACCCTGAGAACCCATCCATGAAGGAATAGACCTCACACCCCGCTACTACTCCTCCAGAATTTCTTCAGTGAAGGGGGTTGGAAAAGGGTCAATGACACACACTACATTCAGGTCCCTGTAATCAACACAGATCCTTATCCTTCCATCCTTCTTAATGCTTATGACCATTGGACTTACCCATTCTAATTCCTCCATAGCTTCAATGATTCCTGAAGTGATCATCTTGTCTATCTCTTCCTTGACCCGTACGCACAAATTTGGATTCATCTGATACGGCCTCTTTTGGATCAGGCGCACACCTTCCTTCAACTTGATCCTCATTTCCCCCAAGGAGTGGTGAATGCCTTTAAGTTCATGGTACCCATGTGGGAACAAGTCCTGAAACTCACACAAAAGGTCAATGATCTTAGAAACCTCTTTCTCCGACCAATAATCCCCAATGATAGCTTCCTTAGGTTCTGCCTCTGAACCAATGTTAACCTTATTTGTTTTCAAGGGCTCATGGTAAGTGCACGCACTCACTCATCAGCACTATCTATGACTTCACACATACCTTCAGTATGGTTAACATCCAAACTCTCCATCTCTTCACCATCTATTACATAGACCATATTTTCCTTTTTCTTTTTCCATGCACACGCACTCAAGTTGTATCTCCTTTGATTCTTCCTCCTCAAAGGCATGGTTCCAAACCAGGTTCACCTAATAACTCTGATATCCTATCTTCTTCCATAGGCACTATCTCCCATTGTTAGGTGCTTGAACAACTTGCAACACCTTATCCACTGATGGTTTAGTACTTTGATACTCGAAATCTTGAATGAGGTCAGTTGTTAACTCCTGCCAATTCCCTGTCTGACGGTGCATCTCCAAGTGAATATACCATGCACACACAAACCTTGTAAGGTGGAATACAACTTATGCACCCATAAAGAAGGTGGTAAAGCTTCTGCACCTTCCATCCATGCCTTCTCATATGCTTGGATGTGAAATGAGGTGGGTTCCTTCCCATGGTAGTCTTGTATGATGGTGAGCGCATTGCTTCTAGAGAACCTAACAGAGAACATGACTCTCACCTCATGCCACTCTAGAAGGCTATCACAATGTGTTTCCCACAAATGCATTGTAGTTCCGAGAAAGTTATAATTGAGCATTCCTCCCCTTTCATCCTCATTTCTCCACTGAGCCTCCATCTCCCGCAAAAAATCATTAGGGTTGGCTCCTCCAGAGTAACTTGGTAACTTTCTTCCCTCCCAGGTGCTTGACTGAGTGCCTTTGTTACCCTTGTCACAGAGCCTCTTAACTATCACCCAATTAACTCATAAGTCTCATGCACCCAATTGTCACATGCTATGTTGGTTGTATCACTCATAGACTGAGCATCTTCAAACTGAATAACCCCTTCTATAGGATGAATTACTTCAGGGTCCCTGATAGAGCACACATAGATTCTATCAAGGACTTCCTCTCCCAAGGGCTCAGTATAGGGTGCTGACTTCCCATCCGTTAAAGGGATGATAACCCATTCTTCCTTGTTCTCAAAACTGATATACCCTTTGTTAAACCATAGGTCAACATTATTTTTGTAACACCAGGGGCACCCAAGCAATGCTGGAAAGTTATCCACCTCGGCTAGCACCAAGACTTCAAAGTCTCCAGTGAACTTGGCCCCTTGAATAGTGATAACCACATCCTTCAAGACACCAATGGGCATTGCCTTTGTCTTGTTCACCATATACAACACATTCAAAGATGGCTGTAATGGGGGCCTTCCCATTTGATGCCATGCATCCAAGGTGAGAACATTGACTTCTGCACCCATATCGATCAGAATATTTCTCAGAAGCCATCCATCTACAACAACATTCAAAGTTATCTCTTTGTCATAGTCAAGGTTGTGGGGAGGAAGGTTAGCATGCAGAACCTACCTCTCGTGCTCTCTTCCAGCATGGTACCTTCTCCCATAACCATTCTCCTAGCAAGGGAATGATATTCTCTTGCCTTAACATCTTGCATACTTCCCTAACCTCATCCAGATCCTTCTGCAGAGCCTCAACATTCTTCCTTTTCTCTAACTACCTTGACTGCTCCTTCAGACACTGGATCTCTCCTTGTAGACTCCAAATCACATCCATGGTTTCTTGATACACCTCCTTCTGATGAGTAGGGTCTAGATACTTTCCATGTACCACTTCTTCCCTTGTAACTAGTTTTCTTTGTCTTGGTATCTCCCTGGCGCGTGTGACCTCCACTCACTTCGTCACCAGTACAAGTTCTAGTCCTCACTCACGTGCCACTCTTGGCATCCACTGTGAGTCAGCCTTCTTTATGCTTACCATCCCAGTGCCTTTGTCTTTCTGGTGCTGCTGGCTCATGTGCTCAAATAGCTCAGGGAACTCCTCATACTTATGTTTCTTTCCACACCACGAGCATTGCAACAGATCAGGACACTCACACTTATAATGCTCTTGTAGACCCATAGTTATAACAGGTTCCTCATGGGAACTCACTTCTTCCTCCTCCATGGTTACCATGACCATGAAATCCTCCTTGAAAACCTCTCCCATGCCCCTCCATCTGCACATCCTTCATAGTGATGATCATCATCCTTGGAACTACTTGCAAGGCTTGGTCTGGTGCACACCAAGATCAATGACATCATGTATCTAGTCAATCAACCTACAATCCTTGGTGTCATGGGTCGTAGAGGTACAAATCTTGCAATAGCAAGACACATTCTTACGGATCATGCACTTGCAGTAGTGGACACCTACTTGCATCATGATCCCCATGGAAAATCTCACAGTCCAATGTCATGGCACATACCGACCTTCAAGGAAAATTGTCCTTTGTGTGCCCCTCTATCTCACAATCCATGCACCACAGACCACTACGAGTCTCGTGCACTAAGTTCACAGATAGTTTTTCTAGCTACTTGGCCATTGCAGTAATTTTAGCCTCAAGGAAAGGGCTAACACCAGTATCTATGCTTCCAATAGCCTCAGCATGCAGGGCAGCCTCCAAGGCCTCACGCGGGTCCGTGAATGTCTTGTGTGAAAGTGCTCTCCTAAATGGTGTTATCAACCCTCCAAAAAACCATTGAGCATGCTGAGAAGGATGAATATCATAAGATAGTTTTGACAAGAGAGTTTTAAAACATGCATCATATTCCCACACACTCTCTGCCATTCCCTATTGGATCTCTTTCAAAGCGCTAATGCTCTTCTACTCAAACTCAGAGATATGTAATTCATCTAAAAAAGCATTCTGTAGCATGGTGTAATCTACCACCATCTAATGGGGGTCATACTTCTGGTACCAACTATGCACACACCCCTACAACGTCATTGCAAACTAAATTTCCTTTCACTCTGGGGTAGTGATCCCCTTCACGCACCATAGCAGTTCACACTTGTGCACATGCTCTGTAACATCCTCAACACCCTTGTAATCTGGTAGATGTAAGGACATCTCAAAAAATACTTGCAGAGGTGGCTGAGGTCCTTGTCCTCCTGATCCAGAACCTTGATTCCCTCTGGTGTTTCCTCCACCACCAGATCCACTAGATCCACCAGGTCCTATCCCTCCTGATCCTCTAGATCCTCCAGATCCACCAGGTCCTCTAGCTCCTATTCCACCAGATCCTCCTCCTGTAGCTGGTAATGGGCCTGAAGTGGCTGCGCCTAGCGTTCCCAATGTTCCACTAAACTACGTGCCAATGGTTTGTGATATTTCTCTGCTACCAGATGTGTATCCCACACCACTCCTAGATGTGATACCCAAACTTTGTGTACTTGCACTTTTCCCAAAAATCCCTCCAAACACAGGAATTGTTTATGTGGCCATAGATGTCCCAAATGAGAAGTTATACCTCCTAGGTGCAGATCGGTCACTTCCACCGATACCAACTGGGTTAGCAATACTTGTTTCTTGATTTGGAAAACTAAGCACTAGGGGTTGGTCACCAGGTGGGTTTAGATGCACATTGAATGGATCTCCTTTCTCCATGTGATGAACTCTCATCAGAAGCTGAAGGGGTTTCTCTCCCACGCTTGCCAAGATGGGGTAGTATAGACTGCTCAGGTTCCACGTCCTCTGCATGAACCTCAATTCCTTCCCGCAATGTCTGCCTCCATAGATCCATCACTCCCACAACCTCACGTTGTCTAGCCAACTCCCTTTCACATGCTTCACTATACTTGAGTCATCTCTCTTCCCTCTCCTTTTCCACCACAAGGTCTGCCATCTTCCTCCACCCTAGCTTCCTCACCCAGTGCTCAGAGAAGCTTAGCCGACCATAGGGAATGCCTCCAAACTTAGCATAATGATCAAGATCTTCATAGCCAATGGGATAGCTCACAAAAATGATCCTCTAGGTTCCCTTAGGAACTCAAACTCAACAACCTCTGGACAAGAATACATAGAAATGGTGTATTCCAGGGTATAACTGGTCAACACTCTTCTCCACCAGTGATCAACAACACATGTCCAAGTCAGATCCACATCCTGCAGCCTCTATTAATCATCTTGGGTCCACACACATGATCTATAGTACCAACTTGACCTAGATGCATATGTTGAGAGCCATTCATACAATTCTACTAGAAAACAACAAAAGAAGGTCTCATACAACTCATGATATAGGTGTTCTTCTACCCATTTACATGCATCAAACTTAGGTCCAATACTAAATCTTTGAGAAAACTCATCCTCTGTGATTTTAAACCATGCTTCGACACTTTCCAAGGTCAAGCACTCTTGTCATCACACATCATTCTCACAACAACTTTGAAAAGAGGTCCCGACAATGGAACCAAGATGTAGTCATTTTTATGTGCCCTTAGAACAACACTCTAATCCCATGCGCATCAACCTATCACCCAGTGGGCGTTGGGCACTCACCCGAGGCATGCGCAGGCACCGAGCCCCTCCTTTATGTGAGCATTATGAGAAGATGCCATTGATAACAGATCAAATGTAGAAAATAAATGATCATGCATACTTTTTGAAGGCATAGGATGAGTAATTATATCAATATACCCATTCAAATAAGAGAAACATCATACAGAAAGTAGATTTGTGTCATTTCATAAAGAAAAGATACTAGGGTTTGCACCCATGAATAATATATTGGAATCTACAAGTACCTCTTCCTCGTACCCGACCTCCCGAGGTCGTGCCGAGATAACCGGTGAATGTTGAATATGAATGGATACAGACAAGCTAATCGGGTAATCTTATATCCTCAATACTCAATAATGGAATCTCTGAATCTAAGGCAACGACGACCCTCCTAAAATGAATTGGTGTAATGGTTCATTCAGATATAATGGCTGTTCGAGGCTCCAATCAATGTCGAGCTCTGCCGAGATCCTGTTTCTTGGTTGTTGGATACGTGGGAAGTGACCTGTGGGAGCTTCGTATATATCTCCAGACAAGGTCATGAAAATGGTGATAGGAGGTTTAGTGGATTTGTAGTGAACTATGGGTGGTTTTCTGGTCTAGCCCAGAAAATATTAGATTGATTGGCTTCTATATTTAATACGGAGAACTGCGTGATGATATCTGGCGGGAGTGGTGAGGATCTAAATACCAGCGTTCGTAAGCCGGTGTCAATACTTAACTGATTTGTAGGCCCGTTGGGTTGTGGGACTTGGGGATCACAACCGTGAGTTCATGGTTGTTGTGGACCTGTTATGGTCATGTGAAGAATCAATCCCTTCTTCCAACTATCCAGTAATCATATGCCTTTTCAGCCTCTATGTTTAGAACTAGAAGTTGTATAATTTTCTCAGAATACCTTACAGGTGTTCTGGCAACTTGAATGCGTAAGCTAGTATCTATGTCAATGAGGAGGTCTCCTGCATCAGGTTGTGGAACTAAAGGATCACAACCAAATGCTTCTTCTCTTTCGAATCCTTGTACAGTCATTCGGATATTTTATCAAGGCATTCTATAGTTAATGATTTGACCAAAATGTGTATGCCTTGTCGTCTTCGATATTTAACCCTCTCAGTTGTTCACTAATTGCTTGTAGGTTTGTTGTTGCTCGAAAGACCTGTATCCTAAGGTCTTGATCTATATCAGCTAATGTTGTGGGTAGATTTGGTTGAGGCACTATTGGTTCAACTATATATTCTCTAGGCTCTCTAGTTCCTGTGATTGTCATACAAAATGATTCAACTTTTAACTAAAATTAATAAACTGATTACGAAAGAAGTATTTACACTATGCAAGCATTCTTCTATTTTTGTATTTTCAATGACGTATTTTAATGAAATTAAAGAGCAGCTATTCTAGTATATTTAGAAAAATGGAACAACTAATCTAGTAACAGAATTTAAAACAAACAAAGTAGCCTGGTGTGACTATTTGCCTGTGCAGTTGTGATTTTATCCTAAATATCTAAGCAACTAATTATTTTAAATTGAAAGACTCTCGATCCTACCTCAGAAGTGAGGAATGAATCACAGTTTCTCAGAAACTATCAATCCCCACAGCTTCCCCGGTGATATCGAGAGTGAACTTTTGACTGAAATAAAATAATTCACTACTCTATTTGATATGTTGTAACTAGAACTTTGATAGCTCAAACCTGGCATTTACAGAACAGTGGTAAATCCAATTGTGTGTGATTTCATCCCCTCAGTGTGATCTCCTCATTCCTTCATGTCCTCGTGAATCCAGAAAAGTGTGTATATGATAGTATCAACAGAAGATGGTATTCGAACAATGGCAGCTTTGGATATAGACCGAATACAATGCGAGTAGGAGAGGGATAGCGCAAGTGAACAGAGCTTGACTATGCAATTCCTAGCGGGATTTATTGTGGGAATACAACACAAGTGTACCGAGAGTTTTAGAATCTATCCTTGTGACAAAACAAAACCTGCAACTTTAATGGATTCTAATCTAGAAATGAAGCTATTCTATGCTAAACTGATTGTATGGAGCAACAATGAACAAGACTGAAACAAGAAGATTGAATGACCTCTAAAAACAAAGAAAACAACAATGGATGCAAAACATGAAATCAATAGAATTCTAAGCAATAAATTCAAAGACTAAATAAGAGAATTGAGAAGGTGAGGGGCCATTTGTTTGAAAACAAGCTGGCTATTTATAACCAATGCATTTACCAGAGGGTAACTCCCAATTGAACTCTTTTACTATAAACAAAGGAAAAACACTATTACCAGGGAACCAAAAACATTAATGCAAGCCAAAGTGGTTGAAGAAAGTGTGTAAATTTGAAGATTTACATTTGACGTGATCGTCGGAAGAAACTAGAAAATGCGTACAGGACCACCGCCCTGTGCAAGGCGGCAGTTACGGGACCGCCGCCCTGTCCTGGGTGGCGGTCACGGGACCGCCACCCAGGCAGGGCGGTGGTTTCATCACTGAAGACCAAAATGCAAGAAAAAAAGGGGGCAGAGGGAAAAACAAAGCATGCAGAGGCTGAGCGGGGCATGCGGGATACAAACGTATACTTGGCGAGCCTTTCTGGATTCCGAACACCTTGCAAGGAGACCTGTATCATCATTGGGGTATGTGTAACATCGTTCCGGTGGTGCAGTACCCTACAATTTTGGGTACGTACATATTGCCCCCTCGGAGAAGCATCTTAGCCATGAAGAGGCGTAAAATGGTGGATCCGAGTATGGCGGTCCCGAAATGGGGAGTTAGGAGTTATACCTGACACACCCGTGTGTTGGAAAGTCACCATCCAAGATCCCGCTATCTGTAAAAATGAAAAAGGGGACTCAAGTGCAGATAGATAAAATAAATTGAGAAATAAGGCTAAATTGATATGAAATGAGGACTTACCATCTACGCAGGGTTTAGAACTTACCTCCGTCGATGCTCTGACCCTGCGAAAGACATTCAAAATCAATTTTAAAAGCTATATATATATATAAAATGAACTCATTTCACTATTCATTTGCGTGGATTGATTTGATAGTTTTTGAGCTCTGGGACCCACGGTGACGGTTTTCGATGAGAGTATAGTCAAAACATTCATGGTGAGATAGTGATCATGCCTCCGAGAGTGGAACATCGACCCACGAAGTCTCAGGTTAGTTCTTCTCAATTTATTGTTTTTAAACCTAAAATGTGGAAATGATGAAATCTTTGTCTTGGGGGGGTCATTTTTGAAAATATTAGTTTTAAATGGGTCTCTAGGGGGGGCGCCCATAGGGTAGGCTTATTTTTTTGCTAAAATGGTGTATTTTTTTGTTTTTGGGCATTTTTTAGGGTATACAACCCGTTTGTGTTTGCGGGACAGGACCGCCGCCCTGTGCAGGGCGGCAGTTACGGGACCGCCACCTTAGAAGGCTGTGGTTACGGAACTACCACTCTGCACAAGGTGGAAATTCGTGACAGAAAGAAAAAACAATGCTTTCTCTTATTTATTTTTGCATTTTTAGCATTTTTACATGTTTTTAATAGTCTTTTCAATTGGATTTTGATACTAACTCACTTATTTTTTGTGTTTTTGGGTGTATGCAGAAGGAGGAGGAGTATATTAGGTGGAGCCGAGAGAGGGAGTGTGATTGGCTCCCAGCAGTGTTAGCGGCACTCTTTCAGGCAGAGCAAGATACACTTCAGAGGGCTGGTATTTGGAGGATTGCACAGGTCCCTCACGTTGCACCTGCTAGTCACATACTATGTGACTTATTTTCATACTGGGATGCGGATCGGAACACCTTCCGATTGCCAGGAGTTAGGGGTGAGTGGACCATCACCCTGGAGGATGTTTACCATATACTGGGGGTTCCGATCCTTGGGCGGTGGCTGTCTCTTAAGACAGCAGTATCGAGATCTCAGGTGGTTCAGTGGGCCACCTATATGGGGGATGCAGTTGTATCGATGGGATCGAAGAAGGGAGTGAGGATCCACTCCATTATTGAGTCAGACATTCCTGTGCTCCGCAAGGCCATCATGGGCATCCTTGCTTCGAGACTGATTGGGGACAAGGGAGGGGACACCCTCTTATATTGCTGGGCCCCCATTATTACACAGATTGAGGGCCATGGACGTGTCTATGCTTGGGGAGTAGATATCCTCGGGACTACCTACCATGATTTATACAGGGTAGTCTGATTACAGGGACAGTCACTGAGCCACCCGACTCTTGTCATGAGTTGGGTGTATGAGCATATCACTCCATATGGGAGAGGTGTAGAGGAAGAGGATCCCGGGGCCGTCAGGGCAGCGAGGTGGATAGGGATGACAGTTCTTAGAGCACCCCACCAGCCAGTGGCCTCTTTGACCACTGCAGACATGGAGGCCACTCCTTATCAGGCCATGGCAGGGGTATGGGGAGAGGAGACTGTTACATTGATTGCTTGTCAGACTACCAGTCAGTTGGTAGACAGGGCGGGGAAGTTGGAGATCCACCCTTTTGATAGAGTACCACAGCAGTTCGGCCTCCCCTATAGTGACATGCTTCCTCTAGTGGGGCCAGTGTATAGATCTATTCGTGAGGCTCGGGGAGGTCCTAGAGGCCGGGGTTGGACTATTGTTACTCCTGGTGTTCCTATTGCGGCCAGGAGGGTGGTACGTGCTCGAGGGAGAGCCGGTGCTCCTCAGGCACCTTTACTTCAGATTGCCACCGGTCCCACCCATAGCAGTGATGAGCCCATTGACGTGGACTCTGAGTCTGAGGAGTTCACTGGGGGAGAGACAGAGGAGGAGACAGAGGAGATGGAGATCAGTGGGATGGGTGGGGGGGATGATAGTGATCTTGAGTGCCATGATACTCAGGAGATCCTACGGGCCGAGAGGGTAGAGCGGAGCACAGAGAGGGTGACTCTGGTCTCAGAGGAGTTACTCTCTCAGGACCTAGGTGGAGATGGTGAGTCCATTGCAGGCCATCACATTGCCCCAGATGTGGGAGAGGGACACCAGTTAGTGGGGCGGCATCAGTGGCAGGCGCGGATCCTAGAGATCCTTCTTGGAGGCCTGGAGATCCGAGTGAGTTGTCACTCTTCTCTTGACATTTGTTTTAGTTAGAATTGTCTTAGTTGTTATTTCTTTTTGTTTTGTTTACTCTTGGTTTTATCTTTTGATCATTTTCTAACTTGTTTTCTCCTTTATTTGCAGCGACTGCTGATGAGTGGCGAGACTTGATTCACCGAGTATGCACAGATACCTTGTTGCTCCCCTCAGAGAAGACTCGTGCTGAGCTTTCTGTGGATGTGGGGGAGCCTTCAGCAGCCGGTAGGCATACTGATGTTTTTGCCTCTGTCTGGCATGCGGCGAAGATCATGACTTCTCTCCATGCTGAGGTAGCTGGATATAGGATGGCCGAGCGCTTGATGAGGAGGAGTCATTCTCATAGTGAGACGGTAGCTACTGGCCGTGACCGCGAGCCCTCAGTGCATTCAGAGCGCCGGCGTAGCCAGAGTCCTAGACATGGTCGTGCACCTTCTGAGGGATCCCATAGGGATTGAGAGGCCATTTTTGTAGTATTTTGTCAGATATCTATATGAGTGTTTTTGTACTTTTCGGGCTCATTGAGCATTTTGACCATGCCTAGTGCATGATGGCATTGTATATGAAACTTGATTTATATATATATATATATATATATATATATATATATATATATTTTTTTGGATCTAGACTCTTTGTGCCTAGAATTTTGTGACTTGTTTCCACATGTGTACTTAGATGTTTTTAGAATATTTGTTTTCATGCTTTTCAGAATGTATGCAATGGATAACAAATGATAGTAAACAGAAATGTTTTACTTTGCATGTTTTTTTTGTAATGCTGATATGAGATGATACTAACATATGGTAGTAATGAACTTTTGAACTCTTTGGGAGATGTTTGTAATTTCTTCTTATGTTGGAAAAACGTGATGAATGTATAGTGATAAAGAGATGAACTTGCAACATTCCCAACTCCACGTAACTAGTAAGATGTGAGGACTCAACACCAAGAGTTAGGAAGGGCACAAATTGTATGAGTTTGACTGAATGGAATGATGAGAGACAGACAAACCAGTAACAGAAACCAAACCTAGACCTACACACCTACCCTACTCAGAACTACCACCAAGCTTAGAAGGCCACTTACTTTCCAATTTATCTAGACTTAGATTCATAAATGGCAACCTGGTTGAAAAAAATTAGTTTTGAGGATTTGATCTCTTTGGAATTTGGATATTTGTTTTCTCTTAATAGAATTTGATTTGTGCTTTTAGCATACCAAGATTTGTTAATTTGTGTGAATGGACCCCCCCACACCCTGCCTCATGCCACTAGTAAGAAGCATGGGTTTGTCACCAAAGGCAAGATATAGGCGAGTAAGGGAACTTCTTTCCTTTCCCAACCTCACACCACCAGTAAGAGATGTGGGCTTATCACCGAAGGTTGATGGGGCAAAGAAGTGTGTAAAATAAAATATTTTGTTTGCTTGGTGCTTTTGATTTCATTTGATTTTGACATTTCTGATCTATGACTTTGGGATATCCTTTCTTTCAAAGAGATTTAAAATGGATAGATGTGACACCAAGAAGCTTCTAGAACAGACCATAGGTAAGGGAAACTTCACATAGTAGAAAGAAAGAGCAAAACCAAGTATGCAGGCCTTGGTATGGTTTTCGTCAATACTTGTCTGTCAAACTTGATGAGAAGATTTGAAAATACTTGATGATGTTTGGAGAGATGTGATTTGAATGCTTTTGCCAATATTTTCAGAAATTTGTAATAGATTGCTTAAGAGTAAGTTCCTGGACTACAATTTTTACGAAATGAGTGGACAAAATGAAACAAGCTAAATGACTAATGCAATGTAGGTAGCTATAATGTACAAGTAATGATTTTGATGTTTTGTGCGTAAAATCATTTAAGATGCAAGGAATTGACAATTTCACTGAATTCCTCACCTTCTAGTGTGCACAAAAGATACACACCATTTCCGTAGTCCTTCATGACTCGGTATGGGCCCAACCACTTGGGCCGGAACTTCCTTCCTTCACCGGTTTTCTTATTGATCCGGCTGTCTAGTCTTAGAACTAGATCTCCCTCATATATTTCTCACTCATAGACTTTTTTGTTATACTGCCGGCACATCCGGTCAGCATAGGCTCTGTGCCATTGTTCGGCATTTAGCCTGGCCTCGTCAAGGCTTTCCAGTTGAGAGAGGCATGCCTCCCTATAAGCTTCTTCATCCAGAATCCCTTGTAATGAGATGCAGAGACTGGGTATTTCAACCTCAAGTGGGAGAACTGCTTCTGCCCCGAATACCAGTGAGAAAGGGGTTGCTCCTGTTGGTGTTCTTATTGAGGTTCGATGGGCCCACAAGGTCGGATATAGTTTTAAATACCAATCTCACTTGTTTTCCTTGAATGTTTTGAGGAGAATAACCTTTAATGTTTTGTTTGTCGCTTCGGCTTGCCCATTGGCTTGAGGGTAGTAAAGAGAGGCCGTGTGATGGTTTATCTTGAATTTGCTACATAACTCACGGACTTCATCATTTTTAAAGGACGTGCCATTATCTGAGATAATGACTTGTGGGACACCATACCTGCAAATAATTTGGTTCAGAATGAATTTGGCAATTACCGAACCTGGTACTGTGGTGAGAGGCATGGCCTCCACCCATTTGGTAAAATATTCCATGGCTGTAATTATAAAATTATGGCCATCGTTGATGAGGGAGAGAATTTCCCTATCAAGTCCAGACCCCACGTGGAGAAGGGCCACGGGGTCGCTATTGGTTGCAGGGATTGTGCTGGCATGTGAATCTCGTGAGAGAATTCTTGGCATTTGTGGCACTTACGTACAAATTCCACTGCATCATGCTCGAGAGTGGGCCAAAAATAGCCCATCCGATGTATTTTGTGAGTGGTGGCATGTGACCACCGAAGTGGCCTCCACATATCCCACTGTGGGATTCATGAATAATCTTCTTGGATTCTTCTATGTCGACGCATCTTAGAAGCATGTCGTCGAAGGCTTTACGATAGAGTACCTATTCTAAAACAACATATTTAGTGGTAATAATGCGTAACCACCTTCTTTGTTGTGATGTGGCACCTTCCGGGTATGTGTGGTCTATGATAAAATTGATGATATCAGTGTACCAGGGACATGTAGAGATGGGGGGCCTGGTTTCGACGAAGTATACACACTCATCAGGAAAGTCCAGATTTACCAGATCACCTCCATCTAGTGGATTGTCAGCTAACCAGTCTGCAATGATTTGTCCCTTAACAGATTTTTGGTTTACGAATGTCAACTCAAATTCGCCCATTAAGGTTATGAAACGTCCAACCTTTTTAGATAAAGACCCTTGCGTGAGAAATGTTCGTAAATGATCTGTCTTTACAATGACCCTCGTTTCTTGGTTTAACATGTAATGTCTTAAGCATTTTGTTGCAAAGACTATGGCAAGGCATTCTCTCTCTGCTTTGTGTAACGTGTTTCATAATCGAGCAATGTTCGGCTAATGAAATAGACCACACGTTCTCATTTATCATTGTCTTCTTGAGCCAGCATGCAGGCTAGCGAGACATGAGTGGCTCGTGAGTATAGGATCAAAGGGCGGTCTGGTTTGGGAGGCATTAGCATGGGTGGAGACAACAAGAAGCATTTAACTGCTTCAAAGGCCTCGTTGCATTCTTCAGTCCAATCAATGTTATAATCTTTCTTTAATAGATTGTTGATTGGATGAATGGAAAAACTTAAATCTGGGATGAACCTTCGGATTGCACCGAGTTTCCCAAGAAATGACCTGATTCCAGACTCGTCTGATGGTGGGATCATTTCGAGAACAACCCATATTTTGGCTGGATCAACATCAATCCCTCGTGAAGATATAATGTAGCCCAGAAGTTTTCCTCCTGTCACACCAAACACGCACTTCTCTGGGTTTAATGTGACGCCATATTCAATTAATCGTGAGAGGATGATACGGAGCACTTCTGGATGATCACAACATTTCTTGGCCTTGGCCAACAAGTCATCCACATAGGATTCCACAATTTTATGGATAAGATCATGGAATATATATGTCATTGCCCGCTGATACGTAGCACCGGCATTCTTAAGACCAAATGGCATGACAACGTAGCAATAAGTTCCCCAGGGAGTTATGAATGTAGTTTTGGCTTGATCCTGTTCAGATATTTTAATCTGATTATACCCTGAGAACCCATCCATGAGGGACAACAGTTCAAATCCAGTTGTTGCATCAACGATAACGTCAATGGATGGTAATGGGAAGTCATCCTTGGGACAAGCTTTGTTAATATCCCAAAATCTATGCAAATGCGTATCTTCCCATTCTTTTTTAGAACAGGGACGATATTAGATACCCATTGTGAATAGTCAATGGGCTTGATGAATCCCACTTGGAGAAGTTTTATTACTTCCTCTGTTACCATGAGAGCCACTTTTGGCTTCATTGGTCTTGACTTCTGTTTAATTGGTTTTGCATCTGGTTTAGTGACAAGATTATGTACCGCGACATGTGGTGCAATGCCTGTCATTTCTTTATAGTTAAATGTGAAAGCCTTTTGATGTTCTTTGAGGATTTGGGTGTGTATTTCTATCTCCTCCAGAGTTAACGAGGATCCCAACTTCAAAATTTTGGTTCTTCCTCTATTCCAATGTTTATGTCAATGGTTTCTTCTATTAAAGAAGCGTTACCTTCTTCAAATTCAGGTGGGGCTGGAGGTAGTTCCAAGCTTTCTCCATTTTCTATCTCATAGATATCGAGATCCTTCTGTGGAGGAGACTCTACCATGGGATTTCCAAAATAGGAAGAGGAATGTGGTATTAGGGAAAGATCAACTATACGGTGAGCAAGGTGTAGCTCCGCATAGGCGTTTAGATATTCGAGAGTGACTCTATCATCGTCAAAGTGATCCATGATAGAAAATCATCCTCAGCTTCTCCATGAGTCAGGAGTGAGTTTGTTGGTATTTTACGCACTAATGGTTCGGTACGAAGTGATACTGTGAAATTTGTATCTTCCAACTCGCTGTTGGGAGTGAACTGGGAAGCTAAGGTTGCTATTGAGTCTGCGAGAAGGTTCTGCTCTCGTGGGATTGCTTCAATTGATATGAAGTTAAACCCCTTGCTTAAATCTAATACTGTTGTTTTATAGAGTTGTAAGTGTTCAGCCCTAGTTTCATATACCTCAGAGACTTGGTTTGCAACTAGTTGCGAGTCTCCTAGCACTCTAATGTTATCGACACCCATTCTTTTGGCTAGGATGAGGCCAAGGAGGAGAGCTTCGTACTCAGCCCCATTGTTTGTACATTCAAAGTTTAATTTAAAGGTGAAAGGTAGGATCTTTCCCTCAGGTGAAGTAAAGATCACTACCGCCCCAGCTCCAAAGTGACATCTAGCTCCATCGAAGTGGAGAGTCCAATACTTGCTTGGAAAAATGGATGTTGGGATATCTGTCGTATCTATTTCTTTTGCTTCGGTTACTTCTACCATAAAAACTTCATCTGATGGAAGAGAAGCAATTCCCAGGGTGTGTCCCATACCCATAGAATCAAATGGTAGGAGAATAGGTAAGTCTTTCTCTAGCAACTCGACAATTTTTGTGGTAGTCCCTAGTGACACTTTTTTTATAACATTTGTCTCATTTTTGAGTGCTGGAATGTCCTCGACTGGATCTGTAATTTCTAACTCTGTGGTGGGTATCAACTCTTCTTTTGGTTTTGAATTAATTGGTTTGATGAGTTGATTTGTTGGGAGTTCAAACTCGGAGTGAACGCCCGGTCTTTTCTTCAAATCAGCTAGGTGTATATCGAAGGGTTTTGGGTCACCTTGTGCCACAAATATTTTCCCTAAGTGTAGAAATCTTATTTCTTGGAATAACGTGGAAGGGATTGCCTTCATGCGGTGTATCCATGGCCAACCAAGGATCATATTATAGTTGGTTTCCTGATCTATAATATAAAACTCGGTGAGGACCGTCTTGGGTCCTAAAGTGACTGGTAAAACTATGGTTCCAATTGAAGTGGCCTTGAGGCTATCATATCCTCTTAGCGTATTTCATGTTGTGGAACAGTTTGTCTCTCCATATCCTAACTTTTGAAGAAAAGTGAAGGGGACTATGTTAACTGCTGCCCCATCATCAACCATTGCACGTTTAACATAATTATTGTAAACCCATACTTGTAAATGTAAAGTTGGGTCACCTCTTCATGCAATTTCAGCGTCTGTTGGCATTTTGCTTATATCAAATATAAATTCAGTATCCCTATCTGGCTGCCCCGGAGGATAAACGTCAAAGTCTACATGGTTTACTTGCATTTCCAGAGGAGGAGTGATGTTGATTAAATGACCAAGGCCTAATGCTTCTAAGAGGGCAGCCCTGTGGGTGGGAGAGTTCTTTAACAAATCCAAAAAGGAGATGTGAGAGAAGGTTTTAGTTAAATCATTAATTAAATCATAGGCACCTATGGGTTTTACCAACATTTGTTGACTGTTGTCTGGTTCCAATGGATAACTTGGAGTAGGTTGAGAAGAATAATCCCATGTTCTTGTTATGGTTTCTATGGGTAGCTCGGTGTCTAACTCTACCAAACCAACTATCTTAGTTTGGGGTCGAGTTCCTAGTTGGGGTGCGACTGGTGGATTTAATGAAGTTGAAGCTTCATGATCATTGTTTCCTGTTATGACACCCTTGTTTGTTCCATTAGGATCTAGCCTGTTATTGTTAGAATGGTTTGGGAGTGGATCATTAAAGATCTTGAGGGGTGCATTTTGAGGGGAAACTGCCCCTGCATAAGTGTTTGGCGTGGGTACTACAGAATTTGCTAAAAACATATCTATAAAGAGTTGTTTTTGATCTTCTGGAAAACGCTGCATGAATTTATTGTATTCACGACAAGTCCTAGTATCGTGGCCTTGAATCTTGTGGAAGCCACAATATAAATTGGGATTATAATTTCGAGGCTGTTGATTTAAAACCTGTTGTGGCCCAAAATTCTGATAAGGTTGCTGGTTGTTAGAGTTAAAATTTTGAGGTTGTTGCCTTTGGTTTTGACTCTGATATCCAGTTGGGTTTTGATTTGGACTTTGTGTTTGGATTTTTCATTGTTGTTGTTGTTGTTGTTGCCATGGTGGATGATTAAAATCCACCGCATTGATTGTTGGAGTAAAATTGTTATTTCACTGATTATTAACAGGTGGCGAAATGTTTACAACATTTTCCCTTTTAACTTGGTCAGTTACTCCATCTGTTGTAACTCCGCGGTTCTTGTTAAGGATCTTAGGTCCTTGATTAGCATTCCCAGTATTAGGATAGGCCGCGGTGTTTTGATTGGGAGTGGTTAATTTCCCATTTGTCCCATATGTCTTACGACCACTATCTACCATTGTTTGGTCGATTCGGAGAGCACTCTCGAGTACTTCATCGTAAGTTCTTAGTGGGAACTTCTGGACTTCTTCCTTTATCTCTCTATTGAGAGAATTAAGGAATAAATCACATAGTTCCATTTGATCCATGTTTGGAGCACTTGCTGATGAGTAGAGAACCGTACGCCATCTTTGAATAAAATGAGCAGCGGATTCATTATGTTCTTGTTTAATATGCAAGAACTCCCTGATTCCCATTCTTAACAATTTGTTCATGTCAAAAGCTTTGATGAACTCTGACACGAGTTGTTTAAATGAGTGTATCGAGGCTTCAGGTATTCTGTAATACCAATCAAGGGCAATACCTTCTAAGGTCTTAGGGAATATTTTAGCAACAACCCCGTCCCAAGGGAGTAACTCCCGTATGGCTGTGGCATAGGCCTTAATGTGTGCATTTGGATCCCCTTCCCCTTTATATTTGGGTAAATCGGGAAGAGGTCTTGGAAGCATAACACTTCGTATGGTGAAGTCTAGGGGCTCTTTTAAATATTCTGAATAAGTCCCTACTGCGCATAGGCCTCGACCATCGATGGTGCTTGTTGAGGGGGTGGAGGTGGAATGGGTTGTTGATATGGCATAGCATATGCATTTGTAGGGACATAAGGGAATCCCTGTGGTTGAACGAACATCCCGGGAGAAGAGAACATGTCTCCTTGTGGTGACTTTGAATAAATGTTTAAGTAAGGAGGAGCATTGTTCTGGTATGGGTTGTTTGGTGCCAAGCCGGGAGGTGTCATGTTTTCAACTGGAGCGGCATTTGAAAACACGGTCCTAGTTGGTGTTTGTTGTGGGTAACTATAAGGATTTTGAGGAGGCATGCCTAACGTGCCTGTTCCTGTAAGGAGGTCAACCTGACTGGGATGATGCAGAGGGTTGGGGATTCCTGCTTGCCCAAAATATGAATTTTGGTTTGCTTGAGCAAGTTCCAGCCCTCTAACCTTTTCAGCTAAGGCTGAAATGACCTCTATTGGTGAAGACACAGTGCTTTTTCCTTAATGGTGTTTGTTGTATACCTTGAGGTTGTAAAGGGGTGTAATACCCTGCTATGAATTGATTTTTACCCTGTCAAGCTTCATCGAGGGTGTTTCCCATAGGTGGAGGAATGGGGGTGTTTTCTTGGAATAGGGTATCAGATTGTATTTGTAAACTCCCTATAGGTGGATACATATTTTGGAAGCATTGTTCACTTTTAGCAAAGCGTGCTAAGTACTCCTCATCCAAAAAGGGGAGTGGGTCTGACTGTCTACTGATCTGTGGTCTGAACAAGACCCGAGGAGATGAAGTGGATTCTCCAGTAAACATCATATTATTAGAGCCTGAGGGCTCTGGCTGTTGTGTTTGTGCAAGCTGATCAAACTCCTCAATTCAGAATGAAGAACTTGAGCTAGTTCTTTGAGGGGGAGTTTGAGATGACAAGTAATTACTTGAATAGTTATCAGCCCATGCAGAAAGTGAGGGTGATGGTTGTCTATTTGTTTGACTATAGTTTACTTCGAGACCTGAGAGAGGTCTGCCATATGCATCGTATCCTGACATATTCGGGGGGTATATGAATACCCACAGAATAATGGGAAAGAGCGAAGGTGGATGAAAGAAATGAAAAATAAAAGAGGAAGAACTATTTTGTTCACGTCGGGTTCACCAATTTTGTACGATGGAAAAGTGACATGCGAGCATGGAAATCTACAAGTACCTCTTCCTCGTACTTGACCTCCCGAGGTCATGTCGAGACAGCCGGTGAATGTTGAATATGAATGGATACAGACAAGCTAATCGGGTAATCTTATATCCTCAATACGCAATAATGGAATCTGTGAATCTAAGGCAAAGAAGGCCCTCCTAACCTGAATTGGTGTAATGGTTCGTTCAGATATAATGGTTGTTCGGAGGCTCCAATCAATGTCGAGCTCTGCCGAGATCCTATTTCTTGGTTGTTGGATACGTGGGAAGTGACCTGTGGGAGCTTCGTATATATCTCTAGACAAGGTCATGAAAATGGTGATAGGAGGTTTAGTGGATTTGTAGTGAACTATGGGTGGTTTTCTGGTCTAGCCCAGAAAATATTAGATTGATTGGCTTCTATATTTAATACGAAGAACTGCATGATGATATCTGGCGGGAGTGGTGAGGATCTAAATACCAGCGTTCGTAAGCCGGTGTCAATACTTAACTGATTTGTAGGCCCGTTGGGTTGTGGGACTTGGGGATCACAACCATGAGTTCATGGTTGTTGTGGACCTGTTATGGTCATGTGAAGAATCAATCCCTTCTTCCAACTATCCAGTAATCATATGCCTTTTCAGCCTCTATGTTTAGAACTAGAAGTTGTATGATTTTCTCAGAATACCTTACAGGTGTTCTGGCAACTTGAATGCGTAAGCTAGTATCTATGTCAATGAGGAGGTCTCCTGCATCAGGTTGTGGAACTAAAGGATCACAAACCAAATGCTTTTCTCTTTCGAATCCTTGTACAGTCATTCAGATATTTTATCAAGGCAGTCTATAGTTAGGATGATTTGACCAAAATGTGTAAGCTTTGTCGTCTTCGATATTTAATCCTCTCAGTTGTTCACTAATTGCTTGTAGGTTTGTTGTTGCTCGAAAGACCTGTATCCTAAGGTCTTGATCTATATCAGCTAATGTTGTGGGTAGATTTGGTTGAGGCACTATGGGTTCAAATATATATTCTCTAGGCTCTCTAGGTCCTGTGATTGTCATACAAAATGATTCAACTTTTAACTAAAATTAATAAACTGATTACGAAAGAAGTATTTACACTATGCAAGCATTCTTCTATTTTTGTATTTTCAATGACGTATTTCAATGAAATTAAAGAGCAGCTACTCTAGTATATTTAGAAAATGGACAACTAATCTAGTAACAGAATTTAAAACAAACAAAGTAGCCTGGTGTGGCTATTTGCCTGTGCAGTTGTGATTTTATCCTAAATATCTAAGCAACTAATTATTTTAAATTGAAAGACTCTCGATCCTACCTCAGAAGTGAGGAATGAATCACAGTTTCTCAGAAACTATCAATCCCCACAGCTTCCCTGGTGATATCGAGAGTGAACTTTTAACTGAAATAAAATAATTCACTACTCTATTTGATATGTTGTAACTAGAACTTTGATAGCTCAAACCTGGCATTTACAGAACAATGGTAAATCTAGTTGTGTGTGATTTCATCCCCTCAGTGTGATCTCCTCATTCCTTCGTGTCCTCGTGAATCCAGAAAAGTGTGTATATGATAGTATCAACAGAAGATGGTATTCGAACAATGGCAGCTTTGGATATAGACCGAATACAATGCGAGTAGGAGAGGGATAGCGCAAGTGAACAGAGCTTGACTATGCAATTCCTAGCGGGATTTATTGCGGGAATACAACACAAGTGTACCGAGAGTTTTAGAATCTATCCTTGTGACAAAACAAAACCTACAACTTTAATGGATTCTAATCTAGAAATGAAGCTATTCTATGCTAAACTGATTGTATGGAACAACAATGGAGCAAGACTGAAACAAGAAGATTGAATGACCTCTAAAAGACCAACAAAACTGGATAATTGATGCAAAACATGAAACTATAGAATTCTAAGCAAGAAATTCAAAGACTGAATAAGAGAATTGAGAAGGTGAGGGGCCATTTGTTTGAAAACAAGCTGGCTATTTATAACCAATGCATTTACCAGAGGGTAACTCCCATTTGAACTCTTTTACTATAAACAAAGGAAAAACACTATTACCAGGGAACCAAAAACATTAATGCAAGCCAAAGTGGTTGAAGAAAGCATGTAAAATTGAAGATTTACATTTGACGCGATCGTCGGAAGAATCTGGAAAATGCGTACAGGACCGCCGCCCTGTGCAGGGCGGCGGTTACGGGACCGCCGCCCTATCCTGGGCGGCGGTCACGGGACCGCCACCCAGGCAGGGCGGTGGTCTCGTCACTGAAGACAAAAATGCAAGAAAAAGGGGGGAAAAGGGAAAAACAAAGCATGCAGAGGCTGAGCGGGGCATGCGGGATACAAACGTATACTTGGCGAGCTTTTCTGGATTCCAAACACCTTATGAGGAGACCTATATCATATACATAAAATTTCATGATGTGAAAATGTTGAATGGATTCAAATAATTTATTGAACTATATAAACTATCATAGGAAAATAAAGGTACCGTAATGGAAGGATGTTTATGGGAAGAGGTATCTTGAATCTAAATCTCCTTTAAATAATAATATTCCTGCCTTGACTTCATGTTAGTTGCCCTTGTGTAACAAGGGTAAAATTTAAAAATTGAATAAATGTTTTAGAAGCAAAACCTTGACATAAGAATGAGAGCATTAAGAATTTTATATGTTTTTAAATGTGGAAAATAATTATTTAATTATGGAGATTATTGTAAGGGAAAAAGAGCCAAATTAAGTGTTCGTATTGTAAGTTGAATGTTAAATGAAATTAATAATATGTAGGTAGAAAAGGTGAATTTATCCTTGTACAATAAATGATCTTGGAATTTTAATCGTAACTAAGATGTAACCATGGTAATGATGTGTTGTGGATTTTCCAATCCTTGGATCCCTTTTCTGGGTGGGTTATTGCTAGTATTTGTTCATTAGGGAAAGTGTGGCATTGATGTGTATATAATGTTATCATACTATTTATGTGGTTTGATGTTTTGTGTAAGTGTCTTATGTGATGTTAAGTTTCTGTATTGGATCCCATGTGGTGTTGTGTAGCGAACATTTAAAGACAAAGACAAATTATTTGGATAATTTTTTTGTTGTATTTTGGTGTTGAAAATGTGGGCATTACAAATGATATAAAAGAAATATAGTAAAAAAAGGGAATGTATGCATGTTCACATGTTAATGTGATCTTCAAATCCTTAAGTTTAATTATTGAAACATAAATGTAAGAAATAGGTGACCATGAAATTATTTTTTCATGGGTAGTGCCCATTTGTAAGTTTGTATTGTAGTTTGGTTGTTCTTTTTCCTTTGTTATCTAAAAATATAGTTATGATGTACATCACGTGGTTCATGTGGATTTTTTTGTGTCTTTGTTCGGGTGAGGTTTCATCATTATGTATTGGAGGAATAATGTGTAGCTAGTGAAGGGAGGAATAAGGAAAATGTGTGTTGGTTTTAGAGGAAAGAAAGAGATTCATGGCTAATCTTAGTAGAGGGATAAGAGCGTGTTATAATTGAGGGATAGAGGGGCCTATCAAAGTTGATGTGGTGTGTATACCTTGGAGGAGCCAAAGGGTAGCCAAGATCCATTCTTGGAGGGATAAGGGGTAGTTGTAATCATGACATTTCCCCTGTGAAAGCCTCTTAAGTAGGCTAGATTATGTGTGTTGTCTTTCCTTGTGAAGACAATAACTACTCATCTTGTGGTATGTGTGGGTATATTGTGGTATTAATTCCTTGTGTGATGTTGAGTTATCCAAAATGATCCTATGTGGTGTCATGTAACAAACAATGAACGTTAAAAAATTATTTTGATATTTTTACTATTGTATTTTTTCTTTGATCTAGTGGGCGTTACATTTGGTATTAGAACAAGGGTTCATAATCTTGAACCTCTAGGATAGTTAAAGTTTTGATGATTATGCATAGTGGTGGTGGAGTTGGAAGAGTAATATGATACTATGTTGTGATGTGATAAACATTGTACTTGTGATTGTATGAATGCACATGTTGTGCACGCCACTTAGTGTGGATTTGTTATGATGATTTGTATTTTGTGATGAGAGTATTCACTCTCTTTTTTGAATTCAATGTGAATTTCATGTGTGATGAACCACCTTTTTTTCTAAAATAAATGTTTATATGGACTATGAGAGTGTAGCAGTTCCCATTATCATGTGGTATTTTATATATGTACTAATGTGTTGTACGACGAAAATGTTTGGTAACGAAATGTGTCTTATTGTGTTGTTGTCACCCTATTGTGGTGAATCATGATGTTATGTCACCATGTTGTATTGTGATTATTTGTATGTTGTGATGTTAGTCATTATGTTCATCATGCATATGTATTCATACGTTTTTGATGGATTCATGTCGTGAATTAGGGGCATATCGTGATCTTGTGACCCATATTGTACTATACTTGCACTTTTGGGTGTGTTATGTGAAGCATGATGTGTTTTAAGCCATGAAAATAATGTTGTGTTCTACCCCGTGTATATACCATGCGTAAGATGTTATGGTTGTTGTGCGTAAATCATAATTGTGTTCGTAATGTATTTATGTGTTATGTTTTTTACCCTACACTCGTCAACCCTAAGGGAAGAAATAAAAAAAAGTGTATGTGTGGAGTTAGGAACTGTGTACCATTAACCAATCAATGGAGCCAAGTAGAAAATAGGAAGTGGAGTCTTACATAGACTGAAAACCCACTTCTGTTCATTTGGTATGTATGGAACTTACTCAACGAGTGCCATGTATATTATGTTTTACAGATACCTTAGGCTCAGTAGATGGTGACCTATACCCTTTTCTATCTCCATGTATGGCTGTCATATAGATGACCTATGTGTGGTTACAACTTTGTTAAGGCTTGGGGGAGTTAATGAGGATGATGTAGAAAAAGATTATGAAAATTATATTATTTGATCATTTATTATATTATATTTTGAGATAGATTTCTTGATGTTGAGATACACACTCGATGATTTAGTACCCAGTGAGAGGTCTCATTTAGAGGGTATTATAGTTTTCATGATGTGAATATTTCACGTGTTTTGTTTGTAAACTTGGTTATACTTGTAACCAAAAACTTTATTTGATTGTTGGTAAGCTTCAAGAGAATTTATCTATTTTTGGTGATGTTGTTTTGATATGGATTATGAATACTTATCCATTTTTCTTGATTTATAAAGATTCCATTTGTTTTATTTTCTTTCAAAACATGAAGCTTAATGATTTTGATTGCCACTTGGCTATATTTTGTCCACTGTGGAACCTCTTAATGTTTGAATGAGATGGTTCCACCATGTTATATGTGATTATATATTTTCCATCTGATGACACAAAAATTGGATAAATCTGTGCCTAATACTAAGCTATGTAACATCACTGGATATGAACAATTGAGTACAGAATAGACCTAAGAAAACAATAAATTAAGACTTAAAACCCTAAGTACAAATAAAGAGATAGAATGACTTAGTTGATTCACTATTAAATCTAGAATGAGAGGAAGTGAAAAATTAATAAACAAAAGGAGGAATGTACCACACCGAAGCTCATAAAATTATGTGACCACAAGATCTTCCTGGACTTGGGCACCTATGTAGGGCGAGGGGAACTTGGGCGCTGTGGACCTCCTTTGGGTTCTTGTGACTACTTCAAAGGTGTGAAACCCTATTTCATAGGATTGTGAGATGTTTTCAAATTTGATCACATGTACTTCAATGCACTTCGCTTGAAACTTGAAATCAAAATGAAACACCTGAAAACCCTCTAACCACATGAAAACCTAAAAAAGGAAAACAAAAAATGATGGTTTGGACTATCCTCATCATTCAAACGAGTGATCTTACAATTGAGCATTGCACTACATTTCATACCCAATGTATTTCTGTGTGTGTGTGTGTGTGTGTGTGTGTGTGTGTGTGTGTGACACTTGATAGAAAACAATACCTAGATGTAAAATATGTAAGTAGATGTGTACATGTAAGAATAAAATTCCCCTCCTATATATGTATGTAGAAGAATGCAGTCCCTTTCCCTTGTGTGGATGTTATATGGATGCTTGAATGCTCTTGATAATGGCCTTTGAATGCAATCTTAGGTGGTGATAAATAATGCTTAGTGATTTTTCCTTTATTATGATCACATTAATTTATATTTATACGATTCATTTTCTTGAATATTTTCAATCAACCCTGAAAAGGATGACTAGTAAAAAGTTAAGATACCTAAACAACTAAAAAGGACCCAAAATATGTGATTTAAGTACAAAGAGGTCGGGAGCGCCCAGAGGGGATAGGAGTGCTTGGCGCCAACATTCTAGTTGGGCGCTGATGTCTAAAATGAGAAATGATGAAGTATAAAAAGATAATGGGAAAAAGTGTGATAGAGACTGAGAAGGATAACAAGAAACAAACAAGGATGGCCAAAGACATGGGTTAATTAGTAGATTTGTTACTTAGGAATAATATGAATAGTAATATGTGACCAGGACTAAATAGATACCTAAAGTGTGTGATTTAGTATCTATACCATCGACCTGATATAGTCTATGTGTAGAGTACAGAGTATGCCCAAAGGTCATAGGACTGTATTTTCCAGGGATTCATGTTGCTAGGAATTTGGTCCTTCAGGTGGCAGAGATATATGTGTTCATATCCATAGATTTTCCATTGTGGTTTTGATATGATGATTCTCTTCTCTATTTTGGGAGGTATATAGAGTTATTTTGGGAGGCTTATGGAGGATGGGAGGTATATGGAGTTAATATTTATGATTCACAGTACTCATGTCATTCTTGTTATGTTTTATGATGTTGAGGATTGATGCTCCCATTGATGGTATGATGAGAGATGCAATATTGCATCCAGTAAAGTCACAATTATGGTGTTGTGTTTTCAAAAAATCAATGAAAGATCGGTCTAATGTTGGGAATTCATTGTGGTTAATATGTATGGCTTTACTTGTTATAATTTTATTTTCTTTCCCAAGGGCTTGTGTGATTTTCAAGTACTCATGTTGTATGCAACATTAACCTGTATCTATTCCACAAATTCATATTTTGTGTGTCTTGGATGAACCTGTGATTACATTTTGTTGTGTACGAAGTATGTAGACATATGTTAGAGGTTCCTAACCATCCAATTAGTGTTAGTGTACCTCATAAACCTTGTACTGACATGGCAATGTTACTTTTCCCTTGTCTGTAGTTTTTCTTTTCTGATAAGCATCTACATTAATGACAATTTCTATGATGGACTTAGAGTTGCAAGGGATACTCATTATGATAGAGTTACCATGTTGCGTAAATTCAGAGGTTGATATCATGATATCACATGATTCATCCAAGGGTTATGGATTGGTTTATGGAAGCCCAATTTAGGTGTGTTAGCTATTCTGTAGACACCTATAATTATGCCTGAACAATTTAAATACTTAAATTGTGCTAATTATCTCCTTTCCTGCAAATTGGTGACATATCATCAAAATGCTCTCATCTTCTCTCCTATCATCATTAATTAATTACACTACGCTAATTAATTAAGTCGCCTTTCCAACAAATACCCTAATTAACGACCTTCCATTAATTAATCCTTCCTTCTATCTAGACTAATTAATTATTATTAATTAATTAGCTTCCCCTTTCATTAAACCAATAAATCAATATTTAATTGATTTAATCCCCTTCTATAGTCTAAATCATGCTAATATTCCTCTAAAAAGCTTTTATAAGCTTGCACATCTATTAATTAATCATCTTGATCAATTAATAAACCCCCTTTATCCACATGAGTCACTAAAGGACAAGCTAAACTCTCCTAAAGTTAACTCAACCCTATCTAAACCCCCCTTATCCACAACTAACTCAACATCTCTATTATCCCACATGCAAAGGGATGTAGAGATTCCTTTATCCATTGGGCTATATAAAGAGCCCTCCTCCTACCTTTACACTTACACCTAATTCCTTGAGAAGACAAAAGCAAAGCATATAGAAAATACACTATAAGCCTTTTGTTACTCTTGAGAATTCACCATTTGAAGAGCTAAGCCTCATTTCTTGCATTTTCTAGCCAAGTTTTGGGTCATATGGGAATAATCAAAGTGGTCTTGTAGCCATGCTTTGATGAGCTCCCATTCCTAAGTTCTTGAAGATCAAAACAATCAATTTGATTGCCATGGAATCTACATAGGTCCATTTGCTTTTGTTGGTAATCTAGAGAGTAGAGGTTTTGAATACTTTAGCATGTTAGTTTGATCTTAGTTCAAAGTTAATGCATTATGCTTAGTATTGATCTTGTTTAGCTCTTATCTTGATGGTGCCTAGATTTTGACTTAGCTTTGTTATAGAACTATTTAGGTGGTAGTTCTCATTCATCTAACTTAGCTTAAGCAAAAATACATGCACACATTTGGCACGCCCGGTGGGACGGATCCTTAGTCCCTTAGCATTTTTAGCTTGAATTCTATTGTTTTTGGCTAACCTTTGATATACACATATAGTAAATAATGTTCAATTTCTTAGGATTTTTGCTAGTATTATATGTGTAGGTTCTCATTTATAGCTATCATTTTAATGGGTTGTTGCCAATTTCAAGCTAACTTGCTAAAATTTGAAGTATTGTGAGATTTTTTGTGTTTTTTTCCATACTTTGGTTGCAGGAGGGGCACAGGTGCACTAACCGGGGTGCAGGCACACTAATCCTGGCATAGGTACCTCTCGGGTGGCACAGGCACACTGTCAGAGCTTGTATCTCTATTTTCCAACCCTGGCACACATACACTAACCCCAACACACATACCCTAACCAGGGCGTAGGCACACTAACCCAGTCATAGACACTCTTTCATATTGTACCTTCACTGCAGTAGAAAAACCTGTCAGGCTGACACATACACACTAACCCAGGCACAGGCATCTCTCTGGTGGCACAGGCACTTATCTGGTGGCACAGGCACTCTGTCAGAATCTGGTACTACTTTTTATCTACCATGGTGCACACACCCTAACCATGGCACAGGCACCTCTCAGGTGGTGTAGGCACTCTGTCAGAACTTGATACTACTTTTTATCTACCCTGGCACACACGCCCTAATCCTGGCGCAAACACCTTTCAGGTGGCACAGGTGCACTGTAAGTCTAAAAAACATAGAGGGGCACATCCACCCTAACCCACGTGCACACACCTAAACCGGGGCACAGTGTCTTTCAGTTTTCTTAAATTAAAGTGTTTAAAGTGCTAACTTCTTTGTAGGTTTTATCTAACTAATGCCTATTTTTGCAGGGTATGTTTACATGCTTTTGCTAGACTAGATAGACTTTGCATGCTTACTTATAAGAATAAGGTCACGTATGCTCTTCCCTCACATCCCTTGGGGTGATCTTGGGAATCAGAAATGATTCTTAGGTCTTTTTGATGCTTTGAAATTGTTAAGAATATCTGAATTGGAATGAGTTAACTTGGTGTGTTTGAATTAAGTGTTTTTCCATTTGGCATCTTCTTGGATTTTAGAAACATCACGTATGCTCTTCTCTTGCATCCTTGGATGATCTTGAGAATCAGAAATGATGTTTATTCTTTTTATGGAAAATTACTAACTCGTTGTGCAGGACCAAAACACACGCTTGTCAAAGAAAGGTGGAATCGAAACAAAATCAAACTACTAATACAGTTGTCGTACAGGTTGCCAAAAGGTGTTCAAGAAAACCACATCAAAATTAAACAAGATAAAAAGAACACCATATTCAAAACACTGTATTGCAGGTTTCAGAAAAGGGTACGTCCCTATCCACTCAACTGGAACATAACCCCTTTGGCATAATGCCTTAAGCTACAACAATGGGGGTGGTACCAGGAACCCCAAAGTAGTCCACGCAAGAGGGAACCTTGTGGATGAAACGGGAAGTGCTCCGCACAACCTACTTGACTAGTCATTCCTTGTGAGTTAGCATTACTAGTTGTCCATATGGTGACCCCAGTGATGGTACACGTAGATGCACTAGTTGCCTACTGTGCTTGAAGGGGGTAAAGTAAAGCCGAGATACTCCCAAATTAGTCATTGTGACTTTTTGGGTAAATCGAGCTCGCTTAAGACAACTTTGTAACACCTAGGAAGAGAGAACCACCTAGGAAGATATTCTTTGGCCAGGAGCCCACTTTGACCATTTCAAAATAGTGTTGAGTTGTGAGCCATCATTCATCACGAAACATGGGAAGCATTACTTTTGTTTAGTTTTTCACTTGCCTTAAGGTGAGGTGAAACTCTGCCGAAGTAAAGCCAACATTTTTCATCCCCATTTTGATCTACTTCCTTCACATTCTTTTGACACTTTGTTGATCAAAAGAAGGGTGACTACCTTTGCGTTACCAATTGATTGTTTCTGCCACTTTTTTGTCTGTTTACACCCATCCATGTTTGTGGCTGGGTAAGTTAAACATCTAAAGTGTGTGGAGGCATATTCATATCATTGGTGGCCTTTGTGATCTTGATACCCACATCAGGATCATCATCATAGTTAGGCGTGGTTCATCATCTTGAACTTCCTTGGAAAGGTTACCTTGTTTATATCGTATCACTACAATTTTGGTATTTACGTCTTGTTTCTTGTAAACTTGACCTAAATATCTATTGTAAGGTTATGCTATACACATTTTAACAATTCTTAGTTATACTTTAAGCTTTTAGTTTGATTCCATTACTACCTCGATTTTGAAAAGTGCTACGTGTTACCACTTGTGCATGTTATATCAATATCATCTTGATATCAATACCTTACTTTCTCACAAAGTTTGGTTAACATATCTTGGTGGCATTTTTGTGTCACTCACAAATTGTAACTGGCACTTTTTGGGATATAGGTATTAATTGAATTTGGGCTTGCTTTTAGTATACCTTGTTAGGAGGTCACATTAACTTCTTTTATTTACTTATGTCTTGTTCATTCCCTTGAACTTGACATAAGTGAGGACATCTTATTAATTATCTTGCGACACCAACTACTTTTTTTGACGCAAAAACCTAGGAAGTACTTCATTCGTTTGATAGGCTTAGGTACCAAACATTGTGTCACTGTTGATTTATCACTCTATCACATTGGTACTTTAACATTTATACTCATTCATATTCTTGACATTCGTTTTGCATTTCACTTAGGTGTGATCACAAATTTTTGAACACATTTACAACTTACCTTGGTGAAACTATTGCACATCATGGCTCCTAAAACATGATTAGGGCTCAAAAAGAAAACATACGAAGCACAACAAGCACAAGCTTGGGAAGCCTCAAACAAACAAGGGTCAAACCCTTTTATTGGTCATGATCTAGGGCCTCTATTTTCCATAGAAAAAGAGATAGAAGACATGGTAGATCATAGTGGTGATGAATTGGAATCCCCACATGTGGAGTTTGACTTTGACCCCACCTTATTAGATGAATTCCTTTTTAGAAACAAGGATAGGGTGCTGGCACGAGTTGTAGAATTGGGGGCCAAAATGCCCACTGAACATGAAACAATCCCACCTACAAATAATGCTAATGACGAGGAGTGACCTCTTATCAACATGGAGGATATTTTAACACATGGACATGCTTCTACCTCCAACATGGGAAATGATAATGTAGTGGGACATAGAATACCCTTTATTAAAGTGCCACGTAAAATCAGGTTAGGACATGAGAATGTTGAAGAACCTCCACAATATGAAGAAGAAGAGGAACCTTTGGAAGAAGAAGTCACTATTCAACAACAAATTAGCAACCTTAGTCAAACAATTAGCCTTGCTAACCTCTCATGTACAAAAGGAAACAAGCAAGAATGTCCAAAAGACAAGGCCTAAGGTCAAAATCAGTGAACTTCATAGGGAAAATCAAGGAGAAGACAATATGGAGCATCATCGTGTATATATCCCTGCTTCTCCTACTAAAGAACAATTACTCACACAAGAAGTACAATCTATGAAAGAAACACTCACAAGCCTTCAAGAGAGAAATGTGGGGAGCATAAGAAAATATCAATATGAAGAACTATGTCCCCATCCTTTTGACAAAGCTATGACACTTCAACCTTTCCCTAAAAAATTTGACATGCCAAAATTTGACAAATATAGAGGAAAGGGAGACCCACGAGATCATGTCAAGGATTTCTATATGGCATGTCAAGAGGTGTCCTATAGTGATAATTATCTCATACGACTCTTTCCCAAGAGTCTAGGAGGTCAAGCCTTGGAGTGGTTTACTCGTTTACCTCGGGGGTCTATTTTTACCTGGCCAGAATTGGCAGAGAGGTTTGTGCGTCACTTCTCATACAATATAGAAAGTGATATCACCATGGAAGACTTATGTGGCACCAAACAACATCCTAACGAGACATTCACCAGCTTCCTACAATGGTGGAGAGGGATAGCCAGTCACTTCCCTTGCGCATTCCCTGAAAAAATAGTTGGTAAGTATCTTTGTGCCCAACCTAAATCCAGACATCACTTTCCACCTTCAAATGCATTGTGTTCACACTTTCGAGGAGGTCATTGAAAAAGGCATTCAAATAGAGAAATCCCTTATTGCCAAAGGAACTCTTAAGTCACAATCTAAGGATAACCAAAGTGTTAAACCTACGGAGAAGCCAAAAATATTTAACAAAAACAAAAACGTGGTGGGAGACAGGATCACAGATTCCAAACATGTGCAAATGGTTCAAACTGGTCAACCTTTTAAACTGACCAAAGGACCTATTCAACCACCACCTAAATGAAGAATGTTCACTCCTCTCAATGAACCTTTTTCAGGTTATATTAAAACAATTCGATGCAACTCACATGGTGACTTATCCCACGACACAACCCTTTGATGACAATGCTCCAAAACCATCATGGTACAAAGAGCATGACTATTGTGAATTACATCATGTCAAGGGACATAAAATAGACAAATGTCTGTGACTTCGTCACTACATCCAAGACCTCATCGAACAATGGGGAGATAGAAGTGGACAACCCAGAAAAAACTCAGACACCCAATGAAAAGATGGGGATATACAAAGAACCATTCCCCAAACATGGTAAGTCAGAAGAGTCAAAGCCGGATCAAGGAGAGTCATCCCAGAGTTATAAAGCAGTGAATTATTTATATACCAAGAAAGACAACAATCATTATGATTCACTCATTGGATGTATTCACTCTCCTAGTGACCATGTGAACACCATTCAAATCAAGGGAAAGGATTGTGCCATGGTAACAAGGCATGCCCACCTCATGATTCCTGAACCCTCTCCATCAACCCCACAAAATGGTAGGTACAACCTCTTAGAACAACTTGAGAAAACATCTGCCAAGATTTTGATCTTGGATCTTCTTAAGATATCAAATGTACATAAAGACATTTTGTACCAAACTCTTCAGGGGTCAGGAGTGCCACTAGAAGTAGATCCTACACATCTTCAGGCCATGGTAGCAAAACATTGTACCAACTGAACACATTGCCTTTAATCATAGGGAAATCCCTACTGAAAATCCAACGCATAATCTCCCTTTGTATATTGAGGTATTCGTTACCCGCAGAAAGATCAAATGGGTGCTTGTGGACAACGGATCAGGGTTGAATATATGCACGCTGAAGTTGGTTAAGCAACTGGGACATACTGAAGAAGACCTCGAGTCAAACATCATTACCATAACCACTTATGACAACATGGAAAGGGAGTCAGCTGGCACAATCACATTGCCCATGGAAGTCAGTCCCACTTGTCATCACACAAAGTTTCATGTCCTGGACTTAGAACTCCCATACAATATGCTTCTAGGCCAACCATGGATTCATGCTATGCAGGTCGTGCCATCAACATTCCATCAATGCATTAAACTGAAGCACGAGGGACACACTATCACAATACAAGGAGATTCAGAGCCCTTCACTCACTATAGAGCTCTCAATAGTTTTGCACGTAAGGGTACCTATACATGTCCCTCCACTGATATAGTTGTTCCTCTTCAATCTGAAGCCATGGAGTCCCGAGTAGATTCAGATTCTCTCAGTTCTTGTGCCCATGGTGCCTCTACATCAACTTCTCCTTTTGATTCATGGGAGATGAAGGTTCTAGAATATGGTTGTGGAGAATATAATGTGCAACAAGCCCTCTTAGTTTCAGACCTCTCATTGTCACCTAAAACTAGAGGTCGACCCAACTATCATTTCAGATGACCTAGAGATGAGAAAACTATTGGGTCATTTTTACCTAGAGGCTTGCTGGCTGAAGAAAAATTGTTGGATCCACCTACGACTTGGGTCCCAGAAGATACTCAACCAACTTGCTACCAAACCCCTGAATATGAGAAATCTAGTCGAATGATGTACTCCATGGGCTACAAGGGTCTAGGATGTGGAAGGAATGAGCAAGGACAGTGAGAACCAGTGCCTCTCCCACATTTTAAAATAGAAAGGTATGGCATTGGAATTCACCCTTATGGGGCACATCCCAATGATCAAGATGCTACCTTCTCTGAACGTGAGGATAGCTCTGACTATTTAGACAGTGATACAGATTCCCACTGTAGCCAATACGAGGATCTTGCCTCCATGAACCTGTTCATGAATACCGTTGTCCTCACCATAACCCATACGCAACCTACACTTGACCTCGTTTACCCTTCCCTTGTTGAATGGGACCAAAAATGTCATATGTCACTAGATCTATTTGAGAATGATGAAGCTATTGCAGAATTCATGGGCATTCGGGATACAATCCCCATTGGAGACCACAAAAAGGGATTCTATATTGACTTAGATACCTGCACTACTTTGGAGAGGAAGCTGAGCTTCATGGTCAGCAAAATTTAAGAAAAAGTGAGGGAAAAAGTTCCAATGCAAAGCCTCAGAAAAAATCAAAGTCCAAGTCACACAATGAAAACCTCTTTGAGGCACTGGCAGACAAACATAGGTACAAAAATCAAAGGACAATAAAAGTGACCATGCCAAGGATGAAAATCTCATGGAGACATCCTTGGATGAAGATCTCAACCTTCCTCCTGATCACACGCATATGGAGGATTTGTCAAAGTTACTAGTAGAAGAGACTATTGATGTAAACATTGGCACAGAAGATGACCCAAAAATAGTCAAATTGGGAGCTTCACTCTCGGCATGGGAACAAAAAACATTCACCATGCTGCTACGGGAGTTTATAGATGTGTTCACATGGTCCTATAAGGATATGCCAGGCTTGGATCCAACTTTGGTCATGCACAACTTAGTTGTACATGCAGACGCTAAGCCTATTAAGCAAAAGCTCAGAAAGATGCACCCGAGGGTGGCTCTCCTGGTTAAGGAAGAATTAGAAAGATTGCTTGTGGTAGGATTCATTCGGCCCATTGATTACTCTGAATGGATATCCAACATCGTCCATGTCTAGAAAAAGCCTGTTGGGATCAAAATCTACATGGATTTTAGAGACATAAATAAGGCATGCCCTAAGGATGATTTTCCATTACCAAATATTGATATGATTGTGGATTCAACAACAGGATATGAAATGCTATCTCTTATGGATGGATTTTCAGGTTACAATCAAATCAAGATAGCCAATGAAGATCAACACAAGATGGATTTTACAACTCCTTGGGGTACCTTCTGTTATCAGGTAATGTCATTTGGTCTTAAAAATGTAGGAGCTACCTATCAAAGGGAAATGATGGTAATTTTCCATGATATGATCCATGATATCATGAAAGACTATGTAGATGATATCCTCAGGAAATCAAAGACGAGGGAAGACCAACCTACTATTTTTTGGTGTATATTTGAATGCCTACGAAAGTACAAGGTCCGTCTAAACCCAAAGAAATGTGTGTTTGGCATGCTATCAGGAAAATTGTTGGGTTTCATTGTATCAAGAAGGGGAATTGAGGTAGACCCTGCTAAAGTGTCTGCTATTACTGAGATGCCTCCTCCTAAAAACATTAAGCAAACTACACAGCTTGCAGGGAAAAATACAGGCTATTCACCACTTCATCTCCCAGCTTGCCGATAAGTGTCATTCATTCACTCACCTACTTAAAAAGGATGTTGCCTTTATCTGGGGACTAGAGCAACAACAGGCCTTCACCTTGCTTAAGAAATACTTGGCCAATCCACCTGTCCTCATGCCTCCAACTCCTGGTGAGCCACTCCTGCTTTATATCTCTACTACTCAATTTTCTATTGGTGCACTTCTCACCCAATATGACCTTGGTCACAAATAAAAAGTGGTATAATACCTCAGTTGCACCCTCATCGCTTATGAGCTCAACTATCCCCAAATCAAAAAATATTGTTTGGCTGTAGTTTTTACCTTTCAAAAACTTCATCATTATCTGTTGAATACCAAAACCAAGCTTATATCAAAAGTTGACCCGCTCAAATACTTGTTGTCTAAACCCACCCTCACCGGTAGAATGGCTAATTGGATCATTCTACTAAGTGAATTTGACATCAAGTTTGTGCATCAAAATTTGGTCAAGGGATAGGTACTTGCTGATCAATTAGCAGAAGCACCTTTACAAGGAACTGAACCTTTGAATCTGGATCTGCCAGATGCCTCATTACTATACATTGAAGAATCTGTCATGTGGTAGATACACTTTGATGGGTCTTTTACTTTTCATGGTTCAGGGGTAGGTGTGGTCCTCATTACTCCTTCTGGCGACCCCATACCTCAGGATTTTCATCTTGGTTTTCCTTGCATGAACAATATCACAGAGTATGAGGCACTCATCATTGGGATGAAGCTCACCATCAAATGGGACATTCATCATGTTAAGATTGTTGGTGACTCTCAGTTAATCATCAAGCAAGTCAATGATGAGTACAAAGTTAAGGATGAGAAACTCATCCCTTACAAGAAGCTGGTAGAAACTATGAAAGATTATTTTGTGCGCATCACATTTGAATAGATTCCAAGAGCAAAAATAGATCTTTTGCTATGGAAATATGGGTTCTATGCTCTGCATTTCACCGAAAAGTAATGACATGCCATTCTTTGTGGAAAATCTACGCCAGCCTATGTACGACATGCCAGAATCCTTTTGGCTTGTGATGTTGTTGGTCCCAATTCCCCATGGTATGAGCCCATTTTACCTGGCTCAAAGACAACACATTCCCTCCTGACATCTTCATTCTGAGAAACAAAGCCTAATTCACCAGATAGCCCGATTATACCCTTTTAGGAGGTACATTTATCATCATGGGCTACGATGGGAATCTGGAAAGTCAAGTGATTAAAGAGGTGCATGAAGGGGTATGCGGCCATACTAACGGAATGGTTCTAGCCAAAAAAATTGTTGAGAGTGGGCTACTATTGCTATCATGGAAACTAACTATTGCCCATGTAAGGAAGTGTGTACTTTTTCAGAAGTATGGAAATTTCATCCATGCTCCATCAAAGGGTATTATAACCCATCACCACCCCATGGCCTTTTCTATGGGGACTTGATTTAATGCCTGATGGACATTCATGATTGTTGGGAATTTACCCCTATATTGTTGGCCATGTACATTATCACATCAAGTTACAGATACTGAATACTTTACCAAGTGGGTGGAAGCTGTCCCTTTGACCTATGTAATGGGTGCCTTAATTTTCAAGTTCATCATGAATCATCTTTCTCTCAGCCATTGTTACTGATAACGGAAAATCATTGACTAAGAATAAAAGGGTAAGTGCAATCACAGTTTCTGCCATTCTTTGTGGAAAATCTACGCCTTTGGTTCTCAAACATGACCTGTCTTTGGGATTGTCATGTTCCCAATCCCCATGGTATGACCCATCTTTATTTGTAACTCCCAAATTCCCATTCTAAGAAACAAATCCTAATTCTTAAGTGGCTAGGTGCACAGATAGCCCATTATACCCTTTTAGGAGGTACAGATTTATCATCGTGGCTACGATGGGAATCTATTACGTTGTCTCAATATGACAGAGTCAATCCAAGTGATTAAAGAGGTGCATGAAGGGGTGTGTGGAGCACATACTAATGGAATGGTTCTAGCCAAAAAATTGTTAGAGTAGGATACTATTGGTCGACCATGGAAACCGACTATTGTAACTATGTCAGAAAGTGTGTACTTTGTCAGAAGTATGGAAATTTCATCCATGCTCCATCACAGCCATTGCAACCCATCACCACCCCATGGCCATTTTCTAAATGGGGACTTGATTTAATAGGGAAGCTTACCCCTACTTCATCTAATGGCCATACCCACATCATTACAACTACTGAATACTTTACCAAGTGGGTGGAAGCTATCCCTTTGACCTATGTAACAGGAGCTCAAATTTCCAAGTTCATGAATCATATTATTTTCCGGTATGGCATTTCTACAGCCATTGTTACTGATAACAGAAAATCATTCAAGAATAAAATGGTAAAGGATCTCTATCATCAGTTTCAAATCAGGTTAAAATGGTCTACACCATATTATCCCCAAGGCAATGGACAGGCCGAGGCCACTAATAAGACTTTGGTGTGAATAATGGAGAAGATGGTAAGTAAGACAGGTCGTAATTGGCATTTGTAAATCCACCCAGCTCTTTGGGCTTACAGGACCTCTATTCACACTCCTACAGGTGTGATGCCATATTCCCTGGTATTTGGAATGGAATCTATCATCCCGTTAGAAATTGAGCTTCCTTCCCTAAGAATCTCTCTTAGGGATTATCTGGATAAAGATGAAGATTACCGAGTGGCTAGACTGGCAGAGTTAGAGCTCCTAGATGAGAAGTGCATCCATGCCCTTAAATCACCTCAAAGTGTATCAGAACAAAGTCTCCAGAAATTACAACAAAAGAATCATACCTCGTCAGTTTGAGGTTGGTGATTTGGTCATGAAGGAGAATCAATTCAACACAAGGGCAGAACAAGAAAAGAAAGGAAAGTTTGAACCACATTGGTTAGGACCTTATGTTATCATGGCCAAGTATGGCATAGGAGCATACAAACTTGCTCACCCCAATGGTGATGAGCTCCATGAGCCCATGAATGCCATGCACCTTAAGCAGTTCTATGCTTAAACATGGCATGAAAATCAGAAAAGCAAAATAAAAAACAGGGTAAAAATAATCAAAATACAAAAAAATTAAAATAAGAGAAAAATAAAAAAGAGAAAACAGGTCATCCATAAGTGAAAACCACACAATTGTGGCACTTTGGATAGGTCCTTGGGTGAAAACCGGTTTCCGGCACCTTGGGAGGATTCGTTGTTCACAAGCATCTTGCATCTGGAGGGTACTTTTACTTAGCCTAGGGCTAGTTCCGCATCTACCTCCGAGATTCCCTGTGAGCCTAATCTTGTCAAGCCTTGATCCGGCTTTGTCTCCTTTTATTCATCTGTGAAGGCATGGTCTTTGTCTATTCCCCATCTCACACTGGGGAACTTCTGTGACTTCACCTTCCTATTTATAAGCATGTGGAATTTTCCCTTGTATATTCCCCATCTAACATGCTGGGGGCATCCATGCTTTCTTGGTTACCTGTGCATAGCTCTGGAAAACTGTTAGAAAAACACAAAACATTCAAAAACATTCAAAACTTAAACAATAGAAAATTGTTTCAAAAAACCTGTTAGAAAACTCAAAACAATAGAAAATTGTTTCACAAAACAAACAATAGAAAATTGTTTCACAAAACTCAAAACAATAGAAAAATGTTTCACAAAACTCTAAAAAATATAAAATTGTTTCAAAAAACCCTAAACAATAGAAAATTGTTTCACAAAAATCAAAACAATAGAAAATTGTTTCACAAAAACAATCTTACAAAAACATTCACTTTAGTTTACTTGCATTATCTTGTTTCTTGCTTTGCTTGATTGCTTGTATAGTTGCTTCATGTTTGTACATTTGTATTGTTTGTTGCTTAGACATACTTTGTTAGGATTCATCTTTTCTTGATTAGATCAGATTTATTCTTACTTGTGCATATTGAAGTGTGTTTTTGCATGCTGGTGAATCATGGTACATTGTTGTATTGGTTCATTATGTTCTTTGTTAGCATTTGATTGTGTTTTCTTGTTGCATGTGCATCGTTTTGTTATCACATCATCATATTTCCATCAATATCATCACATCTAACATCATCTATACATCATATATCAAGAAAAAGCTAAGTATACATCATACATGAATGCTAAGCTAATCATCACATATCGTATCATCAAATGGGGGCAAGAGGGATCACAAATATCAAAATCTATCCCCCCCACACCCATATCATCATATCATCCCATCCACTAAATCTAGCACATCACATGAGAAAATACATTTGATATACTCTACAGATCTATCATCTAGAAATCAAAGCACATGCGATACATCAAAAATCAGGATACATATACATGTGAAATCAAATCAGCTAACATCATAAACACATCCATATATCCATATACTCAATCAAAAATAACAAACAATGTCCATCATCTCATAACACATGTGTCATGTCAAAAATGTCCATATATACATGTGTGTGGTATATCTGTATCAAAAATAGATATACATCACTACTATACATCAAAAATGCCTTCATCTGAGGCGTACAAAAAGGATGATATACATCGATCAAAGAATACAACTACCTTCATCAGAGGCATATGTCAAAACTACTATACATCAAAAATTCCTTCATCATAGGCATATGTCAGCTATACATAAAGAATGTTTTACATCGAGCACAAGATGCTCATAGCCTTCATTGAGAGGCACATGTATCAATATAATATGGATCAAGGGTGACTCGAGCCCTCAGATGGGCTGGCTGGTCTATCCCATGGTGGAGGCATAGCATGAGCATTGCTCAGTCTCACAGACTTCCCCCATGGCTGCTCCACTGAGGCCTGAGGCCTCTCTGACCTCGTCCCTCTACTCGACTGCTGGCTATAAGAAGGTGCCCACCACTCAGCCAAACTACCTCATAATATAAAGATCTATAATAGGATGCTCTGCCCTCTACTGTAGCTAGATCTCTGTGAGTCTAGGATGTCACCACTGTGCCATCTATGTGTGTCAGAAGGACACTATCTCTGTTGATGCTCAGGAAAGCTCGGCCTGACCCACTACTCACTCTGCTCTCAGCCTATCTCTCTCCAGTATCACAGGCTATAGCTGAGCCTGTGTCTGCTGATATAGGCTTGTCACCTGAGCCATCTATGTGTTGCCATCTACCCTATCTACTAGAAAGTGAATAGCACCATCACCTCCCTGGCCAGCCTGGGCCCAAGCTTGATCCCACTCTATTTGTCACTGCTAAAGTCTGGGCTCGGGCCTGGTCTCTCTCTATTATGAGCCTGCTACTGTTGCTATTGTAAGGTGGATATCTATGCCACTCGCTGCACTACAAGGGCCTATCCCTGTGCCTGTCCCTGTACTGGTCTAGAGGACTATCCTTGCTCTCATAATCTAAGCTGGGGAACTTGTGCAGGTTTATGTACTGGTCCCTATGGCCTCGGTCCCTACACCTGTGTTGCACCCTACTCATCATGTGGTAGCCCATCAAATGGATCAGCTGGGTCACGGGCTGCTGCATCCTCCCTCTCGTCACCACCATGACGAAGCTCTCATGGTGGTCGAGTACCTGCTACCCAGGCCTCATCTAGAATAGTCAAACGTCATGGTAAAACAGTGGCATACCAATCCATGTAATCAGTAGTGGTACCCAGATCTCTGACCTGTCAAGCTGGGTCCCATACTTGTGGTACCACCTGTAAAAAGCTGGCCCTAGCTCGAGCCACCTGTATGCGTGGCCCCATGGTCAGCCTCTCGGAGTCTCGGTGGGCATACCACAAATCTGGCTGTGGAACCCCCTGCACCATGCCCAGCTGTCGCTGACATCGGTCTACTCTGTATAACTCAATAATGTAGCTATGACTACCAAGAAGGAAGTGCTCCACCGTAAAAAAACTAAGCTCTGTTGCATTCTATGGCCACTATATCTAGCTGTAAGGCCTACATATAATGTCCCTATCTAGCAGCTCATCAAACTCTCATCGATATTGGTATAAGCTACCTAGGTGCCCTCGTATGTTTTCACCTACAGAAACCCAAGCCATATATGATGGCTCCTCTGGGACTCGAACATGTAATGTGCCTATAGGGCACTCGATAGCTATGTGGTCCCATGACCAAATCTGTAGTAAAGAGGCAGGCCCCACCATCTTCTGATGGTGGTATGTAATCAGATGTAAGTCCCAGTATAGATGTGCCAGTATGCACTGGCCCCAACAATAATGCTCACCACTGAAAATCCCATGCACTAATGTCATCAGACCCCTAGGGAAGGATGTCCCAGTCTTATCAGTGAGCAAAAACCCACTGATAAGTGACATCACATATAATGGCCCCTAGTGCAGTGTCGGATCCGCTATGCACTCATGTAATGAAACTGTCATGCCATCATGCAGTATATCATCTCTATCAAATAGGTCACTGACTGCCACCCTGATCCACCCAAGGTCACTCGTATACTCAATCAGCGAGCCTAGGATAGGTACACGGAGAATCTGCTACACATCCTCTAGAGTCACTGTCATCTCTCCAGTAGGGAGCCTAAAACACTGGCTCTCACTATGTCATCGCTTAGCCAATGTAGTCAGTAGACCATGATCCAAAGTAATGGAAGGCATCTAGGATACGGGGCCTAGGCCCACTGCCTCTAAAAGTATCACCACCACGCGCCGATCTCATCTACGCATGCTCCCCTCTAGCTCTGCTATGCGTGAATGTCACTCATGCGTCTGAAGCATGGGAAAATGTCTCTGCAAAATCATTCCATTTGTCAGCTACTAACATTTCTTCTAAATTCTACCTATCATTTTTAGGGTTAACCCAAAAATCCTAATTTTCTTCTAAATGCCATCATTTTTGGCATTTTTCTATTTGTCCTCCATCTACTCAGTGTGCCTGCACCCATTTGGGGCATGTGTGTACCCTATGGCATGTGCGCTCATCCTTTTGGCACATGCACATGTGCGCATCCACTTATGGATACTTGCGCCATCATCTGGGTACTTGTGTGTGCATGCATGCATGTGCCCTTGTGTGTCCACTACTATGTGGTGTGTGTGTGTACGTGTCATGTCAGCGTATACGCATGTGCATATACATATTTTTGGGTGTGTGCATGCGTGCATATGCCTAAGGGCAGCTGCACCACCATGCTCCAAGGCACCTACACCACCATTAGTGCACCTGCACCCCCGCGCATGTGCGCCAATGCACCTCTAACCCTAGTTTCCTACTTCTACGTGCATTAATTACAAAATTGACGAAGAGGGTTAGGTTACTCACAAAGATGCCATCATCTACATATCACTCGTACCCTTAGACCATTTCTTCTTGTCTCAAATGGTCTCATGCTCTCACCATCATCCTCGTCACTTTCAGAGCCTCGGAGTAAAAAATCGGTAGTGGTCGGTAACAAATGAATTGGTCACAGTGATTTACCCCCCTAGGTGGGGTATATCAAGCTATTTTTCACTGGCCATGGTGCCTGGAGGCTTGTTTTGACCGCCGTTTTCTCCTCTATTCACCGTCAAATAATTATTTTAATTAAATAATTATTTTTCTTTCATTTTTCACCGTGCTGGGGCATTTTTTGTCATCTAGTACCCCTTTCTTCTCACTAGGACAATTTTTATTGCTCCTAGGTGATTTTTCTTCTTATCCACACTCTCTCGAATAATTATTTTTTTAAATAATTATTTTAGTAATTTTTCCACTATACAGGGACATTATTTGTCACTTGTTTCTTATTTCTTCCCCATGGGGATGTTTCTTTTGCATCTAGGCACTTCATTCTATTTCTTCTATTTTCTTCTACTGTCCACCATTTTAGAAAAGAAAACACCTATATATATATATATATATATATATATATATATCAAAAATCCAAAAACAAGGAAAAATTCTCCACAAAATCCTAAAAAATAAAAAACCTGCAAAAATAGGTAACCCACTTATTACAGTTGAAACTTGTGTCTTGCGCATGGTATTATTTCCATATCCTACTGGTTTGTTTCACATCTTCATTGATCAACATGACTCTCATATCACCGGATTCACAACCATTCACAAAGCTAACTGCTTGCTTCGTCTGTACTCTGGGGCATGTCTTGTTGCCTGATGGTGTTTTGTTGCGCACAAAGCTTTCTACTTAGACCCAGTGTCCATAATCATTTCCCCTTTCATGTATCCTTACTTGAGGCATAATTTTTAACCCTTTTTGTTAATCATGAACATTTAGACCTGTTATCCATATTATGCCCCCCCGGGCCAAATATCGGATCAACTACGACCCCGCATAGAAAGAACCTGAGAAAAATCATTCAGATCTATAAATAGATTATAGAGGGACTCAACAATCGAATAGAAGGGTCACAAAAGAAGGGAAAGTGCTGCAGAGGAACCATGAGCAAGAAAGGGGAAGAAACGGTGAAGATCCTAATTCCTCAGGTTCAAAATAGTTCAGGAAAGGTCTGAAATTGACTAAGTATGGAGGAGGCAACGGAAAGAACCATGTGTCCTAATGACGCTTCTCCAAAGATGAATACTAAAAGGGAAGCCCAAACGAGTGCTAGGTTGTCGCGTGTCCTAGGTCAAGAGATATGCCCCACCAAGCAAAATATTTAGCTAAAAAGTTGAAAAATGGACCGCAACTCTGCCTAAAGTGATTTCGGGTCCGCAGATCCATTTTGTAGACTATTTTTTTTGCCATTTTCCCCTAATTTAATGCAGAACTTTAAAGGGGCATAAATTTTGAACCAGTCGTCCAAATTCAACGAATTTGCTACCGTCGGAAATCTTTAGACCTCCACTATGCCATGGAAGCATAAAATATCATTTTTTACATGCCTTAGTGGGTAGAAAATAGGAAAATATCTTTCAAGCCATTAAAGTGGATATGATTTCTTCCACTACCCATTTTTGATATTATCTTCCATCCTTCCCTCCCTAATACACCAAAAAAAAATGGGAAACTAGATTTGGTAGATTGTGGGTAGATTTACAGGGACATTAACGACTGGTGATTCAGCTGTCAATAAAATTTTCAATCTTTTCCTCTATTTTTGGGTTGTTTCTGATATAAAATTCCATAAATTTTCTGTTGCAAAGGGTTGGATTTCTTCATTTTGCAGGCTCCCCTTTTCTTCTAGCAAAGAAACTCATGGGGTTTCATACCTTCCACTAAACTGTAATACGTTTCTACCTTTTGGCCATTTTATAATGCATTGTATCAATCTACAGAGCAATAAAACACGTCTGTGATCGAATTTAGATCATTTCTTGTACCTTTTGTTTTCATCTGATCTTTCATTATAAATTTGATTATCTGTGCTTGGTTATCATATGAATTTGGTTGGTTTGTGTCTATTGGCACAACTAGTGTTCATCATTCCTTCGGTGCATCACCTTGTAGCTTACTTATTTCTTATATCCCTTTCTCCCTGTCTCCTTGGCAAGTTTAAGATGAGGTATAGAGAGAAATACTCTGTAAGCTCTCACGTATGCACCTAAACAAAGGAATAGGAACCAACCTTTAATCTGGAGAGATTTCCCATTTCACAAGGTCCCACACCTCGGGGAAAGTTCAATGTTATGCAATCACACTAGATGATTCTGCCTTAGAAAAACAAATTTTTAGAACTCATTTAGGGGTGATGTGATTTCACACTAATAGTTTTGGCACACCTAGTGGGACTGAAAAGTATCCATCTTTGTTACAGTAAGATTGATGTATACTTGTTGTGATTCTAACTCTTAAGAAGTTTAAAATTGTACATCTAGCGACTCCAAAAGGGACAGAATCCACCAGTTTCAGCAGTCCAAACTTGTAAGATTTATGAGAAAAACCCTATCTAGAGAAAGGAAAGAAGGTATATTTGAATACTTGCGTCTATCCCTAGGAAGAGAAAGGAGAGGAAGAAGAGTTCAGAGGTCTCCATCTCCACCAAATAGAGCCTTTTCAACACCTCCTCCTAGCAGGCCATTTCTTCAACCAAGAGGGGTTCTTAAGCCAATAAGAATGGCATAGCCAAATGCTTATGTCAACTTCACTTGCAGTAGCCCATTAACTCCAAATGCACAAAATCCAGTCTCAGTGGAAGCACTAAAGAGCATCCCATATTTCACTGGGGAAAACTAGACTTCTCATGGTGATCATGTCCAAGATATTGCAAATGTCTATACAATCCATGAAATCAATGAGATGGACATTATAGTCAAGTTTCTAGCCTCTTCACTCAAAGGTAAAGCTTCACAATGGTTCAGGAGCCTTGAGGATGGCTCTATTTAAAACTAGAACCAACTATGCATAGCTCTTCATAACTAGTTCGGAGAAAAGGGTGATAACCTGTCTTTGTTGGAGCAACTAACAATAATCAAGAGAGTCCTGAATGAGAAACTGACAGATTTCAACGTTATATTTCAACAAACTCGAGACAGGATTCCAACAACAGTAAAGCCCACTAATGAAGGTGCTTTCTTTAACATTCCCATTTTAAGACTTTAGAAACAAGGGAATTTTTTTTTTATATATAATATTCTTTGTTCTAAATAAAGCATTATTTAGAACAAACATTCCATGCCAATCGATTTCAAATAGATAACCATATGCAGCTATAAATGACTCAGTGATCCAACGATCTATTCATTTCATAACTCGGTAATCTACCAATCTATTTATGTTATCTTTAAGTATTGAGTACATATCATATACTTCGTATACTTGGTTTTCCTACCCTACACCGGGTACTGAGTGATCTGTTTAAAGAACATATCTGAATATTTGTTACCAATATTCATCTGATATCATGTTGTTTTAAACTTGGTGACATAGGACAATGCAACCAGCAGCTTGCGATACTTTGGCCAAAGTTTTACAACATACTGTGTATGTCTCTATTCCTAGACGACATACTCATCATTTTGGAATACATCCTTCACCTCACTCCTCTATTATCATGATTGGTCTTTACTGACTACCGTCAGTCCACTTGTCCCAGGTTTAACCCTAGCCCTAGTTAGAAACATAAATTATTATAGGAAGACGCTCACAATGACTTAGGGTAAATGGGCATACTTGGTTGACCTAAGTCAACCAGGTGTGCCAAGGTACCCTGAGCCATTGGAAGCTACTTCCTATCCTAAATATGCCACTAACCTGACCTAGAGAGAAACTAAGTTCAAGTTCTTATTGTGTGTAGATCTGGATGATCAATGCGGAAGGGTGATGCCACATGTCAACTACAATGGTGTATTCTCGAGAAGACCCAAGTCTTCTCAAAAGTACAGCCCTGCAGTTGGCGTGTGCCAACATCCTACAGAAACTACCTCATCGAGATGTACATACCCCAAGGAGATCATTAATACATTGTTAATTTGGATTATGTCTTGATTACAACAACCCTGCTAAACCCTAATCCAACACTCCATAAGTTCTTTCCTAAATTTGTTTCATTTAGTCCATGAAGAACTTCCTTAACTTATGATTGCTTTTTAATGTTTGTTTTCTCAGTTTAACCAGCAGTTAACCAAAACAGGACAGTGATATCATAAGTTTCATTAAAATGTTCTTTAACATTCAGGAAGGTTTAACAACCGCATATCTCCAACTAAAGTGGACTTCATACAAAATGAAGTCTAATAATTACATAATCATATCTCCAATCCTTTTGGCTTACATTCATTTGAGAGAGAATGATTCTTCCTCTACATGATTAAGTGTTAGGGTTTATCATTCACAATATCCATAGTTCTTACTTCATGTTCATTACGCAACACATTACTATGTTAAATTGTTTAGATAAAACACATCATTTTATGCAACTTAACAAGTTGCATCATTATAAGGGAAATTGAACTAATTCCCTTTATCCATCTTATCAAAGATAACAAGATAAGCATAATATAATATAAAATATCAACAAGATAGAACTTTCATCTTCTTTATAAAAGTACGAGATAAATTACACAACCAATGCAAATAAATCACAACTTGCAATTCATCATTACAACTTAGAAATTTACAAGACTATGCACTTTAGGCATACTGCATAACAACAACCTTCATTCTATAAGTATACAACTTTTCTTTTTCAATACAACTAAAGAATGCATCAGAATTCGTTACAAAGAATTAGACTTATATCAGCCAATGCATCATATAAGATTTTTCCTTCTTTTATCACTTACGATGTCCATCTGCAAAAATTGCTAGCACGGGTCAGTTCAATGAACTGAGCATGATAAGCACTAAGCATTAAAACGAAGTGCATTCCACTAATTGTTTCATTAAAGAAACACTGCTTTAATGAGATAATTAAAACATCATACAATAAGCATAAGTGATACCAAACAGAAAAGAAGTACATTAATAAATCTAGATCAACTTTTAAGAGAAGAGCAGAATATAATAAACAATATCTGCCTAAGAACTTAAAGTTCTATTGATCCTATCAATGGCTTGTAAACAAACAATAGATCTTGCCATCCCATTATCTCATAATTCTATCCTAATAGAATACCACATTTATCTTTTCTATGAGACAAAATAAGTGTATACAACATGGTTCATTCTAGGATGATTCATCTAAATCATAAACAAAGAATAAAAAGAACCAATGCGTACCATACCAAACTTATAACATCTGAAAAATAGACCAGGTTCATAACATGAATTACCTGTTCCTTTCCGGGATAACAATCTTATAAATTCAACATTAAGATATACATCTAAACAAAATTTCATAACAATACAAGAAGGTATAGAAAATCAGAACAGTCTAACTGTAATTCTAATTCCAATTCTGCATGTTAGAAGTTATCAATCAAAGATCTGAAACCAACGTTCACAATCAAGTAGTTCCATAAAGGAGTTAATCTCTACTCAAGTTCATCCCAAAAGATAAAGAGTACAAGAGACAAACCTACTCCTATCCATTTAAACTAGGCAAGGCTAGTCAACAACAGTCGAACCCATAAGTATGCATTCACTTATCAGCAGAACCCTCTTGGCTACTAACTTTCTACATTATTGCAACAATGATTCAAACAAAGTAGACCAACAGGTCATAAGAAATCACCATCTCGAAAGAGGGTCAAGTACAAAGATGTTCAAACAATGAGCTTATCCAAAGACAGAGAATAGGTAACTCTAATAAGGAAAGGTCCATTAATAAATCATTTCATTCAACTGAACAAAAGAAGTTCCAGTTTCAAATCAAATCAGGATGAAAGCATATTGCAGTCCCAAAACAACATACAGATCCCAAGAGAATACATATATATTATTATATTTTCTTCCACAAAAAGAAGCTAATGACTCATTCAATGTATCAGTCAAGAATAACATCCCAAAACAACAAACTATCAAGTTCAGAATTACCCACGAACCCAAGACTGAAGACTCACAAAGGCTTCACCACTTAATACAAAGAGTAAAAAGTTCGTGATTCAAAAGAACTAAACACAAAACAACAGAACGGAGAAAGTATCCTTCCTGAATAATTTCAGTGTCCAAGGTAATAACCCAAATCTTCCACTAAGACCCAAAAATTATTTTAAAGAATCAGAAGAAGAGAGAGAAAGAACCCAAAACATTAATACAGAAACTCAATCAACTCCAAAGCAACAGAAATGGAAATTCAAAACAAAACTTCACAACCATGAAATTACGACAGAGGTGACTTGGTTCAAAACAATACAGTCAACCCAGAATGCGGGTTCCCTCAAAACAGAGGGGAAAGAACACTTCTTCTATTCCCATGCCAATACCATCTCAAAGAAGTCGATACAACTAAACAGAAGTTCTACATTCCTTTAAGCAAGACGTTTCCAGTTCCAAATCTCGAAGAGATTTCAAATGACTCAAACAAGCTTTCACCCAGTTTCCTGGTGAGTAAGTTGCTCAAATAAAGAGTTATAAGCTTAATCTTTTAATAAAAGAATAACCCAATACAAAAATACAAGAACAGAATCAAATACATCAACCCAAATACAAGCTCATAACACTCAAGTGTTAAATAAGAGTACAGTGTCGAACCCGAGCTTCACACAAAAGTTCAGAACTTCACAAGTAAAATAATGCGAGTACAGTGCCAAATACGAACTCCAAGCAATAGTTCAGCGATGCATAAGTTTTCCAAACACTGGTTCCGAACAACATGAAGCTCCAACACAAGTTTAATCAAAACACAAAGCAACCCAAAAACAACATCAAATAGAACTCAAGTTTCCCCTAAGTTCAGATCCTTATATGCCACGAAGGTCAGTTCAAAGCACAACAACTTTGAATACAAGATCTAGAGTGCAAAAACAGAGATACATAAAACAAGTTTCACATACAATTTTCACATGCATGCTGTCATAAAACTTGCACAGAAAGACAGTTTCCAAAACAACACTATTTTAGCCATGGTTTCATATCAAAACACCACAAGGATTCATAAAACCCAGCAAGAAAAATAACCAGACAGACATGAAAACATGAATCTCATGAGAGCAGAGTTGTTCTAATGAATCATTTAGAAGAAAGCAAAGAATTTTAATAGTTAGAGCCTATCATGCCTGATAGTGCTTCTGCCAAATCGAAGGAGACTTCCAGCTGAGCTTCCAACTCTTTTTCTCCTCCACGAAAGATCAACAATCAAACATATTTTCTTCCTATGCCTCATATACTTTCCTTCGATCAAAAATAGACCATAGAAACCAAAAATAGCTTTGAAGTGAAGGTCAAACTGCTGGTTCGAAGAACCAGTTAGCTCCATGCAGAGAAAAATCTGCCATGCATGCAAAACCAAATAACCTCCTACAAACCCACCTTCTAAGTTTCCAAGATGGTTTACACACAAAGACCAAGGCTCATTAATGCCATAAATGCCATTCAATCCAAAATTCCCACTTATCTTTCCTTGTTACCACCTCCTAAATATGGTGAATGCCAATTCCATACAAAAATACAATTCCATCTTTTAGTGGAGCTTCCACGTATGCCTCCACCAAGTCTACTAGCCCCTGCCAAATCTGGCAGTACTTCCATCATTTAAACCCTATCAACTCATTTAAATGTCCATTGGAACCATCACCCTTAAGACATGCGACCCCTTAGGTTCCCTTTAATAGTTTAGGATGGATCCCAATAGAACTTAGGTTAGTCTAGCAATAACCAACTTAGGTATTAAAAACATTTACCAATAGTATTTCCACCTTAGGTTAGATTCAATTCATAACCCTTTAGTATTAGGTACTAGTTAAAATAGCCTAACATTACTTTAGTAACACTTCCCTTATTCATTTAGCACAATGCTTAGGTTAGGATGCCAGCCCATCAAAATAGAATAAGAGACTTAGGTTAGAATAAAATTCAAATAAGTAAACGTAGCTAGAACATAGGTGTTCTTACCTAGCTTAGGCTACCGTTAGGATAATCCTTATGTTTTTAGGACTCTGAACTCTTCCTCTGAGAATTGAATTTTTCTTAAGTCCTTATAATCCTACCAAGATCAATCACCAAAGACCCGAGCACAAACATACAGCTGAACGAAAACATGTTCACATAAGACCAAAGAATTTGTAACAAACAAAGTTCAGTCTTTTATGTCCCTCAAACTACTGAATGTCAATTTACCATTCAGTCTATGAAGAAGATTTGAAACATTCCTTGGATCACTGAAATTGATCCAAGGATGAGTCAGAAGAAGGAATAAGTCTGCAACTCTTAAAGCCAGATTGCAACTCATCTTTCCAAAGTGAAAATGAATTCTTGATAACCATACAATTTAGTCTAATGATTTTTAAGAACAGAAAAGATTTATCCTTATCAAGCATGATCTTCAACAGTCAAAAGAACACATCTTTATCTAGAAAATCACATGTCAACACTTGAATGCAAAAGAGGAATATATCAGTTGTCGAGGGTGTACAATTTTATTGGGGTCATTACACAGAGTATGAAGATCTTCAATTAGTCCCACATATCCATTGGGCATGTGATCAATTGCAAAATCCTCCTGTGGTCCAATCTTGGTCTTCATGATCCATCTTGGACTTTACACCAAATTCAACATCATCATCAGCTCAATCCTAATAGGGACACTTCATGCTTCATATTATGATAACTATCTATCATATTGGCTATGCTTCAAGACAACATAATGAGAATGATTCAGATGTATGATCTGAAAGTGCGATACCTCTTGCATGAATAATTGCATCTCAAGGAACAAATATTACTACCCATATTTTCATGAACCACTAGTCTTTCAGAGTAACCTCTCTACCCAACATAAGTTGCATACAATTTGTCTCATGTTATCCAGCCTATAGATTGTTCTAACAGAGCTCAAAATCCTAAAAAGACCTTCCATGGATCTAATTATGAAAGCACGTCATGAAGGCAACCCTATAGGATATATAGCTCAAAATCATAAACATAAGAGTCTTATAGGGGAATCACAACAGATCTTATTGACAAATATCTATCCTAGGAGAATAATAGATAACTAATGATGTTTAGACTTGGGAGAAAACTTTTTTCAAATTATGTATATCTTTGTAAGTACTGTCTTACAAACCTTAAGTAGAGATCATCACATTTGATTATCTCCATGAATTTGAATGGTTTTATTGCACCTTAAGGTTACATTGAAATACTTGGTAACACATACGTTTATCATCCTTCTTGATACTTTTTTTCTTGCACATATTGTTGACTATAATGCTTATGATTGATTCAAATGGTTGGATCTATGTCACTTGAAGCATAAGAGAGACACCCAATTTTCTCAGGGTCTAAAACATTGAATTTAGGATACATTTTTTCTTGAGGATCCTCTTTGAATTAGATTCATTTGGCTTCATTACCATAAAATTTAAATTTTGACTGTTGTCTGATTTATATCAGTGCATTAAAAGTCTTGTTTTGTGGAATATATCTTATGATTTGACCATGGATAACAATCCATAGGTTTCTTATAATTCACTTGCAAGACTTGGAGTTGGCTATGCATCTGTTGTTTCTAAATACATATCTCTTTTAGCCTCAACATGGAATCTAACTGGCCTTAGAAAGATGCTTGAATCTTTGGTTTAACTGTCATTTAGCTACTTCATCCACAAGTTCATACTTATAAAATTGACATGCATCCTTTACCCTTGTACTTAAGGACCTGAGTTCAACACATTAGTGATTATGCAAACTTCTTGATATGGTGATGTATTGCAAGAGTTAGACACTAATGTTGTGGATGACCAGTTTTTAACAATTCATAAGCACTTAAGGAAGCATCATACTTACTGGAGACCATATGGAATTTGATCAAGCGTATTGAGTCCATACTTTCATGAAGTATATGTCTACCATCTTTCCTATGACCAAACTCACCACATGCATGATGTAATATTATATTAATGAGCATCCTTGAATTAGCTGTCCAATTGGACTGAGAAATGTGGCTATGCCCATCTGGACAATCTCTATTCTTAGCATTTGCACCTTTAAGGATGTAAGTTTTCTATGTCAATTATTGATTATTTTAGAAGGTTTTTTCAAAGGTCCTTCCCATTGAAACCAAGAATTTCTACAGAAATCAAGAACTTGCTTTTGGGAAAACATAATCAACTGGTATGCAATCAAAATCATTACAATAGTTTAATGACTGTTCTAAAAAGTAGCAAGTAGGTATTCAAACTTCTAAATTTTCATGGTAGGCTCAAGCATAAAACTAGTTGTTCCATTAATAAGGATGATATGAATTTGAAAACATTTCAGGACATTTTTCTTTCTTTGATGTGGTTCCATATCTTTGGAACTTAGAAAGATTAACCACCATTAGCAACATTAGAGTACTTGGCCACAAATTTCAAACAAACCCATGCTAGTTCTTTTAAATTCTTCATTTTCATAATTCATGCAACTAGATTCCTGTTCTTCAATCTCCCTTAATTTTCAATGAATTCAACTTATTATGGAAGAATCCTACTTTTATTCTTTAGTAATTGGACTAGATCACAATCACTCAGAAAGTTCCCTAAAAAATTTATGACCTAAAAACTTATTTTCACATAGATGATCAATCTTAGAAAAGAAGTTTGATTAACTTAAAATCAAATGACTACTTCAGATTCATTCGGCCATTAGAAGAAAACTTCATTGCTATCAAGTTGTGCATTTTGGCATGTATCATTCAGAAAGATGCTAAATTCAATACACTTTGCAACAGTTTTCCAAATACCTTTTCTTGGAGGATGAAATTAAGATTTACTTAATGTTTGGCATTTCTTTAATGATTCATGCACAATCTTATGTTTCTCCTGATTGTCCATTTTATGCATGCCATCCTAATGTATTCCATTAATTTATTATATTAGATGTAAAATTATCATATTACCATATCAAAAACACTTGGAAGCTTAATTGGTTGAAAATTTTGTATGTTTGTGAGCCTATGTTTTCATGTTGAGAGTTGTGGTACACCTTCTATGTGTTACACTATTTTTATGTGTCGAAAGTGTTGAAGACTATACACTAAGAGTGAATGTACAATTTTCATGTAGCCCCCGGTAGCATGGGGTTCGGTGGCATAAGCCCCTGAAATTTTTTTTGGGCCTTTAAAAACCATGCCCGATATATTGGGAAACATGATTTTCTCATATGGGTGGATTTTGACCCATAGGTTTATGGGATGGTTTTGATACCATGGTTTTGATACCCACGGTTTTGTAAAATGCTTAAGTAATTGTCTATTTATATGGTTTTATGCATATGATAGATGTATGAAAAACATTGCAGATGTGCTTTGAATTCAGGTGTGAATTCTGTAGAGTTTGTTGAGCATAGCTCCAAATGGATCTGGGTATTGTATTGAGAGAGTGGTGGCTTGTAATAAAATATGAGCAAGTGATTCTTGGTGGATGTAGCCCAAATTGGGTGAACCACGTTAAATACTGTCTCTTTGTGTTGTGTTATTTTATTTTGCACTTTTATTTGAGATCTGTAATATTTTCTGCATATTAGTTTCTACTGTTGCGATTCTGTGAGGGATTATTCTACATATTTTATCCCTTATTTCCTAACAATTGGTATCAGAGCCTGGTTTGGTTTGCTGAAGTGTTGAATCACAGGGAAAGTTTTATCTTGAGTGGGAGCTATGGTAGATGATGGAAGATCTAGGGTTGATAAATTCAACGGGTAGAATTTCAGTCTTTGGAAGATGCAGATGGAAGATTACCTTTATCAGAAGGATCTTTATACTCCGTTGTCTGAGAAGGTGAACAAACCCTCAAGTATGACAGATGTGGAATGGGATTTTTTGGATCAGGAAGGCACTTGGGAATGATCTGGCTATGTCTTGCATCTTCGGTATTATTTAATGTTTCAAAGGAAAAGACTACAAAAGATCTAATGGATGCATTAGGGAAGTTGTATGAAAAACCCTCTGCCTCTAACAAGATATTTTTAATGAAAAAGTTGTTTAATATGAAGATGTCTGAGAATAGTTCAGTAGCAGATCATTTAAATGATTTCAATATGGTTGAATATGCTAGCTTCAGTTACAATAGAATTTGATGAAGAAGTTAGGGCTTTATTAATTCTATGCTCTTTACCTGAGAGTTGGAATAGCCTGGTAATGGTGGTAAGCAACTCGGTTCCAGCTAACTCAAAGTTGAAGTTTGAGGATGTTGTAGGGGTGATTCTAAGCGAGGAAATGTGAAGAAAAAGATTCTGGGGAATCTTCTACTTCAGGGAATGCTTTGACAGTGGAAACTAGAGGGAGACAGAAGAATAGAGGAAACCGTGGAAAATCAAAAGATCGGGAAAGGTCAAAATCCAAGAGCAAGATTGTATGTTGGAACTGTGGAAAGTTTGGGCATGCAAAGAAGGATTGTTGGGAGCTTCGGACAAGAAGAAACAACAGGAAGAAAACAAGGAGGCAAATGTGGCAACGAGTAATGTATGTCAGGATGCTTTGATTCTTTCTTTGCATAATATTACTGAATCTTGGGTTTTAGATTCAGGGGCTTCTTTCCATGCTTCTCCACATAGGCATTATTTTGTTGATTATGTTCAAGGATATTTTGGGCATGTTTTTCTTGGTGATGATGAGCCTTGCAGTATAGTTGGAAAAGGTTCTGTTCAGGTTAAGATGCAGAATGGGAATACATGGCTATTGAAGGATGTCAAACATGTGCCTACATTAAGACAGAAATTTGATATCGGCAGGGCAGTTGGGAAGTGATGGTTGTACTGTGATATTTACAGCTGACTCTTGGAAGGTTACCAAGGGTGCTCTTGTGGTGGCAAGAGGTAAGAAGGTTGGAACCTTGTATTTAACCACTGATAGTACTAATGATTGTAATCTTGTGGCTTCAGATGTAGATACAACATTATGGCACTATAGGCTCGGTCATATGAGCCATAAGGGCATGGACATCATAAAGAAGAATTTTCCTGGATATACAGAAACAAGTTTGGATTTCTGTGAGGACTGCATATATGGGAAACAAAAGTGAGTAAGGTTTCTCAAGGTTGGACCTACAAAGAAAGAGAGTAAGTTAGAGCTGGTGTATTCTGATGTGTGGGGGCTAGCTCAGGTATCATCTCTTGGGGGTTCAAGTTATTATGTTACTTTTATTGATGATGCAACAAGGAAAGTTTGGGTTTATTGTATTAGAAACAAATCTGATGTATTTGACACTTTTGTTAAATGGAAAGCCTTGGTAGAGAATGAAACAGGTCTTAAGCTAAAATGTCTCAGGTCAGATAATGGAGGGGAGTATTGCAGCAATGAATTTGATGATTACTGTTCTAAGAATGGAATCCGCAGGAAAAATATGGTTCCAGGAACTCCACAGCAGAATGGGGTATCAGAAAGGATGAACAGAACAATAATGGAACGTGCTAGGAGCATGAGGTTACATGCAGGACTGCCTCTTTCTTTTTGGGTAGAAGCGGTGAGCACAACTGTGTACTTGATAAACAGAGGACCCTCAAGTGCCTTGGATGGAGGCATACCTGAGGAGGCTTGGTATGGTAAGAAAGTTGATTATTCATTTCTTAGAGTCTTTGGATGTGAGGTGTTTGTTCATATAGACAAGGATGATAGGACCAAGCTAGAGGCTAAATCAGAAAAATGTACTTTCATTGGTTATGGTGGTGATGACTTTGGATTTAAATGTTGGAGTATTAAGGACAAGAAAATCATTCGATCTAGGGATGTGGTCTTTAATGAGAAAGTCATGTATAAGCAACAGTTGCAGGAAAATAGGGAAGAATCCAAGAAAGAATATGCAGTGGTAGAGGATCTTCCGGATGGGAAAGTGACACATGAATCAGTTCAGGAACCTACTCAACAGGAACCCCAAACTCCTATATTGAGGAGGTCTTCTAGGGTAAGAAGAGAACCTGAACATTTTTCTCCTTCTCTTTATTATTTATTACTCACTGATAGTGGAGAGCCAGAGAGCTTTGATGAAGCAATGCAGGTAGATGCCAGGAAGAAGTGGGAGCAAGCCATGGATGAGGAGCATAAGTCTCTCATGGAGAACCAAACATGGGATTTGGTGAAGCTACCGAAGGAAAAAGAGCATTACAGAACAAGTGGGTGTTCAGAGTTAAAGAGGAAGAAGGAGGAAAGAAAAGATACAAGGCCCGGTTGGTGGTCAAGGGGTTTGCACAGAAAAAAGGTATAGATTTTGATGAGATTTTTTCTCCTGGAGTAAAAATGACTTCTATAAGAACTGTTCTTGGAATAGTGGTAGCAGAAGACTTGCACTTAGAACAGTTAGATGTAAAGACTGCATTTCTCCATGGTGATTTGGAGGAGGAACTATATATGCAGCAACCAGAGGGCTATGAGGTCAAAGGTAAAGAGGAGATGGTGTGCAAACTGAAGAAGAGCTTGTATGGCTTGAAACAAGCTCCACATCAATGGTATAAGAAATTTGATAGCTTCATGATGGAGCAAGGTTATATTAGATGTCATTCTGACCATTGCGTGTATACAAAGAAATTTGAGGATGGAAGTTATATTATCCTTATGTTTGTATGTGGATGACATGTTGGTTGCAGGTAAAAACATGCAGGAAATAAAAGTACTCAAGAAGCAACTAAGTGAATCCTTTGCTATGAAGGATTTGGGGGCAGCCAAACAAATCCTTGGTATGAGGATATCTTGGGATAGGAAGGAACGAAAGCTGAATTTATCTCAGGAAGAGTACATTAAGAAGGTATTGGAGAGGTTTAATATGCAGGATGCTAAACCGGTTGGGACTCCTTTGGCAGGCCATTTCAAGTTATCAAAGGAGTAGTGTCCCAAGACAGAGCAGGAGAGAAACCAGATGTCCAAGGTACCTTACTCATCAGCGGTTGGTAGTTTGATGTATGCTATGGTGTGCACTAGGCCTGATATTGCCCATGCAGTGGGAGCTGTGAGTAGATTTATGAGTGATCCAGGTAAAGAGATGGCAAGTAGTAAAGTGGATCCTTTGGTATTTGAGAGGGACCATGGGGACAGTTTTGTGCTACAGTGGATCAAACACCACTTTACGTGGTTATGTAGATTCAGATATGGCTGGAGATGTAGACAGTAGGAGGAGCACGACAGGTTATGTTTACACTGTAGGTGGGACAACAGTGAGCTAGATTTCACGACTACAGAAGCTGGTGGCTTTGTCAACCACAGAGGCTGAGTATGTTGCTGCCACAGAGGCAAGCAAAGAAATGATTTGGTTACAACAATTGCTTGAGGAGTTGGGGCATAAGCAGGAGGAAGGAAAGTTGCATAGTGATAGTCAGAGTGTTATACACCTAGCTAAGAACTCTTCTTTCCACTCTAAGACGAAGCATATACAGTTAAGGTACCATTTCATCAGGACAACTTTGGAGGAAGAGAAGTTGAAGCTGGAGAAGATAACTACCAGTCAGAATCCTAAAGACATGATGAACAAGGTGGTCACAAGGGAAAAACTCAAAGCTGTGTTCAGCTTTGGTTGGTCTTCACAGAAACTAGTGAAGGGTTGAGAAGCTTGCTCAGAGGAAAACTAGTCTCCAAGTGGGTGATTGTTAGGTTGTGGAGCTTGTTTTCATGTGTCAAAGTGTTGAAGATTGTACACTAAGAGTACTATACAACTTTCCATCAATTGGGGGTTGCGAGGGAAGCCGCCGATCGGGGGTATGCCTAGAAAAAAATTCCATTTGGATTGTCCAATGTGCCCACTTTATCAAAGGGCAATGTGATTTTCTTCATATGGGTGATGATTTTTGACCCATAGGTTTATGGGATGGTTTTTTCCCATGGTTTTGATACCCAAAAAACTGCTTAAGCATTGTCTATTTATAAGGTTTTTTGTATGATAAAGTATGCAAAGTTTGCAGATGTGTTTTGAATTCAGGCTCTGAATTCTTGTGAGAGTTTGTTGAGCATAGCTCCAAACAGATCTGGGTATTGTACCTGAGAGAGTGGTGGCTTGTAATAAAATCTGAGCAAGTGCCATTACTTGGTGGATAAGTAGCCCAAAGCTTTGGGTGAACCATCAATTTTGTCTCATTCTGTTGTGTTCCAAACTTTATTGCCCTTGTTAAGCCAATAATATTGATGCTTTGAAAATTAGCTTAGCATTCAGGTGGATTCTTATTTGAGGAAAATTCCTGCAATATTTGAGGCCTTATTTCCTAAAGAAGCCATATCACAAGTTAACTCTTCAGAATCCATTTTATTTGAAACTTCATACTGTATGCCTTTCATCATAGTGACATGGATTTCTACAATTATTGGTTCATAGAAAAGTTGAATTACAAAACAACCAATTGCTTTCTTCAGTCCATAGAGTCTTAGAAGATTCATGAGGTGAATATCCTTCATTGAGAAGTAGGTTCCTCTTATGTCGGTGATTAGAGGATTATTAGAAGTTTAAGCCATTTGGTTTCAAACAACAATCCAAGAGATTGGTCTCCCGTACGAGAGTGAAAAGCACTGATTGCTTCTCAGCAAGGAGTAATGATTCAATGTGTCCTGATGGATCACTCATGTCATGGAATATGACATTGAATTAAGGTCACTAATGTATGGTCTATGGGAAGGAGTAATGTGAATAACTAGCCTCAGGTTAACAAGATGAAGACAAACACTGAAAAGGAGGTTGTTTTTGTTCTACAAGATGATCAAGAAGAAGGGAGAGATGATGTACATCCTCCTTGTTGGACCCAAGTCATGGTGCACTTCCTTCAAACAGGTCTTGTGTCCTCATGGGATGAATAAAACAAAAAGGAGGCATTTCATATTATAGTTCATCCCATATGTTCTTATTGATGGTGTCTTGTTCAAAAGAGACATCAATGGCATTCTGGCTTGAGATGCATTGAGACATAATCAGATTGAGAAAGTCTAAACAAGAATTCCATGTTGAAGCTGCTGGAGGCCATTTTTCTCCAAGAGTGACAACACTCAAGATCATGAAGACATGTTATTATTGGCCCAGAGTGTTTAGTGACTGCTATGCATGGATCAAAAGGTGGCTAAGTCATTGTGCATTCTTCAAAGGCAAAGAAAAGCTAGCAACACTTCCATTGCACCCAATCTTAGTTGACCAACCTTTCATGCAATGGGGATTGGACTTCATTGGAGTCATCAATCCAAATTCAAGCCAAGGCCATCAAATGGATTCTGATGTCTAAAAGAAACTTATTTCACCAAGTGGACCAGGCCAGGTAGCACTCAAGGAAGCTAATGAGTCTAGTATACTATATTTCTATGAAGGGATAGTGACCAAATTTGGAGTGCTAGCCACCATCATATCAGATAATGCATTGGCATTCATAGGTTCCAAGATCACAGGATGGGCTGTTAAGAATGGGACCACTTGAGCACTTCATCAAACTATTACCCTCAAAGTAATGGCCAAGCTATCCACAAACAAGAACCTGCTAAAGATCATCAGAAGAACTCTTGATGAAAATTAGAGAACCTGGCATACAAAGCTCAAATTGGCCTTATGGGCTGATAGGATAAACACCCAAGAGATCTACAGCAAGCTCTCCATTAAAACTTGTCTATGGGAAACAGGTAGTGTTGCCTATATCACTTGATTTTCTAGCATTGGAGCCCGTGAAGTAACTAGAGATGTCTGAATTTGAACCTGTGGAGGCCAGGTATGTGGAGTTGATAAAATTGGAAGAAACCAGAAGAGCATTAACTCCAAGCAATAGAGAAGGATCAGGCCTCAATCAAGAGGTGCTTTGATAAGAAGGGAAAAATTAAGGACCTTCTAGGAAGGAGACCTGGTTTTGAAATGGGATGCAGATCAGAAAAACCAGGAAGGCATTCCAAGTTTGATGCCATTTGGAGTGGCCCCTATATGGTCACAAGATGCAAAAGTAGTAATGCTTTCCAATTGTCTCTAAATGGATGGTGAAGAGTTGCAGATTCCAGTAAATGGGATCTATCTTAAGCACTATCTACTAAAAAGGAAGTCTCACCCTTGTATATATTAGTTTAGTTTCTCTTTCCTCTAAGTGCCATGTGCACATCACATTGTTATAGTGTAGGTTACTTTTCTCTAAGTGATTTGCACACTCTGCATGTTCTATTTGGAGCATGTATGATTTCAAATTTTGTAGATAGTTGTGGTCACTATTTTGTTGCTCTTGTGCAGTCCATTTGGAAGAAAAGATGAAGCCCCGGGACAAAACAATTTTCTACTCTCAGAGACCTTCATTTGAAAGATTTCTTATGAAAATTGAGAGTGCAAACATCAAGGGCTCATGAATCAGAGGTACATTAGTATCAGATGATTCAATTCTCGACTCCATGCCCAATGGATATGGCAAGGTAATTGGTCTTTTCATCTAGCAGGAAGATACCCCTGTGAGTCGCCAAATTGTTATCCATATTTTGCCCCCTGGCCAAATATTGGATCAACTATGACCCTCACATAGAAAGAACCTGAGAAAAATCATTCAGATCTGTAAATAGTTCATAGAGGGACTTCAAAAATGGAATAACAGGGTCAGAAAAATAAGGGGCAATGCCGCAGAGGAACATTTGGAGCAAGAAAGGGGAAGAAACAACGAAGATCCTAGTCCTCATAATTCAAAACAGTTCAGGAAAGGTTTGAAATTTTGACTAAGTATGGAGGAGGCAGCGGAAAGAACCACGTGTGCTAATGATGTTCTCAAAGATGAATCCTAAAAAGGGAAGCCCAAACGAGCACTAGGTTTCTGCATGTCACTCCCAGGTCTAGAGATGTGTGCCCCGTGAAAGAAAACAATGTGCTAAAAAGTTGCAAAATGGGTGAACTTGTCCAAAGTGATTTCGGTCTGCGGATCCATTTTGTAGACTAGATGATTTGTTTTTAGATTTCCTTGCCCCAACAACCAATGAATAAAGTTGAACCAAGCATAAATTTTGAACCATTGGTCTAAATTCAAGTGAATTTCCTAGGTACCGTTGCAATCAAATTTTGGACAATTATGCCATGGAACACATGACATATCATTTTTTGGGGCCTTTGGGCAGATTAATAGGAAAATGGCATTGACGCCATTAAATGGTCTGATTGCTTCCAACTGATAATTTTCCCAGTATCCTAGCTCTTTCCCTCCCTAATATTTTCTAAAAACACTCTAGATTTGGCATAATTATGGGTGGATTTTTAGGGAAATTAATGACTAGTGGTGGAGCTGTCAATAAGATTCAAGCTTTTCCTCTATTTTTGGGTCATTTTTTGATATCAAATGAAGATTTTCTTTGTAAAGGGTTGGATTTCTTCCGATACAGGCTCCCTTTTTCTTCTCAAAGAAACTCGTGGAATTTTAGACCTTCCACTAAACTATAATATTTTATGCCTTTTGGCCACTTTGTAATGCATTGTATTAATCTGCAGAGCAATAAAACATGTCTGTGATTGAATTTAGATCCTTTCTTGTCCCTTTTTCTTTCATAGTCATCTTTCATTATAAATTTGATTATTTGTGCTTGGTTATCATATGCATTTGGTTGGTTTGTGTCTATTGGCAAAACTAGTGTTCATCATTCCTTCGGTGCATCACCTTGTAGCTTAGTTATTTCTTATTTCTTATATCCCTTTTTTGTCCCTGTCTCCTTGGCAAGTTTTAGATTAGGTATAGAGAGAAATCCTCTGCAAGCTCTCACGTATGCACCTAAATAGAGGAATAGGAGCCAAAACTTTAATCTGGAGAGCTTTCCCATTTTGCAAGGTCCCACACCTTGGGCAAAATTCAATGTTCATGCAATCACACCAAATGATTAAACCCTTAGAAAAGTAGATTTTCTAGAACTCATAGGGGCTGCTTGATTTCAAGAGTCACTAAAAAGGGATGAGGAGGATTTCAGCTTGATAACAAAACATCCCAACTATCTTGACCATTTTTAGGTTGGATATGTGCGTTCATACTTGTTTTCCCTATTGGGAAATGAAATTCCAGTCACTGGACATATTGGATTGCAAGGGATAGATGTTGCATGGAGTTGGTATTTTTAGGAAAGGAAAATTGTTCTACCATGGAGAAAAAAGTCATGTCATTCACCTGGTTAAAACGTATGCTTATATTTTTCATAAGGACTGATGACATAGTTCCTTTGGAAATATGATGACACTAAAGAGTTGTTCCACTGTACAAGATATTAGAGGCTACACCCTTCTCTCCTGATCTTCTCCATATTTCTTCAAGAGAGACACCCCCTTTCACTAATTTTCTCTCTCACCGGGGCATCACCCCCATTCTTCTGATCTATTTCTCACCTTTTTCGATCATCGATTTTCTTCCTTCATCACCCCATGCGACACTTCCAAAGCATAGGGGCATCTCTCCCTCATACTAATTTTTTTCCTTCTAGGAAATAAAAATTTTCTTCGTACTACTATCTTTGAAGTGGCGTCACTTATGCCAACCCAAAGAGGGGAAAATGTAGACACCTATAATTACACCTGAGAAATTTAAATACTTAAATTGTGCTAATTATCTCCTTTCCTGCAAATTGGTGACATATCATCAAAAGTGCTCACCTTCTCTCCTAATTAATTACATTAATAATTAATTAAGTCTCCTATCCAACAAATACCCTAATTAATGACCCTTCCGTTAATAAATCCCCCCTTCTATCTAGACTAATTAATTATTATTAATTAATTATCTTCCCTTTCATTAAACCAATAAATCAATATTTAATTGATTTAATCCCCTTCTATAGTCTAAATCATGCTAATATTACTCTAAAATATTTTAAAGCTTGCACATCTATTAATTAATCATCTTGATTAATTAATAAACCCCCTTTATCCACATGAGTCATTAAGGGACAATCTAAACCCTCCTAAAGTTAACTCAACCCTATCTAAACCCCCCTTATCCACAACTAACTCAACATCCCTATTATCCCACATGCAAAGGGATGTAGTGATTCCTTTATCCATTGGGCTATATAAAGAGCCCTCCTCCTACATTTACACTTACACCTAATTCCTTGAGAAGACAAAAGCAAAGCACATAGCAAATACACTATAATTTTCTTTGGTTATTCTTGAGAAATTCACCATTTGAAGAGCTAAGCCTCATTTCTTGCATTTTTCTAGCCAAGTGCGTTGGGTCATATGGGAATAGTCAAAGTGGTCTTGTAGCCATGCTTTGATGAGGTCCCATTCCTAGGTTCTTGAAGATCAAAACAATCTATTTGATTTCCATGGAGTCTACATAGGTCCATTTTCTTTTGTTGGTGATTCTAGAGAAGTAGAGGTTTTGAATACTTTAGCATGTTGATTTGATCTTAGTTTCAAAGTTAATGAATTATTCTTAGTATTGATCTTGTTTAGCTTTCATCTTGATGGTGCTTAGATTTTGACTTATCTTTGTTATAGAACTATTTAGGTAGTAGTTCTTATTCATTAACTTAGCTTAAGAAAAAATACACGCACACAACCACTATGATAACTTAGAATTCATGTGGGAAGGGAGGTGATCCTATAATGATTTACATCATTACTAGACCCCTTCCCTTCTCATAGCCATTCTAATTTGGAATCGGGGTATGTGTCCATGAGGTATAGATCAAAATTTTAACTTTAATGAAGCTTGTACTTAATGCATTACTATGTTGTAATACATGGTCTTGATGAGGTGACTCAATATAGATGTTATGCGGTGGTATCCAAATAACGACCACCTTCATTAATTTGATATGACCACATAGTGGCCGTAATGAGTTGAACCATAAAGGGTCCTAAATTGGAACACAGTAACTTAATAATTTAATCAAGACATGTTAACTTAGATTCCACGACTCTTTCACTACGAATGATTCGTACCTAGGGTTCTGCATCATTGTATTCTAGTTCCTTTAAGTACTTTATATTCCTTCTAATTAAATATTTCATATATAAGTTAGCTCATTGCCTTATTACTGTGCTTCTAATTGTTAATGTTACACACGTAAGGTTTCTTTTCCAAACTATGTGAACAATTGTCTCTTTTTATCAAGTGACTACAATTATTTATGATGTACTTGTTAGTGCAAAATCACAACACCCCTGAAAGTATGCAACCAAATGGGTTGAAACTCTTAGTGTGATTACACAACATGGAGCATCTCTCAAGGTGTAGGACCTTGCGAGTCGAGAGAGCTCTGTGGATTGAGGCTGGTTCCTATCCCTTTGTTCATGTGTACACAAATAAATTGCAGAGGATCTATTCTAAGTCTATTCTATCTACCAGGGAGACAAGGTTAGAGAGATGCAAGAAAATAAACCTAACCTAATGAGGTGATACACCAAAGGAATGTTAAACACTCATTGTATTGTTTAACACAAACCACAAGAATGTAATACAAATGACATGCATAGATAACCAGAAAACAATAAGAGATCAAAAAGACAACACTGAATACATGAGAGGGTTGAGAATTATCCATATACATATATTTTATTGCTTAGAAGTTGATACAGTATATTGTAGTGGCCAAGAAGAAAAATTACATTACAACCTGAAGGAGAGGTTAGAAAATCTCCACAAATCCTTCTATGAACAAAAGAAGAATGGATGGTGCAAAAAAGAAATGTCTCACCTTTTACAATGAGCCCCGACCAAGCTTTTATAGATTCAACATAGAGGTAGGAAGGAGAGAGAAGCGAGAAAACTAGTTTGAAGCTCAACCACCATCATCAATGCCTCCTGAAAAACACACCCCAAATCTGTCATGCCTGCATCAAGTACTTTTTTGGCACCTCAAAGGAGGAGGAACAATAGATCAGATCAAATCCAATCTAGTTGTTGGGGGCAAATAGATCCTGTATTAATGGCTGGAAGACATTTCTTCATTTTTTCCCCAACTAACCTTTCCAAACTTAAATTTTTAGATCTCCATGGCATAGACGAGGCCTAGATCTTTCCAACGGTGCTAGATTTGTTGGATTTCAAGCACTGAGTCAAAATATATGCCCATTTGAAATTTAAATTGAGTACGTACAAAATGGTGAGAACCAGCTACCAAAACAAACCCGCTTTTTGAAACCAGACACATGGAGGGTTGACACATATCTAAGGGAAGCCTTTGTATTTTCCTTTTGTTGTTGTGCTGGGCTGAGACATGGCTTCTTCCATGGCCTTCTCAGTTTCTTCATGTTTTTGGCTAAGTATTTTACTCGACGAGGTCATATCTCTGACCGGGGACATGTAGAGGCCTGACGCTTGCTTGGAAACCTTCCCCCAATTTTACTCTTGAATTAGCATCATGCTGACACTTGGCACCCTCCACTGGCCTATCTCAATGCTTTGACTATTCAACCCCGACCCTGTCCCTTTATGAAACTAGATGCGTGGAGGCTTGGCACTCATTTAGAAACCCACTTAGGATTTTTCCTTTGAAGGAGCATTGGGTTGACATGTGGAATCCTCTGCGATCTCTTGGAATTTTCAATGGATGCTCTTACCTTTTCGAACCATGGACGTGTGGCGAGATGGCACTTATTCTTCATACTTAGTCAATTTTGGGCTTGATATGTCCCATTTTTCAACTTGGACTACGTGGCGAGCCCACGCTCATTTGGGCCTTCAATTTTGGATTTACCTTTGGGGATGTGCTAAGCTGACGCGTGTCAGATTCTGCTAGCACCTCTATACTTAGTCTTTTTTTAGGCCTGCCCCATCTACCTTTTTGACTTTTAGTTGTTGACTCTATCCCTCTTTGGGTCTGGGACATGTGGGGGCTAGGCGCTTGTTCAAGTATCCCCTTTTGGATTCAATATTTGGATGTGCGCCATTTGGACACTTGGCAGCATCCGATGTCTCTTCCATACTTAGTCATTTTTGGGCTCGTTTTGAACTATTTCAAAGCCCAAGGACTTTGAACTTTTTTCATTTCTTCTCTTTTGGCCTCTGGCTTCTTTCGACACTATTTTCTCCTTCTCCAACCCTGTTATTCCATTTCTGAGCCCACCTGTAATCTATTTGTTGGATTTGAAGCACATATTTTCTCGACAGAGCCATATCTTGAATTCTTCTTCCACAAATTCATTTTATCTTTCGTAGGCCCCACCACTCTATTATAGAGTCCATCTATTTCCTGATTGTTAGATTTGAATGTGATTTATCTAGTTTCTTCTGTGTGGGGTCGTGGCTGATCTAATTTTGCCGGGGGAAAAAATATGGATAATAGTAATTTTTCATACCAATAACATGCAGTGTTAATATACTATCTATTAGATATGATAGCTTGTACAACCTTTTCATGGTTCCATTAATCAACATGAAATCATTCCCAAAGACCATGTTGTCCTGATGTACCTTTACTTCTTTCTGTCAAAAGAGTATTTACCATTCAAGAATATGTATCTACCTCCGTAATAGCTGTCACCTAAGTTCGAGATATACTAATCCTTCTTAGTGACTTATGTATCAATTTCCCTAATCTACTTAGGTTAATTTCTCCAAATGACTTCCAAATCCTTCATTTATAAGGTTACTACCTTCAAGGTAGTTTGATAATTCTAATGGAACTTCATCTCATTTTTATATAAAAGTTAGTACATTTCCATTTTAAATTAATAGGTTGATAGGTTCTCAAACCTATTAATTTTCCTTATCTCCTCCTTGAGTCAATACTCTATACAAGTTAAATTGATTATACCTGAAAAAGGATTATACATCTTCACTGCTCCAAACATAAGTCACACATAAATTGGATCCATTAATTTGTTGCAGATGCAACAATTTTAGATCATGATTATTATGTTCTATATTTCAATTAGGTGATTATCACCTCTAGGTGAGTTGATATCCAAAAAGTCATAACATGTCCATACAACTTCTTTTTCTTGGGATCTAATTATTCTTTTATGTGTTATAATACCCAACCTTTATATTTAAGTCCTACAAGTATTTCATCATACTTGTAACCTGGATTAAGCCCTTTATATTCAAGTCTTATATTAAGGAATATATCCTTTAAATTTTTAATTCTTACTTGCACCTTTGTTTAATACATTGACCTTTTTGCATTTACAATTCAAGTATGAGCCCTTACTATGTTAATCATTAATTCATGCTATACCTCTTCCTGATTAGAACTAAATTAAGGACTCATGACAACATTAGTTGTTTGCATCAATCATCCCTTTTTAACAGCAGTACATATTTGTACTCACCCCAATAACCTTTATATTCATTTTGAGATTATCATTCACTAATAAGGTTTAGTTTATGATATATTAACATGTCTCACCCTTATTTATAAATTCATTATTATGTTACACCCTTAGAGTCTTATAATATCCATTCAAAGCATGATTACAATGTCAGAAAACTATTATCCCTTTTTCATCCTATATTTTTATAATAACAGTCAAGAAGAGTCTTAAATTAATCACATGCATGTATTAGACTCAAATTTATAACAATTTTTTTTTTCTTCCATTAGTGGTAACACCTTAATGAGATACATAGAATCCTTAAGCTCATGGCTCATGAATGATAGATTTCAACATTACCAAATGTTTTTCTTAAGTTTAGAATGACCGAAGACATTCCACTTACTCAAATTCTAAATCTCATGGTAATGTCTTATACAAGAAGTGATCAATCATTTAAGATAGTCTAGTAAAGGTATATCATCTCCTTTTACTTTTTATAAAAAGAAAGAGAGCCTGATTATATTAAAGTACATGATCACATTATACATCCTAAAAATGTTCCCTTTCTCTAAATTAAGGTATCAAATTATGGATTATAGGATACTTATTAGGATTAAGTTCATCTTTAAACAAACCTTGCCTTCATACATATATTCAACTGTAAGTATTATAAGTACACCTTCCTTTTCATTCCATATAAAAATCTATAATGGTTTTATAATCATCATAGGACACTTATACACTTACTAATTTGCAGAAATTACAAATCAGAATATAATGTATTCAATCACATAATTATAACAATCTCTTTTCTTTACAAGATTCCAAGATAAGTAAACCTTTCAGTTCAAGAACTTTCTTTTACAAATTTCCAAAGTAAATAATACTTAACATGTATAAAATTCATCCATTTTCATTTTCTTTCAGAAATAGAGATAATAATCAGACTTTCATTGCCTTCTTTCAACTTAAAAAGTACAACATAGATATTACACAATCTCAATCTTTCACTTAAGTAATGAATTTCAACTTGATTCAGTAAATCATCAGATAATATCTTTATCTTCCTTCTCCATGCAAACTAGATTAGACCATTTGTAAAAATTGTTAGCAATGTCAGTTCAACATGAACTGGAAAGAAAATCCCTTCTTTCCACCTGACAACTTTTTCCATTTGGTATTTGAATTAAGGATTTAATGCAACAATTAATAACAACAACATAATAATGCAGAGGTTCATATAATGATACATAGAATAATCTAAATGGCATTCTAAAATTTGTGCTTTCATTATTTCATTTCTATACCTTAGAAGACAAAATAATAAATAAAGATTAAGATCAAAACTCAATTACAAAAATCAGAAAATCAAGTAATCAAGTAATCATATGATCTAATAAAGATTATCTTATACAATACTTTAAGTACAAGAACTATTCAAATACTTGTTTTGTACATTCAGTTTCCAGCTATGCTAGACAATAATAGGTCTGATATAACAACCAAGTATAGTCCATGCAAACAATACTTATTCAAGGATCAAGTATAAGCTTATATCCTTTATAATGTAATCACCATTCCTTATAAATTATACACACCTATAATTCATTCAATAACTAACATAAGTTATAACCTGACACTTATTCAAACATATCAGCAGGGTCTATATGGCCAATAAGGCTACTTAATAAATTATACCTATGGGTTTACTAAACCATAGGTAATAACACTTATCTATGTTACTACAAAGATAGTAACTTCCTTATGATAAAGATAATACTCCATATACCTTTTATCTTCAAATAAGTTTAACATTAGATAACCGTTCAACAATGATCAAATCTCGGTCCATGGTTTGGGCTCTATTGTGAGCTCTCTTTAACAATTCATACTAATTCAAACCCTTAAGAAAAATTCATTTCTCAACTAAGAATTAGGGATCTAATAAATAGGTTTCAACTTTAACAGTTAAAGTAACATAATTAAAAATAGTCATCAACATATCCACCCTAAGGGTCTAATGTTTCACCATTACTTTTGTTAAATCAGTGTTGACTGAATTCATTTATCAACATATAAAATCATAATGGATAATTTATTTCATTGAGTAATCAAGGCTCAAGCACTCCAAATCTTATTTTTAGTCATGAGAAAACATAATTTAGATCAACCTTTGAGGTATTTCCAGATAACTTATATGTTCAGACTCTCTTTACTAAATAGACTGTATCACCATTAAGGCTGCTATTTAAATTTCATGATAAGTTTAATACCATAAATACAACAATAGATATAAGTTGTTGCAACATACCAAGAATATATATACTTAATCAACAAAAATCCTATCATATATCCAAGGATTATAAACTAAGGGATAATCATGATAATTCCGAGCCAAAACAAAACCATTTTAAATGTCGAATACCTAGTAAAAAGTGAGCATACTAAGGTGTCTATTTTACACTTAAAACATGGACAACAAGGATTTAATATAACAATGTCAATAGTAAATAACAACATAAACCAATGTTTACTAAAATCGTTCACATAGTAAAAACCTCATATTTTAGTAAGTTTGAATATAATTAGGAAACATACACCCATTTTAATATCATATCTCTATACTAATGTTTTTCTATGGAAACTACATCATAGATTTAGTACACTTTCAACTGTATTTTTACATAATAGCAATATCAAATAAGGTGATTTACAATAAAACCATTATCCCAAGGGATGGAAACCAGGATTTTAATATTAGAATATAATTTAATGTAAATAACACACAATCAAATGTCATAAAAATGGTATCCTAACTCATGGTTGATAGAATTCAGGTTTATACAACAGATTAAATGAAATAGTGAAACATTTTTAAAATGGGTATAAAATGGAAAATGCATAAATGATAATCCTAATGTATTACAAAACAAAACCATACAATAAAAACCCATATCACTTTCGTATTTATTCCTATCGAAAAACCCAGATTACTTGGAATCAACTAGATATATTTCATTTAATCTAAACAGCTTATTAATCAGATAGACCCAAATACTGGGTGAATCGATTGGGTAATTTCCATAACTTCACAATGCAATACTTAATAGAAAAGTTATGCCCATAAAAAAAATCATGCAAGGATTCATTGCCTGTAGAATTCTTTAATGCAAATACAAAATAGAAAAAGCTACCAAGGTAAGAAGAGAGGATTCTTGCCTCATATTTCTTCTTTCACAACTTAGGATAATCACCTCCTTTCAAACACGAAAATCCAAAAGAAATGATTTGAAAAATATGGCATGGGAACTCCAAATTTTCCCACAAAATCAGAATGTATCACTCTTCAAAGAGTTAAACTGGGAAAAGCTCCCATATTTCATATAAGTAAGGGAAAACTCCAAAAAGTAATGAGAAAAAAAGAAACTCATCTCAAACTAACAACTTCCCATGCACTTCCCCCCAAAGTCTGTAACCTATTTCAATAAAATTTAATGCAATAAATATTTGTATTCTTTTTTATTTATTCATATCCTCACCACCATTCTTCCACTACCAAACTGCATGGAAAAATCGTCATTTAAAAATAACTAAGCCTTATACATTTACATATGGAGGGGTCATCATGACCATTTAAAATAGTCAACTCACATGCCATATTTTACTAACTTTTCCAAAAATAAATAGGGTAATTTACACTTAGGAGGTCAATTATATTGATATGTATAATCAACAAGTCAAACACACATAGCCATATTATCAACCAAGCCCTCATTATCTTTGTATTGATAGAGTAGAATTATTATCTCCTTGTTATAGCTCATAGTACTGTTATCTACTGTAGTCTTGGCCCATACAAAGTCTGAGTCTTGAACATAACATAATTGAAAAATGATGACTCCCTAATGGTGTCCCCGTAGGTTCCCAACCATAGGTTTTCATTATGTAACCCAAGTTCTAGACCTGGTAAGTTGCATGTTTACGAATGACAATAATCAACATTTATAATAATGAATATCCTTCATAACCATTTTAATGAAATATGGTCTATAACCATGGAACGATGCTCGAATTAATCATAACTATTACTTAGTCAAATATTCTAGGTCCCTTATGGTATAAGTCTAACTTAGCTTTGCATTAGCTTAGAACCTTGGTAATTCGAACATCAAGATTATTTAATCATTGTTAGGTCCGTTTAGTCTATATCAAAAAATTAACTCTTAGCAATGACCCCTTTTTAAACAATGCATGGTCAATTTGACCGAGATGCCATACACAAGTTATTATTCAAACAATTTGCATGAGTCATAGTCAATTTGATAAATCAATTATATAACAATTATATAATGATTCAAGCTGGTTAATATTTCCCAAAAGAATACTTTTACCAAGATAAGGTCTATAGACCAATAAAAGAATATTATTTCAGGCTAGTAATCCTCATCAGCCTCTAGGTCATAAAATCACAGGATCCATCATTAGATTTTTTATGTCAATCTCATTGTCCTTATCTGGATTTGGACTTTCATTGTGGTGTATAAACGTCTTGGTTCGACAACCCCATTGATGTTATGGAGTATAGGTATGAATAGGTTAGATAACTACCATACCCTTAAATTAGTCAAAAATTTGTAATAGTATTACTTTAACAATATTACATAGCATGTTTCAAATATAACTTGCAACAAGGTAATTACTTTATAAATTCCATAATGCATTCATTTGTAAACACCAATCTCTTGCAAGGTCATGCTAAGTTCCATGCACTTGTAAGTCCTTAAAATGGTTCAAGGTACTAATTTAAAATTAGCTTAAGGAATTTTAATTGTTCATCTAGTACAGAAATCACTTAATTCATAACTTATATTTTCTTAACCACTCTGAATTCATGGGGTATGACACTTTACATGGAGCATTATGGATTTCAATGATGTTTTTAAAATGAGTCTAAATGGTTTTCAAAAAATAATGAGGTCATTTCATCGTCACATTTTTATGAACGAATGTTAAGAAGGCAAACAAATTTTTGTGAGTTCAAAACCCTAGTTTGAAAGTGGTAGGAGATATTTTCTTCCTAAGTACCCAAAAATTGTTTTCTATTTCATGTATGATAATGTACAGTACTCTTCTAGGTTTCCAAAAAGGTATGGTAGAGTCATGTGGTGATGAGTGGACCCCACTCAAACATGCATATTTACGAAAAAGTTCAGTTTTGGACAAGGTTGTACAAAAGAGTTGAAAAATAAAAAGATTTTTTTTAGTATGTAGATTTTTTATTGATGTTAATGGTAGTTTTAGTTCATGGGGATGCTTCTAAATAGAAAAGTGTTCCCTATTTATGAAGACTAGTCAAAAGGTAGTTTTGGGGCAGTTTTCAGGCAATTTTTAGAGATGGGCTTAGTTAAATGCCTTACACTTGGATTTGGAAGGAAATAAAATATGTTATACAAATATTATTTAGAGGATTTTTCAATGATACAAGGTTTGTGTCTTGATTTATTTTATTTTGATGGGTCATCCAAGTTAATTTGTAGAGAAGAAGGATGCTTGGTTTTTCAGGATAGATTACTTAAGCTGAAAGAATGTAGTGAATGAAGCATGAAATGGACGAGTTGATGATTTATATCAGTTGGAAAGTGAAGGGGGATGATTTTTTTCATGTTTAAATCATTTGGAGGTCTTAGAAGTTATATAAATGGTGCAAAATCATTGAGTTTGCAAAATTGGTTTTTGGGCAACTTGATTTGGTGAAGAGAGGAATGTTACTATGGTTTGCACACATGGATGTTTCATGAGCTATAAATTAAATAGATTCGATATAAAGGTTGATAAGGATTAAATAAAGGGGTTAAATTTCATATTTGAGTTGTTATTTGATGGTCTTGATGCCCAAAGGTGAAGACATGATGCTTGAAATACTTGTTTGGTGACGAATAAGATACTTTTGAATTGTGTTACATTTTATTTGATTGGTAAAATATAATTAAAACACCATGGTTGATGTTATTATGTAATATTACACATGTATGAAAAATTTTGGAGCTTAAATAATCATAATTTTTGAATTTGTGGTTTTAGCCCATATAGGTGATGGGGTTTTGAGCTTGTTTTGTGCAAGTTAAGTGGTTTTGGGCATGCCGACCTATATGGGTAATATGTGAATTTTTTAATGAATTATTGGGATATTTTTAAGTTTAATTGGTCAAAATAAATGAGGAAAAACAACCTTGTGTGTGATTGAATTAAGAGGAAGGTATAAAAGTGAAGTTTTTTCAAATTTGAACTAGTTCTGTGAGAGGGATAAAGTGTGACCCAATGTGAGTGAGTGTTATAGGTATGAAGGAATTGAGTTTTGGATCTGAGAGAAGTGCGAAACCAGTTTGAATAAATTTTAGAATAGTGTGTGAAAGTGTTTTCAACCAAGACAAAGTGAAGAAGGAAAGAATGAAAGAGTGAGCTAGGTGTGATGGGTTTGAACCAGGTTTTGAGTTGAATTGATGATCTCCATAAGTTGTGACAGAAACAAAACATCCTAGAGATATTCTTCAAAGGTTGTATAGTAGGTTATTGATCATATTAGGGTGTTGTATCCTCCTTGTGGATTGACTTCAACAATCAGTGCTCCTTGTAGGGTTGTCACTCTTCTAAATAAGGGGTTGATGCTCCTTGTGAAGTTGGTGCTTCACTAAATAATTTTAATTTGATTAATATAATAAAAAGAATTTAGTGGGTTTTATTCCCCTTGATTGTTTCCCACTTATATCTTGTGTTATGGTGTTGTCTCTCTTGATCATAGTTAATTGAATGCATGTTATATGATGTTGGTACACATATTAATGGGTGGTTTATAGGTTTTTGGTTTAAATAAGTAATATGAAATTGAGTTAAGTTTGTAAGGACTGATTCAAATTCTCTCCTTTATATTCATTTTGCTTCCAAAATTGTTATCAAAGGAGGTCCTTTTAGAGAAGTTTGATCACTTAAAAGGATATCCTTTGAGGAACAAAAATGGAAAGACAATCGAGTGGATATTCTACTAGTAAGGCACCACTATTTGATGATGTTAATTATTATTTTTGGAGGTTGAGGATGAATACTCATATCAAAGTCTTAGGGTTTGATACTTGGCATGATGTGGAGGATGGTTATATTATTCCTTCTACTCCACCAACTAGTAATGCAAAAAAGAAGCCGTATAGTGATAATTCAAGGGATTTGAATGTTATCAATTTGTGGTCTGAGAGAATCTAAGATGATAAAGATAATGCATTATAAGTCAAAAAAATAAGCATGGGAGAAACTTCAAGTTTTGTATGAAGGATACTCCAAGGTAATAATTACTAAGTTGTAAACTTTTATAAATCAGTTTAAAGGTCTATCAATTAATGATGATGAACCTATTGTTGCATATTTTATTAAATTTGACAAGATTGTTATAACATCATGAAAGGGTTAGGTGAATATGTGAAGGAAGAGGTAGTTTTTTCAAAAAGGTTTTGAAATCTCTAACCTCTAAATTTGACTCTAAAGTATCAGCTATAGAAGAAGCAAAGGATTTGAATACTTTGAAAATGGATGAATTATATGGAACCATAACTACTTATGAGATGAGGATTCAAAATGAGAAGCCCATCAAGAAGGATATAGCCTTCAAAGTTGAAAATAAGGAAAAGGAAAAGAAGCAAGGTTGATAATGCAACTAAATTGGATGATGATTAGTTATTTTCACAAAAATTGCTAGAAGACTAAATGTTGGATTTGTAAGTACAAAGGAAAAATTCCTTTTAAATGCTTTAATTGTGGAAAAAGGTCATTTTTCTTAGCCAAGTTTTCTCATAGGAATGAAAAGAAAGGTGATGATGATCATGAAGGTGGTCACGAGAAGAAAAATTAGAAGTACAATAAAGACAAGGAGTTCAAGAAGTTTGATCACAAGAAGAAGGGAAAGAAGAGTTTTTACACAAAGGAAGAGGCTCGTGTTCTTCTGAAGTTCAAATAGTGAGAGTGAGGTTTAGATTCTGAGTCTGCAAATCTGATCATGACCTATTGTAGGAGATGAGGTTTTTTTCATGATAAAAGATGCTATGAGATCTACTATTGGGAAGATCATACATTGTGGTAGGTGAATTCTTATCAGGTGTCTTGAAAAGATTATAAAGAAGAAGAAGGTAATACTAAAACTAAATTAGCTTGTGTTCATGTTAATTGATGTATGTGGGTAAGTGCATGAAGTTGGTGGACAATTCCGTGGACATAAAAACCTGAAATAAAGGAACCGCGATGCGCGGTTCTAAAACTGATCATTCCTAGGTTCGGTAATTACCAAACCTAAAACCGCGATCGCGGTTTAGAACCGTGAGCGTATAAACCGTGATCGTGGAACTCTGAGACAAAATTTAACAGTCCCACAACTGCTTATTTTTCTCATTTTTCATTTCGAACCGTGACTTTTCCTAAACGTTTTTCACTCGCGCTCTCAATACCATCTCAAAATTGCTCATCAGACTTCTGGATAGTGATATATTCAACCATGCCACCAAGACGAGGAGGTAAGTCCCCGATTGTAATCATTTTTTTGCATTTTAGGTTTTTTTTTGCATTTTCATGGGTTTTTTGAAATGTTTGTTTATGTATACAATTTTCTTGTTTTATCAGTTGGTCGGCAAGCTCGAAATCATGCAAACCATCAAAACATTCCTCAAAACCCATGGAACATTCCTCAAAACCCTCCGAACATTCCTCAAAACCCTCCTCCAAACATAGATCCGCCTCCCGTGGCTCCTTCTGTCCCCACTGAGCCAGCAAGAATGCAAGATAATATCATTGCAAGAATCCAAGAAAATAAAATTGTCCATTGAGAACCTAATTCAAAATATAAGACAAAATCATGCTACAAATCCATCCCGCATGACTTTAGCCAATACATTGCAAACATTGATTGGCGAAGTCGAGTCTGCAACCAACCAAATACATAGATGGAACACCTTTAGAAGTGACTGTAGGCGGTGGTATGCGGATAAACTATCCCATGCGGTCGTCAAAGACAAAAAAAATTGGAAAAGACCTCATTTGTGCATTATTTACCGACCCTAGAACCAATGCCCCCCCTGCAGTTACTTGCAAACGGTTCCCAATCCATTGGTGCCATGATGATAGAATCAAAAACAATTTTTGGGACCGATGGTGGATGGTTTTTGATTATCCACCATGCAACAACAATGAGGTTCCTCTTTATTTTTTGAAGAAATTATATTGTGAGTTCGTGCTCAATGAGGTCCCGAATTATTTTGACTTTTCTGACTTTTTTGGTCGAGGAGGTGGCTCTGCACAGAGCAGACCTGGTGCACGCGTAGGTCAACCTAGGATCCCCCATGCCCCAAAACCCCCACTACCTTCAGTTATCCCTCCTACAGTGAAGGAGGTTGTGGAGATTGATACATTGCATGCATTGAGGGAGCTCACTGACACTCTCACCCAGCATAGCACCCAGATTGCATCTGGTGATGTTGGTGGAGGTGCCAGTTCTAGTGCACCACACCACTGTGGATCATGTGGTGCTGTATGCACTGCAGGTGAGACATCATTTGCTGGTTCACAGGATTTCTTTTCTATAGATGAGATGTTGGGGAGTGTTTTTGGAACTGGAGCCACTGATATTGGTCTTTCACAGGTAAATTTTAAATAAATTTAAATAATATATATACAATAGTTTAATTCACATGTTTGAGATATTATATATATATATATATATATTGATTGTACGTCATGTACATACATGTAAAAAACTAATTTTTTATTTTATTTTAAATAGCAAGAGCCGGTGAAGGAAACATCCGGTGTCGACATGCTAGCTACTGCGGCTGGGCGTGTTTCAAACGTAAGTTTCAAGTTGTACAAACTTACATTTTTAATAAATCATTTAATTGCACTAGATTATTATTATAATTTGTTTCACGTGTATGTTGTACATGTATTAATATTTTTCTCTTTTATACACAGGAGCCTAGCGGGTCATCATCTGCTCAGGGAACTGAGGCTACTGGCACGCCTCACATGAGTTTTACGCAGGTTAGTAAATCTCTTTACACTTTGTTTCTAATTACTGGAAGTTCACGCACGGATTGCATGCTTTGGACCTCTGTACATGAGTTTCACTTTCTTATACTCAACCTATATATTATTTAGTAGGAAATGCCAATTCATTTGATATAACTAGCCATGTATGTAATCATATATTTGTTTTACATGTCTTGAAAGTGCCACCTGGGGTAAGATTGTATAGTAGGGACGGGAATGAATGTATAATTTCCCTCCTTTGTATAGTTTTTTTACCTTCTTAAAATCTCAACATGTGGAATTAGTGCTTGTAAATGTTTCATGTACCTATATATAGATTTGGTGTTTCCTTGATGAACGTGAAAAGATATGTTTAGAGTGTAGGGACCTTTGAGTTCCTTTACTATTATTTTTTTCAATAGGTTTCGATAGGAGTGCTAAGCTCTTAAGTAGATTTTAATATTGATTTGTACATGTTTTTTGTATAGCTTATGACTGCTAGAGAGACTCCTCCATATATGCAGACTGTGGAGGCTGCTGTAGATACTGCCATAGCATCTGCAGATCCACTAACTGAGGTACACAATTTTTTAAATTTGTTAAATTTTGGAGACCTTCATTATTTTTTATTAAACTTAAATTTACAATATCAAATTTTTTAGGTATATATGTGAAATATTTAATTTGAAAATTAATTATTTGTATGTAGCTTACCCCTCGTGAGTCTATTGTTGTCCCTGCGACATGTCAACAACAAATTGATAGGGATCATGACATTGCGGTAAGATTTCACATGCATTTTAACTAAATTGTACAAGTTTCTAAATTTTGAATGTATTTTAAAATTTTGGGTGTTAAAAACTTGTTGTTTATGAATGTGCAGGTTAGGTTGCAGGCATGCTTAGAGACACCTAGGACCACACGGATGAAATCCGTAGTGGCATCTCCCTCCACTACATCCCCAGGTCGTGGACGTGCTACTTCTAGCAGGGCGAAGAGAGGGAAGATGTTTCATGAGTAGATTTATAGTCCACCTGGATGTACATATGTGGTCATGAGTAGATTCACAGTCCATTGTACTATATATAGCCTTTTGCGACCGCATGTGGTCCCATATGTACATTATGACACGTGCTTAGTTCGAGATATATACATACATTATGAACTTATGTACATATATATTTTCAGAGACGTGCGTGTCTGGAGCACACTTTGTTTGATTCTTATATATATATATATATATATATATATATATATATATATATATATATATATCCATGTGTGTTGGTTAAATCATATTTATTTTGGTTATTTTGGCGATTCCTCCATATATGGAACTCCTATGGATATCTCTGCTACGGTTTTGTTTCCGAGGCTATAAATTTGAACTATTTCAGGTCTTTTAAATCTTGAGGTGGATTTAGTGTATTAATTCTAGTTATATATTTTCTAGTATCTTTCTGATTATTATTTGTGGTATATTTCACCATGGGTATTTTGAATTTTTATTTTTCAAACTAAAACAATATTGTTAGCTCTATTGCCAACTTAAGTATTAGTAACTAAAGCTTATATTTAATGGAATTCATCAATTTATCATCCTGTTGTATTTGGAAAAGTGTGCTTGAAACTCTGGTGTATTTGACTGTACATCTTGATAATATTACAGGTATACCCAAAATTGGGTCTGCATTGTTTGTAACTTTTGTGTACATATGAGTTAATCCTTGAAACTTAACTGTATTGATTTTCCAATCCTGTAGCCATACTATTCTTTTGTAACTCATAATAATCCTGAAATATTGTTAAATCTGAATGATATGTGGCTGTATCTTTATATTATTTTTATTTGCATCATAAGCTTGTATTGTTAGATGTGCATTACTGAAACATGTCATTATAGTTGCAATCTTCTTAGACTTCTGGATATGAAACTAATACCATGAAACTACATTCTTTCAATTGCTCTACAACCTAGAAGTTATTTTCAAATGTATTTGTACATTTGTTTTAGCTGATTGCTTCATGTATTTTGAGTTCCAAAACTGTGAAGACTGTAAGTACCTTCCAACATGGGCATTGTTGTATTTGCCTATGCATCATGGATATTGAACTTGGCAGTTGAAGATGGTAGTTGATCATTTTGATTACGCTCATAGTATCTACATTAGAGTTAGATAAATAATATCAGTAAGAAACCATATAGAGGATAAGGGATAATATTAAATTTGGAGTATGTTAACTAGTGAAAAGGAGCTGTTTGAACTTGATCAAAAGACAGAGTTGAGTTTTTAGGGAAACATAGAAACCATTGAATACATATGTTATAAATTTTTTGAACTGCAACATGTGGTATCATAGCTTGAAGATCAAGGAAGATTAGCTAAAAGGATTTGAGATAAGGTTGATACAGTGGTCCAAGAAGAGAGACAAAGAGATAGATGAAAATGATGGGTGAAGTAAAGAGTGAGGTCATGGTTACAAAATGCCACATTGGATGGAGAAGTTAGTATCAGAGAGATAAGATGCTAGACTAAAGTAATTACATGAAAGGATAAGAGATTTCAAGAACATATGTGAAAAATAGAAAAGATGATGGAAACAAGGAAGAAACGTAGAGAAAGGTAATTGAAGGTTATTAGGCCTCATGAATCAGACTTGATATATATGGTGAAGAAGAAGAAGAACTAGTAGGAAATGTGATTCAAAGGTTGATAGAGCTAATGAGGTACAAGAAGAGAGAGAGAGAGAGAGAGAGAGGAGGAAGAGAAGATAATTATGGTTTCACAGGAGGTCAGAGAGTTGAATCAAGAGGTAGCACAACTGATGGTCTTCATAGAAAGAGAGAAAGAAGAGAAAGGAAAAGAAAACCGTAGAACAATATTACCCATAATATTATAACAAAACCAAGTGTTAAGGATAAGGCAGAAAATAAGATTCATGAGCCCCATATATCATCCTACCAAGGACAAGATGACAACAAGAGATAACATAACAACCAAGTCATTGTAATTTAATTTAAATAAATAAGGAAATAAGTTATATTTTGCAAATGGTGGGTCATGGCACCAAACGGACTGCACCGACACATCTGGGTGGCCAGGTGAATGCTAGAGGAGGTGGTGTTTTGGTGCGCGAAACGGTCGTTGCTTTCGGGCTACTTCGTTCGGGCGCAGTCCCTTAAGAGCCCTGAGACCAAAATATCGTTCAACTTCGACGGGTGACTACTCAAACTCTGTGGCACCTAGAGAGGCCTCGTCTGATCCAAAACTTTAACGTAGGGACCCTCTACAATAGCCTCTCTCATGGTTTTTTCCTTCTCATTTCGGTGCTCTCGTTGTCCTACTGTTTGCAAACGTGCGAAATAGTGTAGTTGGAGCCAGTGTAAGGTTGTCAAACACTATATTTTGCAAATGGTGGGTCGTGGCACCGAACGGACTATGCTGACACATCCGGGTGGCCAGGTGAATGCTAGAGGAGGTGGTGTTTTGGTGCGTGAAATGGTCGTTGCTTCCGGGCTACTTCGTTCGGGCGTAGTCCCTTAAGAGCCCTGAGACCAAAATATCGTTCAACTTCGACGGGTGACTACTCAAACTCCGTGGCACCTAGAGAGGCCTCGTCTAATCCAGCACCTCAGTGTAGGGACCCTTTACAATAGCCTCTCTCAGTTTTTTCCTTCTCATTTCGGTGCTCTCGCTGTCCTACTGTTTGCAAACATATGAAATAGTGCAGTTGGAGCCAGTGTAAGGTTGTCAAACACTATATTTTACAAACAGTGGGTCGTGGCACCAAACGGACTATGCCGACATGTCTGGGTGGCTAGGTGAATGCTAAAGGAGGTGGTTTTTTGGTGCGTGAAACGGTCTTGCTTCCGGGCTACTTCGTTCGGGCGTAGTCCTTAAGAGCCCTGAGACCAAAATATCGTTCAACTTCGACGGATGACTACTCGAACTCCGTGGTACCTAGAGAGGTCTCGTCTGATCCAAAACCTTGGGGTAGGGACTCTCTACAATAGCCTCTCTCAGTTTTTTCCTTCTCATTTCGGTGCTCTCGCTGTCCTACTGTTTGCAAACGCGTGAAATAGTGCAGTTGGAGCCAGTGTAAGGTTGTCAAACGCTATATTTTGCAAACGGTGGGTCGTGGCACCAAACAGACTGTGCCGACATGTCCAGGTGGCTAGGTGAATGCTAGAGGAGGTGGTGTTTTGGTGCGTGAAATGGTCGTTGCTTTCGGGCTACTTCGTTCGGGCGCAGTCCCTTAAGAGCCCTGAGACCAAAATATCGTTCAACTTCGACGGGTGACTACTCAGACTCCGTGGCACCTAGAGAGGCCTCGTCTAATCCAACACCTTGGTGTAGGGACCCTCTACAATAGCCTCTCTCAGTTTTTTCCTTCTCATTTCGGTGCTCTCGTTGTCCTACTGTTTGCAAACGCATGAAATAGTGCAGTTGGAGCCAGTGTAAGGTTGTCAAACGCTATATTTTGCAAACGGTGGGTCGTGGCACCAAACGGACTGCGCCAAAATGTCTGGGTGGCTAGGTGAATGCTAGAGGAGGTGGTGTTTTGGTGCGTGAAACGGTCATTGCTTTCGGGCTACTTCGTTCGGGCGTAGTCCCTTAAGAGCCCTGAGACCAAAATATCGTTCAACTTCGACGGGTGACTACTCAAACTCCATGGCACCTAGAGAGGCCTCATCTAATCTAACACCTCAATGTAGGGACCCTCTACAATAGCCTCTCTCAGTTTTTTCCTTCTCATTTCGGTGCTCTCGCTGTCCTACTGTTTGCAAACGTGTGAAATAGTGCAGTTGGAGCCAGTGTAAGGTTGTCAAACCCTATATTTTACAAACGGTGGGTCATGGCACCAAACGGACTACGCCGACACGTCTGGGTGGCCAGGTGAATGCTAGAGGAGGTGGTGTTTCGGTGTGTAAAATGGTCATTGCTTCCGGGCTACTTCGTTCGGGCGTAGTCCCTTAAGAGCCCTGAGACCAAAATATCGTTCAACTTCGACGGGTGACTACTCAGACTTCGTGGCACCTAGAGAGGCCTCGTCTGATCCAACACCTCAGCATAGGGACCCTATACAATAGTCTCTCTCTGTTTTTTCCTTTTCATATTGGTGCACACGCGTAAGTATGGTCTTGTAAACACTTGGGGAGGAGTCGTTTTGAAAATTTACAACATTTTCAAAATTTACAACTTTTTCAAAATTTACAACATTTTCAAAATTTACAACATTTTCAAAATTTACTTGACTTTTCAAATTTACAACTTTTTCAAAATTTACAACTTTTTCAAACAATGAAAGCTTCTCTTAGCTTCGAGAATTTAAAATTCTCTACTAACAGTGCTAACCACATGAAGGTGCAAGCTTTTATGGCACCACTAACCCATAAAAGTGTTAAGAAATTTAAGTTGTCAAATCAAAACCATATATACTATAGATCTAGATATAATATACGTGCAAAATATCAAACTTAAATGCAATCTTTAAGTCCGATGGGTCGTGTAAAAATTCATTCCAATAAACCATCAGACGGATCTACTCTGTGCTTCATGATCTGACATCTCGAACCTTCCAAAGAATCTTGTTATTAGGCCTTCCTCGTATCTATACAACTGAATATTTGTCACTAGAACTAGATGTGAATATAAGAGTATTTTCCTGTGTGTCTCAAAGTGTTTTTTAATGGATGCTATCGAAACCAAGTTCCATTGTAACTACCACTGACCCTGTAGGCTACTCAATAGCCTCTTCGGGCGTATTCCTTCTTAATTTCCTGCGATGGAATGACATAAGAAATAGTCGTCTATATGTCTCAACTGCAAACACATGTCCTACAAAAAAATAACCAAGGAAAGTTGAACAACTCAAATTTAAATTACATCAATGGACATATAACTCAATGGCAAAAATTAAATAAATAACCATATTTATAGTCGCACCAAAATTGAAATTTCGTCAAAGTCCTTGGATGTTGTAACTTCATCTGCAGAAACAAGTCGTGGCTGTAGGGATAACTAGGAAGCGGAGTTAGAGCCCTACAAATCCAGCCTCCACTTATTCTTGTTCACACTCAGCAAATTTTATACAAGTGCACAAAAGCATGCCAAGTCCATGGGCCATGAAGAAACGTTGAGCTAAAAAATGAGTGCATTCACCGACACATCCGTGGAGGCTAGTTAGCAATTTGTTTTTCCTATAACCAAAAATATCTAAACTATGGAATTTTCTTGATAACCACGGGCCATGTTGTCAACACCATTTACAACTTTTTCAAAATTTACAACATTTTGAAAATTTACAACATTTTCAAAATGGCAACATTTTCAAAATTTACTTGAGTTTTTCAATATTGCAACTTTTTCAAACAATGAAAGCTTCTCTTAGTTTTGAGAATTTAAAATCATTCTCTACTGTTACAGTGTAATTATCTACAAAATCGACCACTGAAACAATAGTACCAATAGGAAATGTGTCTTTGCATAGCTTGAATTGTTCATGTCAACCATCGAGCTCTATGTGTATGCCTCGCATACTCATAAACAATTTCATCCTTAAATTTTCTCATAAATTGAAAAATGGGCATTTGTTCTATAACTAGCTCACACCGTTTATACTCTTTTCCATCTTTCAACTGGTATGCAACTGATTTATATTTATCAAATTCAACTAAATTATGTCTTATTGTACCTTCAATTTTCTCATGGATGCAACTTTCCAATTTAGGTAATCCGCCGCATGTACTACAACTTCCATCTAAACAATCCTGACTATAAAAAAAATTTCCAACTTCTTTTTCACAAAATATAGTAGGAATGAAATCCCTGGATGATATTGGTGGAACTTGAACACCACATTCAGATAACATAGTTTCAGAATGAAAATTAGAACAAATACGTAAAAATTTAGCATAATGCATCGCAAATTCAACATGTTGCCTACAACAAGTGGTACGAGCATGGTTAATTTTCACATAGAATGGTTTCAACATTTCAAAAAATGTTGAATAATTTTAATTTCTAGATGCTCTTGTTCAAACTTTCGAAAAAATTAAGTTTGAGTCATAACTAAGAAATGCTTTGGACGTGATTCACGATTAGTAGAACCAACTCTCCGTTTTATAACATCTCTTGTATTAGGTGAAACTCTAGTGTTATCATGCCAAAATTTAATAACAACTTCTCTTATAGCATCAGAATTATTTTTGTCCTTACGCGGTGCTCTAGCAGAAAATTCCCAAAAATCGACATTATTGAGTGATTGAAGGATATTACGTCTTTCAATTGCTTTCATTAGAGTTTTTCGATTAACTTGCAACATTCAACTTGTTTGCTTAATCAAACGTTATTTTTTTATTGATTCACTTACAACACTAGTAGTAAGTACACGATGCACAATATTACTATCCCTAGTGCGTCTCTTGACACCAACAGTGTGATATGCATCATGAAGGTTTTCAACAATTGTAGAGGTTTGACCACGTATATTAGATGTTGTCAATCCTAAGGTGTTTAATGTAGGTCTCATTTTAATCAATTTCATCAAACTAACCAACAACTGACATCTTTGGGAATCATTTAAAATTTCAAAATGATTATCGCAAATTTCAGTGGCTTTTCTTCTGATTTGTCGTTCAGATAGTTTGTCAGACATTGGTTTCAAAATGTTTTCATCAATTTCAATAAAAAAATTAGGTTTCTTACGTAAAATCCTAGGAGGTGTTTTTGTCAAATTTTGTTTGTCTACAGTTTCAACATGAATTCCCTTATTCACATTTTCATCGTCTCCTTCAATTTCAACATTTGCTACATCATGAGTATTTAATTCTTCTTCAACATTGACAGTAAAAACTTCTTCATCATGAGTATTTAATTCAACTTCAACATTGACAGTAGAAACATTACCTAGTTCTTCATTGCTTACAATAGTTGGGATTGAAGATGAACCTCTTCTAGATTCACGAAGTTTCTGCATTCGCTCAGCATTTTGAATTTTGTTGGCCTCTAATTCGTTTGGTGTTTTTTTACTTAATGACTTCCTTTTTTGACTTCGTTTTTTGTCTCCCATGATGTTTTGCTTCCGGTGATAAGAAAAATGTGCAGAAAAAGAGAGAATTTCACAGTAATTCGTACGGTAAGGTCAGAGAGTAAAAATCACATGGTAATTCAGACATTGGGATGTGTGTAAATATGATTTATAAACCGCGATCACGGTTTATAAAGCGCGATCATGGTTTATCAAAGTTTAAACGTGATCGCGGTTATATCACGGATAATTGTATCGCAATTTATGTCCTAAAAAAATACGATCGCAGATCTATCTGCCAAACCTAAGGCTCGGAAAATCTTTGTTTTTCCCCAACCAAAGCTATGGAAGGTCATTATGAAGTGTAAAAGGTCAAAAAACCTCAAATCTGCTCTTCCAAAGACTTGAACCATGCTAAAAAATTGAAAACATTTCACAAAAATGGTGCCATCGCGTAGGGGAGACTCTTAGCTTCGTAGAAATATTATTTTTAAAGTGAATAGAATAAGATAAATATCATTTTATAATTTTTTACTAACAATAGGTCTTTAAGACATTTTTTCCCGTGAATGTTCATGTCTACGTTTAAGACTGTAACTTTTGTTTCGCTTATCAAAATATGATAAAACTTATACCATCCCAAGCATGGACAAATTCTATACACGTTAAAAAAAATTAAAAAATTTGATTTCGATATTTTTTGATATAGTTATGGCGGGCAAACGGAAAGCGCTCCGTTTTCTAAATATTTTCAGACCACTTTCACGGAAAAAATCATAAAAAAAAAATATTGCTAAAAAAAATACAAAATAAAATCCATCCCAAGATAGACAACTACATATAACGTTTCACCAAAGGAAAAAAAAAAAATAACAAGATTTGGTCATCCAAAATGCGGGCAAACGGACTATAATCTTATAAGTTTTTAAAAAAAAAACACTAAGTCATATAATTTTAAGTGTTTAATATAGCTAAACTTGTCCATTTTTTACAAAAATTAGTATTTTAGAAACTAGATTCTGAATTCTACGATTCATATTTATATAAATTTTTCTAATTTAGAGTGCGTGTATAGCTAATAATCCCTACAAGTTGAGATTTTGTTGTTTTTTGCAATATGATGTCCACGGATGACCCTATATTTGTCCATCAACTTCCTGCACTTACCCCGCACTCCATCCTATATTTATCACGTAACATGAAAAATGGCTAAGTCCCAAACTTTTTCTTACTTGGGCGCACCCTTCTTTCAACAAACATCCATGCACCCCTATGTGCTCCCTTCCTGCGTGCCCCATTCTCATGCTCCTTTTATACTTATACAATAATTCACCCAGTCAAAATTATCCCACACTAATTTTATTTCCGCCCTCAGTAATGGGTAATCATACCTTTTCTGTCAAAAGAATTAATAATAAATAAGTAAAGAATGATTGTGCATGAAAGAATACTTCTACATCCTAGGCATTATTCTTCTAAAGGCAACAAAATTTCAGGGTAGTCATTCTTAATGTCTAGTTCTAGCTCATTGTATTCACTAAGTCCCTTCTCTACCTTTTTAGGAATATCCCCAACCACTCCATCCATCTCGTCTAAGGTCATGTATTTTCCCTTGTTCTTTAGCACTCTGAGAACATTCACCAATCCTGAAGTCATACCGTCCATCATGTCCATTCTCTATGCTATCAGTTTCCCAAGTTCTTTTAATTTCTCCTTGTGAGGATCTTGGCTACTGTGAGCACATCGTTCTTCTCTGCTAGCAATGTTAGCCTCTCCTCACATCCAAAAGTCCCATTCTTCTTGGTGAAAAGGACCTCATTATCTTTAATCCTTATTTTGATGACCGGCTCTAGATCTGTACATATCTTCAATGCCAAGTCTGACTTCGTCAATTCTTCCTTTATTTTTTGTAATAAGGCATCATATCCAACTATCTTGTGCCCTATTTCTTTCATTCTTCTTTCCTTTGCTACCACATCTTCCTTTTCCTTTTGTGGAGCCATTTCTTTTATATCATCTGGTGTGCCTAACTTTGTTTCAAGGAGAAGGTGGGCACAATGCTATAGGAAGTTTGAAAGATGGTTCAAAAACCCAAAATGTGAGGATCACAAAGGATGATGTGCACATCAATAGACATGTTTTGCTCAAATCGCTAGCAACATAGACTAAAAGATCTTGGGAGGACTTGGAAAGTTTCAATCGGAAAGTGAATGTAAAGATTTGACAAATGGGTTGAACCTACATTAAGCCACAAAACTCTCTTTATCTCATAGATCAAATGGGGTGTACATATAGGAGGTGTTGAGTAACCCCCCTTGTTGCAATCATAACAACTCAAGTGGAGAAGGGGAGTTACATTTCCATAATAGAAGTGTAACTCTCAATTACACATATGATGTATTAACACATAAGGGAATAACATGATGACCCCTGAATGACACACGGACCTCTGATATCACATAAGTGAGATGATTCACCTAATGATATGGAAAATAACTCACACCAACACCACCCTTCATTGTAACATAGGATGAGGCAACAAGTTAGAAATGAGAAATGGGTCCTAGAAAAAAATCTTGATGAGGTACCCATGCACAACAAACAAGTCCTAAGAAGTGAAGGAAAAACCAATGGGAAAAACATCTACTACAAGAGAACAAAACACTCTCTAATCTAATAAAGATGCCAAAGATGGGCCTTGGCCATAGACGAGACGGATAAGGTACCCATATACAAAGGGGTAATCTCTCAGAAGGAAGAAGAAGAGAGAAGAAGAGGGAGACGAGAGGGACGTAGAAGATGCCATAGATGGATTTGGACTCTGCAACTCTAGTAAGTCTCTGAGAAGAATGTCGATGAAGAGATCCTTTTCCTCTAGACTGAAGAAGAGCCACCTACACCAAACTGTGTGCCTTCCCTTAGGAAGGATAGAAATGACATGTTGGAAGCCTACCCACTCTGCGAAGGAAATTGAAGGTAGCAACACAAAGAACTTTAATTCTGGTCCACGAAAGTGTGACATAGGTCTAGAAAGTGAGCATCAAGGAATTGAAGGTAATGACACATCTGCAAAACTACCAGAGTGAAGAATAGGAACACTTGTAGAAAGGATGTCTATGTGATGTGAAGGAAAGAAAACAACCCCCATAATAGAAAAGGGATCCACAAACAAGGGTGGATCAATGAATGTCTCTTGTAAGGTGGAAGTGATAAGAGTCCCAGGAGGGACACTCCTAATAATGGAAATGGTGAACTCCTCAAAAACATTGTAGAAGGATGAGAAACCTGCAGTGCATCACAAGTGAACTCTACGAAAATATGACTAAGGTCAGGAAGATACTCATCCCATGCAGGGGGCTCGACAAAGAGAAGAGCGATGTTAGAAAAGTATAACTCATCCAATGAATGCAGGGGAGTAGAAGGGGCCTCACACATTGCAAGGGGAAAGGATGTGGTGTAATGGTTGTATGAGGATGAGCTAGAGACTACGCAAGGTCTGATGAGAAGTGGGAAGTGTCAACACTCTCTAGAATAGTGAGAGGAGGAGAGAAGTCCTCTGCAATACTCTCAGCATTAGAAATGGGAGCACAATCCTCATCATCAGAAGAAGAACCAAACAAGTTTAGTCAATAGAACTTCCATCAAATGAAGAAGAGGAGGAGACCAATGGATCAACATCAGCAAGGTAACAAGGTGGCAATATGTGAAGGTATGTCTGTCATCAATTGATCATAGAGGGACTGAAAGATGCTCTCTAGGAACATAAGGTGGGAAAAAATGATCTGAGTTTTCCACATGAAACGAGAGAGGTTTGGAGACATTCATCATCAAGTGACTAAAAACATGGTCAAAATTGTTGAGAAAGTCCTCCAGATGACGATGACCAGTGGGTGCAAGAACTGGCCTAAGTAAGAAGTGTGAAAGACCCTCGTGGGTGAAGTAGCATTCCTTAAAAGTACACCAAGTTGAATAGTTATCTCTCCCAATAAGAAGTGGTGGAGGTTATAAAGTGATCCTATAATGCTTACGTATGGAAAGAGCATCCTCCATGATGTAAAAGAAAGAAGTGCAAGGTGCACAAGAAGAAGGGTGCAAGAATGCAAGACATCAAACTCAGCTGATAATGCATCTATAAGAAATACAACACCTGAGAAGAGAATTGATAACCCCCCTATTTGCAGCACTGGATAATGTGTGACTATAATAAGGTGCGTACATGCAACATCAAGAATTTGACCACTCACCTCGTAATAGGTGATAAGTCAAGTGAGATTGGTGGCCATAATGGAGTCCTAGGTTGAAAGCAAAGGGATGCACGTAATCAAGCACAAGGCAAATAAGACAAGGTAAAAATTTCCTAATGTGATAAAAATGGAATCTCACAATGCAAAAAAGAAGGTTCTCTTGTTGCAAGGATATGGCGGATGTGTCCACTAACCATAGGAAAAGAAGAGCACTACAATAAAAAGCCAAAAAAATTGGCCTGAAAAATCCCAGTAACCCTATATGCGGAGCTCGAAAAAATATACCCCCCCTTAAAATTTTGAATTTTTTATTGTTTTCCCTTATACAATGCTACACAATGTGTAAAATGGAGGTAAAATGTGAAAAAAAATGTAAAAAGGGTAAGAGGGGGTGATAGGGAGCTCCGGAGTGCAAAAAGGGTGAGCAGCTTGGCCAGCTCGCCTAGCTGGTCTAAGAAACTTGGTGGGTAGATGGGAGAGGTGAAGACCAAGTGGCTTGGTGTAGCTTATCTAAAACACGAGTTGGAGGGTTCTCCAAGGTGGGATTGGTGAGTGCAATGTGAAGTGGACCAGGAGGAGGGGGCTGAGTTGTGGTGTAATGTCACTGGTCGGAATGTTGTCGAGTTTTTTACCATTTCAAATGATGAGCATGGGAGCCAAGGCCAGAAGAAGGTTCTACAATGATCTAGTGCTGAGGTGGAGAAAGTAGGAATCCATGTGTTGTAAGGTGGTAGGAAGATTTGGTAATCCAATGTAACGCTAAGTGATCCATATGTTTGGGTGAGTTAGGTGAATGTCGGGATATTGAATGGTGAGTGGGAGTCCATGTGTTCACACCAAGTTTAATGGAGAAAGTGCCGAGGAAACAGGGAGTCCAACACTGAGGTGACTAGAAAGAAACATTGAATGAATGTCAGGAGTGGCGAGTGGCTCAGAGGACCAATAGGAAATTCTGAACCAAGGCATGAAGGCAACTAAGGGGAAAGCAAGCAGCAAGAGGTCGATCGGAACATGTAAGATAGAGAGGGAGGTATAATAGTAGAAAACATGGTGTAGGGTCGAGCTAATCATGGAGAACCAGTGAAAAGAAACAACAAGATGAATGTGAGTAAAACACATAGAGTGGGCCGAGAACGAGCTCCAATAGTGAGATACAGTGCCAAGTCAAAACACTGAGCAACCAAGGATGGAGTCACTCAATGCAAAGCTGAAAAAACCACGGGAACTGAAGACTACCAGTGTAAACCTAAAACAATATGGGAAAAAAGTGTAGGGAATGCAATTCAAGCATAGATGAATGCACAAAGAGTGATGAGTTGTGTGGAGCGTGTAGAGGAGGATCTAATGTGAGCAATAAAAAACCCATGCACAAAACCAATACAGAGAGCTAAAGATCAACCCTCGAAGAGTGTATACCAAATCAATCACTGATTAAGGTGAGTTAAAAAAATTACATAGGAAAGCTCGATGATGCCTAAGGTGGTGAACTAAAGAATAGCTCAGTTCCCAGCTCGGTGAGTTGGGGCCGAGTTGGCCCAAAAATACACTTTAATATCCTTAGAAAAAGGCACAAAACTAGCACGAGAAAAATTGATCAAACTCTAAACCTACAATTTGAAGTCCACAAAATATGCATGCAACCCCATAAAATTGAGCGGTCAAAGACACTAAACCCATAAACACCAAAAACTTGAACACGACCGATCGAACCATGATCAAACCTGTGTAAGAGGTATGACACTAAAATCAATGCAAGAAGAGCACAATCAGAATATCCATTATGAAACATGCAACGAGAACTATAGATCATTATGGAAAGCCGGAAAACACACTAAGGAGTGCACAGATCCACAAGATCCTCTATGATACCATGAAAGAGGGTTCAAAAACCCAAAATGTGAGAATCATGAGGGATGACATGCACATCAACAGATGTGCGAACAATAGTGGATGTGATCTCGGGAGGATCAAGCATCAACCGAAAGTGCATGCA
>JAHRHJ020003481.1:0-159026 GCA_019776745.2 Taxus chinensis | reverse complement strand
CAAACTAAAAATGGCAATAAGCTTGACCAAGCACCATACGGGGAAGGAGAAAATGACAGAGGCCATAAATGTATAAATCTTCAAGGGCACAAATGGGGTGATACAATTCTGAGCACCAATATTGGCTCTGACTCGGGGATGGGCACTCCCTGCGAGTGTAACAAGAACAAAAGCAGACCAAGTGCCAAAATATCCATTGGGAAGCAGAGTCATGTTTACAGGGTACAGAAACAAATACATCTTAAAAAACAAACAGAGAAACCAACAAAAATAGGTCACTGAGGACTAGAACGAGCAAAAATAGAAAAAACAGGGAACAAACAACAAACTATACACTGTACAGAAGATTTTTTCTTGATTTAAAGAAAATAATCAAGGAAACAATTCAAGCGCCTGCCATCCTGAATATGACCATGCCAAGAGGTTCTGATATGTTTTCATCAACTGGAATTAGACCTCTTTTACTTCTTTGTTTTGTTCGTAAACCACCCATCTTCTCTAAAGCTCCTCCATTGTGTTTAAGTCAAATTATTTGACCTTCTTCAAGGGTGAAACATAGACCAAATTCCCAGAAAAAACAACATACTTAGGAGCTCTGTTTTCGACACTCTCATACTCCCTGAAATCCAAAAATCTCACAAAATTGTTAAGATTAGCATCTGCTTGCAAAACTTCATAAGATGCATTGTTTGGGTCTTCAATCAGGTACATCATCTTCTTCTCTCGATAAAATTTCACCAATTTTACTTCAATGGGGATAGTGGCATAAGACATGTCCATTTGCACACTACCACAAACATTTGCTGCCCACTTTATTGACAACAAAATCCCCCACTTGGCAGGGCAGTCAATAATGACTACATCAAGCTTTAAGTTCCTTCCAGGATAAGATACAAGTTGTACAGCTAGATCTTTGACACACCCCACCACTGGAACCTCTCTAGAGTCTATGGTAGAGCACTTCCCATATGTTTTTGTTACTTTGATACCTAATTCATTCATGACCTCAAGAGGCATGACATTACATGAAGCTCCAAAATCAAACATATAGTTATGTAATACCTTGTCTTTGATAACCAGGGTAGTGAAAAATGGATCCACATTCAACTAGGATTTAACCAAAGAAGCTCCTAAATAAAATTCCAGTGGTTCCCCCAGCTCTTCCAATTCTTGTGGCTTTTCCAACTCTGCAACGGTAAGGGAAACCTCAACCTTGTTTACATCTTGCCTTGTATGATCTCTCCCCCATTCAATACCAAATATTCAAAAGCCCTCTTATAGTGCTCAGGTATCCTAAGCAGCTCAACAATTAGGAGAGGAATTTTGATTTGACTCAAAATTTGGGCTATGTCATATGGAGAAAATTTGGATAGAGCAACACTAGGGGAAAGATTGGTAAATTCATCAGATGAAATAGGATTATTTTCATTTTGGGCATGGGGAGGAACACAAGTTTTTCTTAGGGAAATAAGTTCTCTGCCAAATGCATTTTTCTTTGGGGTTTCTTTGATAAGCATTTGAAATTTTGACTTGGCTTGTGGCCCCTTGGCAGCTTTACTTTTGGTATTGTGCTCCTTTTTTTGACCAACTACAACATTCATTAATAGCTACCTATCCACTTCTGAGGGAAATCCTCCATCATTCATTTCAATCATTAATGCCCTCAAGTATTAAAAATCATTAGTGGGTAATTCAAAAGCTTGTACAGTATCTACTTCTAATGTATGAGAGGCGGGAAGAAGAGGTACCCGGTGGATGCAATCCCAAAAAGTGGCAGTAGTTCTAGCACTTATTACCTCAGTTGAAGTTGCTTCCCCTCACAAAATCACAGGGATCTCCATCATGTAGGCATCATCATCATTATCATCATCATCTAATTATTCTTCTTGCTGATCTTCTTCACAAGTAACATGGGGCATGAAAAATCTGTCACACCAATCAAATACCTTTGTTTCTTCCACAATAGCAACTCTAGCAGCCAAAGGATCAGGAACCATTATATTTTCTCTGCCTTAGGGCTTCCTATTCCCAAATCCAACATCTCCTTTTCATTTGTCATCAATACTTTGATGATTTGTAAATATATATTGGCCTTGTTGCTTGCTTTTCCCTTGTGAGCTCTTCCTAATTCCTTTCTCAGCTTAGGATAATTTGTAGGAGATGTCCTTCAACCCCTACCAAAGTTTTCACAACCTCTTCCAAATCAGCACCCTTGCTTGTCATAGGATTTTTGGGGTTAACCAGCTTTACACCTTCCCTATTTGGAGGTTTCCCAATTACCTTGATATTATTCTCTATCTGTATGGCCATGGTGAATGCTTGCCTTAAGTTGGTAGGTTTCTTGTCCCTCAAGCAATAAGTAGCCTTTTTATCAAATGCATCAGTATATTTGATTAAGCATTATTCATCACATGGCCTTATCCTGAATGGAAATCTCCTCAAGGTCTTATTGAACCTTGTGTTGAAATCATGTACTGACTCATTGGGATTCTTCTTGATGTTTTCAAAATATAACAAAAGAAACATAGGGTCAGTCTTATCACCATATTGCAATCTGAATGCATTGTTCATCTCAGCCCAATAATCAACAAAATTATCTAGTAATTTTGTATACTAGTCCCTAACATCCTCCTCTAGAGTGTGAACAAACAATTTGATTTACACATCTTCATGCTAAATCTAAAAATATTCCATCATATTGAGGAAGATCTTTAGATGATGGTCACTAGTTATCGCATTGTTTCCCTGGAACTTAGGAAGTATGTTCCTTACATCTTGAGGTACAACATTTGGATAACCAACCATTCCCAAAAAATTAAAGGGTCCAAAGGTGTTTATAAAAAAATGGAGGTCTGGTGCCCTTGGAACATAGGAGTTTAATTTTCAAAATGAGTATCCCCTAAAGGCCTTGTTTCTTTTAAATCTCTATCAACCTCAGAAAACAAAGGTGCAGAGTGTGAAGCAAACCTTTCAAAATCAGATGAGGGCCCCTCTCAAGCTAGAGAGTTCAATTACACAAAGAGGCTACCTAATTCAAAGTCACTTGAATGACAGTCTTCAATGATAGGCTCATCACTTTCATCAATGGAGATCCCTCTTCTTGTCTGATGATCTCCAATAGCTCTCTAGGATTTTCTTCCTTATAATTTTGTTTTTTCTTAGCTCTAGAAACAATGTCCTAGTAGGATCCCTGGCAAAGAAAGACCTTCTTCCTTCCAGCTTTACAAGTATTAGTAACAAATCTGACTTTGACAGAGTTTAAGACACTGGTATTTTTCAATAATTAGATCAACAGGGAGTCGCCACTAAGGATTCCCACCTTAGTTGTGCGAATGCACTAAATATGATATGTCAAATGTTTTTCAACACTAGAAACTAGAAATGGAGAGACTCTGGCCTTTCTCTACCTAGATTTATCAATGAAAACTAGTGCACTTACATGTAAAAACTGAAATAATGGCACACAACACTTGGAGCACACAAGAAGTGTTTTACCAAGTTCTTTATTTTGAACTAAGAGTCCCCAGAAATGGTGCCATTTATGTTGGTGTTGTTGACAGGTCAAATAGACATGGGTTCAAATATGTATGCACGTGAATTAAATTGAACTAAGTTCCTAGAAACGTAAATCAGATCCCCGGCAATGACACCATTTATGTTGATGTTATTGATGGGTCAAATAGATATGGCTTCAAATATGTATGCACATGGATTAAATTTAACTAAGTTCCTAGAAATGTGAATCAGATCCCCAGCAATGGCTTCATTTATTTTGGTACCCAAATTTAACCTCCTTCAAAGACCGAGCAGCATCATGGGTTTGACAGGACACTCAGAGACAAATAGACAATCATGTATGTCATCTTGTACGCGGGAATAAATCTATCTGACTTGTTGACACTTAGGCTCTGAAGGGAGTGCGTAGCACATGCAAAAGGATGTGATATAATCCTCACTATTTTAAGTTGTGCCTTTCAACCAAGGTAAGAGAACCTGTTTTGTAACCTCTGTTATTTGAAAGGAGATTGCAGGTACCTTTCTTTTGCATAAATTTTATAGAGAAGGCCTTGGGGAAAATATGATCAACACACCAAATCTGAATCTCACGAGTTGTCACGTCTAGATTATGGAGATATTCTTAGAGCAAGCCAAAGGTTACTAAAGACATTTGAGACCCTGATTGTTTCTGCATGTTTTGGTAACATATATTATGCATTTGTGTACACACATGAAAAACAGGGGTGTTATGGGTAGGATTGGTTGTTGTTAAATAAATTTTTGTGGGAGGGGAGATAGGACAGACTTGACTCACCAAATCCTTGAGAGCTTATGCAAAATGGAAAGATTCAATCAAAAAAATGCCACAAAAAGTTAAATTGTTTCCTCAACTAGAATATGTGCTTCAATGGAGGCCTAGATTAGCAGTCTTTCACACAACCTGTGGGATTCTATCATGAAGGCTCGATTTAGAGAACCCAATAAAGAACCAAGATTTAAACCAAGTCATGCCTGAGGTACACCCAAAGGCTTACATATAATCTTTATCAACAAAATGAAATAAATGTGATTTTAAACCATTTATCCCACTCTTAGATGAAGGCTCTTCTGAGAAATGAAATTATAGATGCCACTAAACTATCAAAAGGACTAAGACCTGTGTGATTGGACCCTATTTTTGTACAATATCGCAATAGAAATAAGAAAAACTACTTGTATGCATTCACAGATGAAATAAATACACTTTACTCAAGATTAACATCGAATAACTCAAAGTTTGATCAAATTTATCAGCAAGGGAAAGTTTCCAGAACAATCTCAAAGTTTGTCAATGGTTTTACACTTGCAACAACCTTAACATGATCAAATTTGATACAAAGAGAGATATACAGGCTTCTCTGGATGGATTCTCAATATGGATGGGCTTTGTCAAGCTTTTTCTATTGGAGACAATCTGTCCTGATCTTTCAAAAAACTCCCACCCATTTGCATGAAAAATTCATGTCATTTATAACATTTCCAATAGAAACCCTTCCTCTAAAAATACAAAAACTTTAAATGCACCAGTGTTCACCATGATTATTTTGTGATTCTCATAATCCAATCTGCAAAAAGTCTCCAGGTGCTCGAGGGGGTAGATTTTATCAAGTGCCTCCCGCATTCAACTCATTGCTATGGAAAAACATGCCTCCATCCATTCTCCAACCACTTCCACCCCATATCAATCAAATCTGGCCCCTTACGTGCTCAAGAGAATAAAAATGGAAAATCAGATCGAGCCCAAGAGTCAGACTTATTTAATGGTGAAATATGACTTCAGATCACTTCGACCAAACTCTAGATATCAAAATTAACTTGCTCATCTATTTGGCACTTAGAAAATAGAAAGAAATCATGAAGACTCACACTCCTAAGAGTTTTACAGATAAAATGGGGGGGAAATAAGATTTAAACACCCACCAGTTGTTGTTCTTTGATTTGAATGTGGGCCATCCACGTGGAAGATGCAAAAATAGGCTCGGGGGCTTCCTTTGACCTTTTCTGATCCTTTTGAAAAAATGGAAAAATTTCCCATTTTTCTCCGCACCTCCATTTCTGAAAAATGGGCCTGACATGTGTCTTATTCTGGCATAACTTTTTTGAAGGCTTGAGGCTCAACGGAAGGTACCACTTGGCATGCTCCAAGGTAGTCTTCCTTGGTTGTTGAAAATTCCAAGAAAAAATGGAAAGTGAGCAGAGTGCTCCATGTGTTCTCATGGTGCTTCTCCAAAATGGTGCCCAAGTTGAAGACCCTGAACGAGCGCGAGCTCACCACGTGTCCCTATTCTACCAAACTACTCCAACTGCATAAAAATTTTCTAAGTCTAGGCCAAGCAGTAGAAATCTCCATGTGTCCTCCCAGCGCTACTCCAAGACAAAGCCCAAAAGAAGATATTTAAATGAGTGCCATTCCTCCACATGTCCTAGACTTCCTGAAAACCTTTTGAAATTTTTCTAATTATGGGAAACCTAGCAGAAGCCTCCACGTGTCTCTTTCCTACCAACCCTCCAAGTGTCCTCCTGGTGCTACTTCAAAGCCAAACCAAAAATTTGTTTCTCAAATGAGCGTCATTCCTCCACATGGACACATTTTGAAAATTGAGGCTTTTCATGGAATTTTTGAAGTATTAAGATGATCCATGTCCAACCAAGAGGTGCCACATTTCCCTTTTGATGCAAGAATGCAAATCTAACTGAGAGGAACGCCCGTCAAATCATAAAATATAGAAACACGGGCATTTGAGCCTAACAATGAAGTTTTCTTCAAGGAAAGAGAATTTAGACTATTGCATGGCTTAAACATGATCCCTAGGGACACATCAACTCATTTTTCCTTGATTATTTAGGGAAAAATGACAAGGACAACAGATCTTGATTATGGAAAATGGAGGAAACAAAAAAATGCATGTTTTGAAGGAATAGAGCACGAGAGACTCAAAATACAGAGATTTTCTAGAGGAACAAATAAATGAGGAGATAATTAAGGACCAATACATGATCGTTGACCCAGGAGTAGATTAAAAAATTGCAATAAGACCAACCAAGCTCAATATGGAGAAGGAGATAATGACAGAGACCGTAAATCAATAAATTTTCAAGGGCACAAATGGGGCGAGATAATTTTGAGCACCAACACATTACTTTACAAGTTTTCTTAATTAAACTTCCTGCTATTATGATATCACAACTGTGTTTTATAAGGACCACTAAGGGGGTATGATATCTCACCATTCTGTAAAGGCAGAAAAGAGAAAAAGTATTTATTTTACTCCAAGGGGAGGTAGATGGTCAAATTTTTCCCTTACTGTTCTTCTACATGGTTTTTTTTTAATCTTCCAAGGTTAAAGCAAGGACCATTTTCTCTTTCTATGTTCGAAATTATTTTTTAAGCTTCAAAGCCAAATCTCCTTAGTTATAGTTTTATGATGTTTGGGTGAGTCAACTTGTAAATTATAAATTTAATGAGAAGGAAGGGTAAACATATCGCACTGTAACATTTATGGGCGAGAGAGGTAAATCAACACATCACATTTTTAATTCTAAGGAAAACAAGGGACATTCAACATAGAAAAAAAATTATTACTTTTGTAAGAACTAGCAAACAATCAACAAACATGGATCACAACAATATTTCAAGGGTTTTCCAAATAATTACAAGGATCATCAAATATTTCTAGTGGGTCTCTACAAGTCTCAAAATAAGTTACAAGGAAGGCCCATTAAGGGAACATAATTACTTTTACTATTCCACTAGGATTTAACTATGTTTGTTTTTTTGGTTAAAAACATTTTACTCACATGATAAGACAAGGAAATTTTTCAATTCTATACCCATATTACCACAGGATACCACCAACCAAGAAATCCAAATGAAAAGGAAATATTTTAACTATAAGAACACCATATACTCACAAGAAAGCATCAAATGTAAGCAAACAATCAACTATCTTATTCATCTTGGATTTACAACCAAGAGTTATAGTTTCACTAGAAGAATCACATTATAAAATACCACCAAGATTAAATTATCAAGGTCTAATTACACTATCATCACTAGTGGCATGGTCCAAAAGACACAAATCATCCATAAGTGTCTCCACGTAATCCAAAATTACTAGGCCCTAGAGTGTTATTCATAGTAATGTAACAAGTTAAGGAAGGGGTAGACTTATTTATAGGTCAAGAGGACAAACAAACACAATTAATTTACACAAAATACTCGAATGGGATTAATTATAGCCATATGTACCAAGATGCATACAATCGACAAGTCGCTACTTTATATAATGAAATAAGGAAATCCTGATAAAACTTAGTATGCCATCGAAGAGAAGCCACTACCAGAAAAACACTTTCCCACTAACATCCATAGCTAGTAAAAAGTAAATTGATCCTAACATAATTCATTAACCCACAATTAAACACCTCTAATCTGACGAGGTTCAAGATCTTACTAGATTGTAAGAGAATCACCACCACCGCTAACAGAATACCAACTAGAAAGCACAACACAATGAGCTCTCTATCTAGCAAGGTCGAGAAATGAAAAATTCACTCTAAGATCCAAGACACACGTAGGGTTCCATGCATCCAAAATCAATGCATAACTTTAAACACCTAAGAATACATTCAAGACACCCAGGGTGTACCCCCATATGAAAAAATGTCATAATACAAAAAACATAGAACCAGCTCGTCTTCATACAAGAAGGAACAACATAACACTTAGCTAAGTAGCCAATAACATAATGATCTCCAAGTCACCAATCAAAATAAATTTAAAGAAATATCGGCAATCAAGGAAAGTGGGTAAGTAACCGCATTGCAAATTCTAAAAATTCTCGCAAAAATATAAATAACCAGAAGAGCCTTAGAGCTTCTAAATCCAATCATAAAATAAGATGTTGGTACTTGATAAAATAACACAATATTACGTATGTAAAACACAAGTTAACACCAAATTCACTCCGAAGCCCTTCCTGGCCATCAATAGGGGTACTCTGCCTTGAGGTCAGTTCCAAGAACACATACATAGGATTGAGTCCTAAACGACACCCAGACTTAATGTCCACTCTCCCATATAGGTAACAAAGTGAACAACTAACAACTAGACCCTCTTTCCTAACTACTCAAGGAAGGAATCCCTAATTAGTTTCTAATAACTCTTCCCAACCCCATATCATAACCACTATTGTCCAACCACAAGAATCACACCATACAATTTATCATTCTAACAACTCTAATGAGGAAGGGCCTCAAAGGGCTTAACACGTGATACAAATAAATCAAGTTTTAGGACTTATAAAACAACACATTTTTAAAGGGGAACCAAATTTCCACTACACTAGAATTTCACAAAAAAATAAAATTAATTTGACATTCTTAGTTACCCGAGTTCAGACGAAATTCCATTGAGCGAGCACAACAATTTAAAAAACTTATTATATTATTATTATTTTAATTATGACGCTTCAAAGTAATGTAATATTTCTTCAAATGCATTTCTTTTTCAATTTTCAAACAAGTTTTTTTTCTTAGGTTCAAAAGTGTGCTAGGTTTACAGTTCATGTTTCAAATTTTCTAGTGTGCCCAAGGGTCCAATATTTTAACCCACGGCTCTAATACCAAGTGTAATGTTGGCTAAAATCTCCCGCTTGAGACCCATGAACAACCTAGGTTTAGTTACAAAATTATGGAATAATTTTTTTAAAAGTGTTAAAAACCAAAGTCTTCAAGGAAAATTAAAGTAAACTAATAAATTTCCCCATTATAACAATTACTAATTCCACATTATAAAGCAACAAGTGTCATATGTCCACACCTAGCTCAAATCTCCTTAGGGATTAATTTAATCACTGATTATATTGACATTTTTAGCTAAATATTCCCTCATTAAAATTTGAGGGTTAAGGGACCAAAACAATTAAATACCCAAGGTATTTATTTCCATAAGATCTAAGACAAGAGCAAGGTTTAATTACAATGGGGGAAAATAATACATATTAAAATCATCACAGTAAATTCTTACTTACTCACTCCCCAAACTCGGTTAAAGATTCAATTTGATTTTTCCTATGATTAACACAATTAAAACTTCCTAAAACCATTCCCATTAGATAGGAAATTTCCTTACCTTTCCAGTGATACAAAGAAGTCCTTCTAACTCTTCATATTTATCAAGTTATGGGCCGGCGAGCCTTGGAGTGAAAAGTTTCTCAAGAGTGCGTCTGCAGGCCTGGGGAGGAAGATTTTCCCAAAGAGATTTTGGGCAGAAAGTGCATTTTACCTCCACACCCTTGCAATTCCACAGTGGGGCTTCGCACCTAAGAAGGGAAATTTTGAACTTGGGGTCCGCTAAGGACACGTGTCCAAAATCCTAGCCTCAGCAAGACGGCGGGTCGCCAGAGATAAGATGGAAAAAAAATTGAGTTTATCTTAAAGATCGTAGAGGTGGAAAACTACCCAAGCCTCTGCCAACATGTCACACAATACCATGTGTCAGACCCACATTGGTCGCGAGGGTGGCAGGCCGGTGGGGAGAAATAAGAAAATTAACCTTTGAAGCATAAAGTTTAAATTGCTTCCACGCTTCCACTGATGCGTCATTGGGACACGTCTTCAACAACCATTGGCTATGGTTTGGTGGGCCAGTGGAAGAAATTAAGGATTTTTTGGCAAAAAAATCTTTTGAAGGAGTTAAGGTTTAAAAGGATCTGCGCCTCCATCGACGCCCAAAGAGGCCACGTGGCAACACCTGATTGGTTGCGGGCAAGCGGGGCCGCGAAAGAAATTGGAAACATTTTTCCAAATTTATTTTTTTGAAAGTGCTTAAGGTTATAAGTCAATCTGAGCCTCCATTGACACCTAACAAATCCACTTGTTGATCAATGATTGGCTGCGGGGTGGCAGGGCCACAGAGAAAAAAATTGTCAAATTGACTTTTTGGACTTAGATCATTTTTTTTATCAAAATGAAGACTTGCGGGTTAACGGAGTGGCAGGAAACTTCATAACTTTGTGCCATTTTGGGAAAAAGTGAAAAAAGAAATTTTTAGCCTGCGGGTCCACCTAAGAATAGTTTATTCATTTAAAATTTGAAAGTTAGATTATTTTTGAAGCCAAATTAAGTAAAAACTTCAGAAGGCCATAAATTTTGATTGGGAACTTGGTTTTTTGAAAAATATTACTTGATGGAAATCTCTCGATGTCCTCCTTGCACATAAATCTTGGGAATTTGATTTTGATAAATTTTAAAGGGTATATTTAGAGAAAAAGTCTTTCTGCTAATCAAATTATGAACTAGTCTTTTAACTTGCAAATATTTGTTCAAATCTACCATTAATTCTTTCTCCACATGTCAAACAGACATGGAGGATTTCACTTAGAAGAATTTAGGATAGTTTTCAAGGGTTAAATCGTTTGATTGAAGATCAATTCGAATTTTCCCAATTTAACAACAAAAATGACTAAGAAATTACTTGAGCCCAATTTTGAAAGGTTCTATGAAAATTTCTTAAGTATTATAGTTTGTTTGGGATCGTTTTTATCTTTCTTAGATTGTAATAATGTTTCAAATGACTTTCCTAGTCTGCAGGGTCATTCTGTACATTTTCTGATAATACATTTGTTAGTTTTGAAAACATCTAACAAAAATCAAATTCGAAAGGATCTATTTTCCATTTATCATCTTCTAAGTATTAGAAATCATTCCATATCCAATCTAACTCATTAAGTTGATTCAAATCAACGTATTCAAATGCCAAATTACAATTATGATTTTAAAAAATTTCATTTCTAAAGAACAGAGCATTATGACCTTTCTTCATACGTATTCACTTTTTTCATCTTTCCAACAGAGATTTCAAATTACATTCAACAATCAGATTTCCAATGAAAGCAATATCATTTGAACAAATTAACCACTTCTATTTATATAGATCATATACAACTTTACAATCACAACTCTTTCTCATTACATTCCTTCTTACGAACTAAATACAGAAGCACATTTCTTTCACATTCAAAATGGATTTCATTTCCAAAACATAGTAACTCTTTAGCATAAAATGTATATTAAATTGTCATCGACATCAAGTGGGGAAATGGTTTACAAAAGTAGTTTCGTAAGGGACTGTCCTAACTTTGTCTTCTTCCTCAATTACAATATACATAGTACAATTTCTTTCACATTTATTCAAAAATAGAGAATAGAGTATATCTCTTTCACATTTCTAATTACAACTTTCAAATCAATACAACATCTTCCATTACAAACATTTACAATTTCATCCACTTCAAGTGGGAAAGATTACAATAATATTTCATTTCACAAGGGATTGTCAAACTATCTTTATCTCAACTCCAGAATAGCAACATGTGTATTTCTCATTCTTCCAATTTTGTCACAACAGGAATAGAGGAAAGGCAACACTCTCCACCCAACCAATACATCCAATGAAAAGGATAAGCCATCCTTCGTCATTGACCCCTAAGCCGCAACCACAATGCAATAAAAGATAGGTTTCAACTCATGGAAACAACAGGCTTCCACAAACACACAAGCAACATTTTCACAATAAAAACACAGTCCAAAATAGAATGTCAGTTTACAACTACATTAAAGCATGGCAAACATTACTGAGGCTTCATCAAGCAAGCCAAAGGAGTAAAGAAACTATGGGGGATGCTTCTTATGCCTCCAAAAGGGGAAATGGGTATCACCACCTAAATTACAAACCACAAAAATATAGTATATCAAAACCCTGACATTCCTTATTCCTCCCCAAGTACCCCTTATTCCTCACATTTCCTTATGCCTCCCCAACCTCTTATGGCACCCCATAATGAGTAAAGAAATGCAAGCTATTTCTTTTACAAGATGGAACCCAAATCCCAACTCTCTCAACGCTTATACCTCCCAAAAACACTTATGCCTCCAAAAAAATACCCCACAGTCTTCTCCCACACCATCCCTAGGCAGTCTACCCAACTAGTCAACAAGCAATAACATACATACAACCATGTACATATTCATAAAAAGGAAAGAAGAGTATTTCCAAGACCAAAGCTCTTACCTCTCCATGATGGAGTTTGTCCAAGTTAAAAGCAACAAGCTCTTCCAATGTAAATCAATCCAAGAGATCAACAATCAACAAGTATGCAAAAATATCCAATCTCCTCCAAAAGTAAGAAAACTTAAAACTAAAAGAAGTCGTCCAAAATGAAGCAATGCAAGGTGAAGTAACCAAATGAGTGTAACCCCAAAACATGCAATTAAATTCGAATATATAGAAGAGGAAAGAGAAGAAGGATGAGGTGGATCCATGTGGGATGCCACATCACACATCCTCAACTCCAACTCATAATTCAACCTCAAACTCAAAGGCATAATAAACAATAAGGTGAATAAATGATAATTTACTTACACACTCTAAAACAAGCCCACACCCAAAGGAATGAAATTAAAATCATGTAAGAAAAGTGCAATAAAAACATTCAACTTGACTTACAAAAATGAATAAAGAAGGGATAAATTTAACTCTCCAACCATCGGTAAGGTTGACATATAAATTTAAGAGGTATGGTACAAGTTTAACTTGTCCCACAAGACTCCAAAATCAGCCTTCAAGGACAAATTCTAATTTCTAAGAAGGTGGAGTGTTTCACACTCAAAATCTAACTTACACATCTCTTACAACACTTCAATTCAAGGCCAAGAACTCTATTAATTACTTTCTTAATGACATATTTTAATTAATTAACTTAACAACATGATTACTCATAATATTACACACCATGTAATATATAATGAAAGGGTTAATGCACCACAAAATAAGCACATGCAAACATCAATAAAACGGAACCAAATAAATAAATACACATAACCCTTGGTCACATTTAAAGGTGATCCCCCCCATGGGAATCCTTAACAATCAAACATACACACACGAACAATACAAGTTTCCATGGTGACCTTGTTGAATTCATCTAGAATTCCAATGTGGTTGGTCTTCTAATCCCCCAAGGTTTGTTGTGATATTTTTAACCTGCATAATACAAATACCCCTTTGGCCATCGTGGCCATATCAGAACATCCAAATGAATATATATATATTATATAAAATCATCAATATATATATATGAATCACAACAACATCTAGACAATCAACAATATCACTTACAATTTCATCAACAACTATATAATCATCAAATTTAAATTCAATTTTCTTGGTCTACTCAATATATCCAAATATCACATGTCCTAACAACATCCATAAATATATATAACCATGTCCAACAATATGTCAACATCTATATAAAATGTCTCTAACAATCATCATGCATCATATATGAATCAGAGTCAACAATAATCCATGATTTGACATCTAACACCATACTAAATCAAAACTATAATAGTGTCCATAATATAGTCAACAGTATCATGATTAATATCAAAAGTGTCGAAGGGAAGTGGGAACTACAAATTGACTCCTTAAAATTTATCAAAATCAAAATTTGATGATTCCTATGTGAAAAGGACATCAAGAGCTTTCCAGAAAGTCCTTGTTTGCCCAAAACCAAGCTCTCTATCAAAACTTATGGCCTTCTGAAGTTTTTCTTTATTTCGCATCGAAAAAATAATTCTAATTTTCAAAAAACAAATTGGGAAAATTTTCCTAATTTTTCCCACCGCCCCTCCCGCCCATAGCCAATCAGAAACTACCACGTGGCGCCACGAGGCATTGGCGGAGGAGCTGATCCCTTTTCAACTTAGCTCTTTGAATTTTTTTTTTGGAAAACTTGTCCTAATTTTCCCCGCCAGCCTACAACCAATCAGAGCTTGACACATGGCACCTTTGGTGTCGGCGGAGGCACGAACCATTTTGATCCCTAGTGCTTTTCGATCGAAAATACATAATTTCTTAAATCGCTTCGACGGCCCGATTTTCCATCAGGGTGTTGTAAAGCTAACACATGTCCTCTTCGGGCTTGTGGAGGTAAATCACGCTTTTTCCCCAAAGAAAAAAAATGTGCCAGAGTTTCTTCCCGCTCCGCCGAACCGCGCATAGGAAAATTTTCTTCCCTAGGCCCACAAGCCCGCTCTTAGGAAAAAATTCCTCCCAAGATCCGTTGACCTATAATTTGAGAAATATGAGGAGTTAGGAGGACTTCTTTATATCATTTTAAAGGTGAGGAAATTTCCTATCCAATGGGAATGTTTTAGGGAAGTTTTGAGAGCATTAATTTTGAGAAAAATCAAGTTGAATCTTTTAAGCTAGTTAGAGAGTGGTGTAGTGTGAAATTACCCTCCTAACCTAATTGAACTTTCTAACCCTAAATTTTGACCTTGTGACCTTTAATAATTGTTAATAAAAAAAATACAATCTACTAAATTAGTATTGATCTCGAACCTTGTTTGTGACAACTGCTGTCTTGTAACCTGGTTGAAGACACTTTTAAACAAAAAAAAAAATCCATAATTTTCCTATCTAATCCTAGCTTGTTCCTTCCTTGCGTGAGGGAGACGGGAGTGGGTGGAGTCACATTTTTCTTCGCCATAATCTCTTCTGGGATCCTCCTTCAATGCGTACAGGTGGGTGTGGGTCTCGAAAATCATGCAGTGCAGGCAGTATCCGTGGAGCGTTGAACTGAAATCCTCCTAGGAAAGTGCCGTGAGGAAGATTTGGCTGTATGCAGCAGCTACAGGGTCGAGAGGTAAACTTATCTCAGAAAACCAGCGGCCTCCAGAGAGAGTATGTGCGACAGCTGCTGCAGGGCGAGCCCAGGGAGCCGTGGTGTTGATCCTGATGTTCTGGTTGCACGCGACCACAGTCGAGACCAGTTGTTGCAGAATCTTGCAGCTGTAGTAGAAGAACGAGGTAAAGTTTTAGTTGAGCTGTCTTGCCTTTTCATTTTGGGAAGTTGCTTCTATCCAGGTCGTGAAACTAACATGGAAGAAGCTCGATCAAATCTTGAGGCAAGTTTTGCAGGTGAGGCTGAGATTTCGTTCACTACTGTTTATATTACTAACCGGAAGTTTTCCAGCGCCTAGCCATGGGTTAGATATGGTGGTTATAGATGAAGCTGCAAGCTAGTGTAACAGGCGTGTTACCTCCTTTTCCCTTGGGTGCTGCGAGGCATGTTCCTGTCGGGGATCCACAACACTGTCCTGCAACTGTGATTAGCTAGGCAGCAGGCATGTTGCAGAGTAGTAGAGGCATTTTTGAGCGCTTCCAACAGGCAGGCTGTCCAACTATGTTGCGTTCGGTTCAGTGTCGACTGCATCTTCAAATTCGGGATTCTCCTTCAAGATATTTTTATCAAAATCGATTAAGTGACAGTGTGAGTGTTACCAGGAGACCCGATGAAATTTATTACAGAGATTCTCTATTGAGACCTTACTTGCTGTTCGATGTAACTCATGGGAGAGAATCCCATAGGCGTGGATCTGTTTCATATCAGAATATTCATGAAGCACATTTTGCTTTGCAATTATATGAGCATCTTCAACGAGTCACTATGTTGGCAGGCATAAAGGGTGCTGTTGGAATTATCACACCTTACAAGCTACAGCTGTACTGTTTGCACCGAGAGTTTGATGTTGTCCACATATATCACAAGAGGAAGGAAAGATTGGTTGTTGTATCTGAGGAAACAACTACTGGTGTTCACAGGCTGTACCAGATGCAAGCTATTGGATCGCTGCTCTTCCCTGCTATTAATGACAATGATTCTGTTACCAAGAGCAAGTTCGATAGCTTGTACGGATGCAGGCACTCTCTGCTAGATGGTCTGATGAGAGCCACTGATGTGATGATTGCTGGCAAGGTTGCTGTTGTCTGTGGAAATGGAGATATTTCTTCTGTTTCGTCGCCTTCACACAATTTTTTACCTCCGTTGAGTTATTCCACTTCAGCTGCTCCACCGACTACGGCCTCTGTCTTCTCATAAATTGGTTTTCTGTCCAGTTTGTAGGCAGCTTGTTTACCCTAATGAGGCTGTGCAAACCCGATGCACACATCTTTACTGCAAGCCTTGCCTAGCTTATGTGCTGAGTACTACTAGGGCCTGCCCTTATGACGGGTATTTGGTTACTGATACAGATTCGAAGGCATTGCAAGAGGCAAATCCGGTTCTGGCTGATGCTATAGGCTGTGTGACAGTTCATTGCCTGTACCCCCCCCAAAGCAGCTGCATTGAAGCAATCTAGTGTTTGGACAGCCACCTATTGCATCCTTCTAGTCGTGCCTTCAAAAGGGAATCCTGGTGTGGTATATTGCAAGAAAAGACCAGTGAAGCAGAGGATAAAGCGAAGGGTGGCTGTGGCTGTAGCAGTCCCTGGTGGATGCGTTAAAACAGGCAAGATAGACTAACCATATACATAATATGCTAGTATCTAATAACCTCTTGAAATGAAACTTTTTCTTTCTAGAAATTGGTTTAAATCTGTGATTTTGTGGATTTGCGTTCAGTACATGGTTAACAGTTTGTTACTTCTGGATTTGCCTCTGTTGGTTGTTCTTGTTGACGTGATCAAACCCATTTATATATATAAAACAAACAAAGGTTCCCAGTGTATGCTTTGATTGATCATATAATATATATATATATATATATATATATATATATATAAGTTACTTCCTTCTGCAAAAATGTCGTTGTTTCTTTGGTGAACCTGGGTATGTAATCGCCCCTGGAACGTTGCAGCGTTGACTAGTATTGGTTTCCTGTTATGTTGTTGCCCTAGAGGAAAACATACAGTTAAATTATTATTATTATTTTTTTATGATAAGCGTGGTTATGCACTTCGTGTATTGTGCAAATTATTAGGGCCTTTGGAAATTAGAAGTTCAATATATATGCTTGTTAAGAAGGAAGTTTTGGACCGAAAATATGTCCTGGGTTGATAGAAGGGCATAAATTATTGATAGAACCCCATTTTGATTCTACTCTTTCTATGAGTAAAATTTGATAAAATTAATGACCTTTATGGTGTTAAGATATGGTATGTTGATGATTCCTTGTGTGATCGATTTAATCATGTATAGACATAATGCCTTGATGGAGTAAGGTAATATCTTTCACGGTTCGTGAAAGTTAAGGTTTTCATCAACTGCTTAAGGTAACATGAAGTTCCTTAATTTAGTCAAACTTGTTTTGTACTTCCTTCTTGATGAGTGACCTTTCATTGCAAATTTAGAATGATTGTGATGGAAGGTCGTGAATATATTTTGTTGTCAAAAAGGGAAAAGAAGCTATGGAATAGTTTGTTTATGTGTCGAACGTAATAATTGTAATTACATCGTTATAGAAGTTCGTTATTGGAGGATATCTATCTTCAATGGTATATTATGTGTTTAATCACTGCATAGGTTACCATAAACTTAGTGATGAGATGTAAATTAAGGAGAGTTGAGAGACCTTTTCCTTTGTATACATCGTTTATGATATTAGGAAGTGAGTTGACGTCGGAAAATTTCAACCAAGTCTAGATTCATGGCTATGTTCCTCTAGAACGGGAGGGTTATAAATCTAAAGTATTATGAAAATTGCAAGGATGTGTTTAGAATGCTAGATTGCCTACTCAACTTGGGTATTAATGAGGCTTGTCGCTATTCCGACCCTGGTTATGTTCAGTAGGTAGGCTGTTAGGCAATGCCTATTCCGGACATTCTTACCGTCCTTTCCACTCATCCTTATTAGCTATGAAGTCACTTATTACCTAAGATATAATGGTTGTGGGTTTGAATATAAGTTTTTCATCCTTTAAACCTTTTTGATTACATGATGGAACTTTGTTTTACCCTCGTTGTTCATTTCTAGCCTATTAGGCCTATGGCCCTACGGAACGATTCCAAAACTATATTCTTTTTGGCAGCTAAGATCGGGTCTGGTTTTAATCTTTTGACTTCTCCTTGAGAATGTGGATTGATGGGTTACACCTTAGATTTCAATCACGTAATCTACGGGATCACATAATTGAAATCCTAATACTCTCAACTCTTGTGTCTAATCATTTAAATTTCATAGTCTTGCGTATTTGGTTGTCAAACTTTTGTAGTTTTCGAGGTATTCTTCATAACTAAAACTTATGGATTTCTTCTTAGTTGATATGTTGAAAATTATATCTTGTTTCAAAAGGTTGTTAGAGGTTAGAACTTTGATCCATTTCCTGAAATAGAATGTTTCCTTTCATGGTATTGTTAGCTAGTAGCTTATTGTTGCTATGTATAGTCTTATCTTGCTCAGTTCTCGCGAACTGACTCAGGTTATTAATTGTTGCAGATGGCTTACGTGGTTAGATGATGGAAAGACTTGTAGATTATTGCATCAATCTTGGTTATGATGTTCCTTTGTACGAATGTGTATTATGTTATAAAATTTGGAAAGGGCCTTTGGACATTTTAGAAGAAGGGTCAGTGCCTAGTAAATGTATTGTAGAGTATTGTTGTTGTAACTGTTGAAACTTTGGCTTGTTTGGTTATCATGTGAAAGATGAAATTTGATTACCGCTTGGTTATGGGATATTCTAGTGAATTTTAACCCTTAGTATAGTAGCGGGGCATGTCCCATGTTATTACTCTCTTGCTCCCTAATCATGGTTCAATAGAGATGGTATGTCCCTTTGATTTGTGCATCATGTTGGAATGAATTGATATAACCTTGTTTTGTTTCCGCAAACGAGTACTGTTAAACTTTGCTCTTGAGTTAAAATGTTGAGTTGTAAATCCTCCTAAGGCTTAGTAGCAATGAGTTTGTAAGCACTATGAAGTGAGCTTAATCCTGATAAAAGTTAAACTAAAAATTTATGATATGAATGTAGATGTGATCTACTTGATAACCTTTGAGACCTGGAACAATCAAGAGGAAACTATCTTTTGTAACGAAATATGATAACTTTTTTTTTTTTTCGAGCCAAGCTAATAAACATATCCTTTTATGGTGAAATCTTAAATGACCTCATGGTGAAAGCAATGGTTAGATTTTAGAGGATGATAGGATTTAATAAGTAGGAGGGAAACCGATTAATTAAACCTTAAATCTCTCTCTATCGTTTGGAATGTTTTCCTTTGTCAAACTTAATTAAGTAAAGTCTAGATGGAACATTTAACCAATCTTGATAAACTCCTTAACCTCAATAAAAGACTGGATAGTAAACAATGTGACCCTGAAGCTAAATTCTGTTGTCCTGTTTTGTTAACCCTTGCCTTGATTCATGGTGATATTTCTTAAGCAAGGTCAAAATTTGATCCTTAAACAAGAAGGTTATTGTTATGAACCCTAAGCGGTACTTTCCACTCAATCGGAACTTATGCCTTCACTTGTGCAATAGAGGTGTGGAACATGTGTTAGTGGCTTGAGTAAGATTAATTAACCTTGTAAGAAATGGAAAATGTTCTAAAATCAAATGAATAAGAAAGATTTGGACAGCAAATTGATGATCCCAGTTTAGAAAGCTTGGCCTTAAGCTATTTAGTCAACTGTTGAAAAGAAAGAAGTTCTCCCTTGTGAAAAGAATTGTGTGAATCATTACATGAAATTTTATAAGAACGTAAGTTAAGAATTAAGAGACACTTTAGTAAACAAGAAAATTTAACAAGAAATTCCTCATGGGATGCCCTAGCTGTGAGTGTGTCATGTGGATTGGACTTCCATGTTGTCTTGTCAAAAGAAGAGTACATTGTCCTTGATAGGTGTGAACGTTTCCGTGCTGACCTTGTGGTCTCCCCCGTAACAAGTGGTTCCTAGTGTTGGTTGTAACCTTGTGACGACATGTTGTGTCGTGTTGTGTCAAAGCAAGTCAAAAAAAAAAAGTTATCCTGTATTTCACTGTGTTGTCCTTGTGTTGGTATTACATGATGATACTGCATGATGATGATGATGTTGCATGATGGTGGTAGATATTGGAAGAGTAATGTGCTTTAAGCGTGATGTGATTATTGTCATAATTGTGATATTGTGAACGCACGTGATGTGTATGTCACCTTGTGCGTGTTTGTGATCATGTTGATATGTTGGGGATGGGAGTATTCTCTCTCCTTCTTGTGGATTCTATGAAGAGTTCACGTGTGAATTACTGTTTGTGATGTGTGAAAACAATTCTAATGTGGATGACGTAGTGTTGGAGCATTGTGGCATATTGTGATATGTGGGTGTATCAATGTGTTGTATGACTAGTTGATGTTAAAAGAAATGAGTTGTATCATGATGTTTTTACCATGTTCTGAAGAAACATGTGTACCACCTTGTTATGTTGCAATGTATGTTATGTTGTGATGTACTATGTTCATCGTATGTATGACTGTGCAAACAGGTAATGCTTCATGTTGTGATTTTGGGTCATACGGTGAGTGTATGAACCCTATCGTATGGTGATTGCACTTTGGGTGCAGAATGTGGTAAAGTGATGTATTACACCCTGTGGATGTATGATTGTGATCTACCCTGTATATGCATACCATATGTGAGATGTTATGGTAGTTATGTGTGTGCCACCGTTATGTTAGTGATGTTGTTGTATGTTATGTTGTGAACCTTACACTAACCGATCCTGAGGGAAATCGGTAGAAGTGTATGTTGAGAGTGAGGAATGGTGTACCATGGGTCAATAACTCGAGCTAAAACTCGGTTTAGTAGATAACATGTGATTCTTTCCTCTCTCCCTATGTGGTTGTATGTATGCAACCTTAGTGTATCTATGACTATGTTTAGCCTTGTCGAAGGGTGGCAGGATGATTCAGATGGAGGTGATGATAGTTGTATTATTGATATGTATTTTACGAGCTGAGGCTCGATGTTCCGAGTGCTAGCAACTCGTTGAGTACCCCTTTGGTGGCTAGATAAGGCCACACAGTTATCGTAATGTGACATTATTATAAAATGATTTTATTCGTAAATTGATTCTTTTTCTTTATTTTGCAAGGACCAGCATCTTTTCTTGATTGCAATGCTTTACAATTTTGGGCTTTTCCTTGGTTTGTGGCACTAACATGGGGATTTTGATACTAACTATGGCTACTTGGCCATTTATTTTAGCTTGATTTTGGGGTCTTCTTTTAAATTTGGAATTTTTACCGCCTTGCCCAAGGCTTGTACTTTGCCACTTGGCACTTTGATTGGATTGTTGTGCTGGTTCTAATGTCGTGATGTGTGGAATAGGGTCATGGGATGCACCATGGATTGGTTGGACCTATGGACCCGCTTCGTTGTATGGGGGTATGCCCCAAGGGGTACATATAACTAGCGGGTTGTTGAACCACGCGTTATTATGTCACTTGGGTTAGGAGTGTTCGAACTCTATGTGTCTTGGACCATAGGGACAACCGACCTCCTTGAGGGAGGCATAAGAGTTTGAGGGAGGCATAAGAGGACTTGAGGGAGGCATAAGAGACTTGAGGGAGGCTTATGATATTTGAGGGAGGCTTATGATATCTGTCTGTATGGTTCCAGATGTTATAGATATGTGTTGAGTTTTTGTGATGTTTTGGTAGTAGCCTTTTGATGTATGTGAATTACTCATGTCAGATGGATATGTGTTGTGATGTTGTGGACATGTCATTGATTCCCTTGTGAAAATTATGTACCTGTAGCATTTGTTTGATGTTGTGTGAGTCTGGTCATCGATGCAAATTGAGGAAATATTTGGTGGATTGCAGTACTCGTTTGTTCAAATAATTAATGTGTTAGTCGTTGACGTGTGCTGAGTACTACGTTATGTGGAGTGTGCCTATTCTATTCCGTAATTGTGTAACCTTTAGTGGTATAATACAATCATGAAGAATATACTTTTTTGCTTGTGAATCTGTAGGGTCTTTTGAAACTGATAGGGTGTTGTATTAGCTGTTCATTTTGGGCACCCACTAATAAGGAATAAACCAAAACTCTTCAAAGATGAAATTTTCTAAAAGAAACTAAAACTAGAAATAACGATAATGGAAAGAGACTAATGAAATGGCAAACAAGAAAGAACTGCCAATCTTCACAGAACATTGAGCAGTTAAAAATTTCTGCCAAATGTTCCTAAGGCTACCCCATGTGTCCGTGTTTTAATGCATCTGAAATATTTAAACCATAGAGCGTGTATGCTTCACCCTTATCTGATTCCTTATTGCGCCCCTTTTATTTTTCCGTTTGTGCTATGTCGCATCGAGGATGATGCTTTCTTAAGGGGAAGAGAATGTAATGCCCACCTGGACATCGGAGCTTTTTTTGTTCTACCTGCCTCCGTCTATCGACCGTGGCCCCCTCGCTAACCACATTTTCATGTCTGTCCTTGCGTGAGGAATTCTTTTATGGACTGCCGCGTTCTTCTGTTCCATAATCTGCGTTTTTGATTCTCCTTCAATGCGTGTAGGTGGGTGGTGGGCGCGTTTCCTTCTTGGACATTTTCTTTCTCTTCCCTGTCACCTCATCTTCTGGGACCTTCTCCTCCTTGGCAATGTTCTGGACAGTGGATGCACTAATGGTGAGTCTCGAAGGTCATGTAGTGCTTGGTAGTATGCGTGAGAGGGTTTGGATTCTCAAAATCATACTGTGCAGGCAGTATCCAAGGAGCCGTTGAACTGAAGATCCTCCTAGGAAAGTGCCGTATGCAGCAGCTATAGGGTCGAGAGGTAAACTTATCTTAGAAAACCAGCAGCCTCCAGAGAGAGCTGATGTGCGACAGCTGCTATAGGGCAAGCTCAGGGAACCGTTGGTGTTGATCCTGATGTCCTGGTTACGTGCGACCATAGTCGATGATCTCAGTTGTTGCAAAATCGTGCAACTGTGGCAGAAGAAAAAGATAAAGTTTTAGTTGAGCCGTCTTGCCTTTTTCATTTTGGAATAATGGGTGGGAACCTCCTTTTTGTTACAGGTCGTGAAACTTTTTCATGGCCCCTTGCTGGCTTAAATCCTGAGGCTACGTGTGCCTTCCAGATGATTCTGGAGATGAGGTGGGGATCACTGCAGTTCTAGTTCGGAACAAAGGAAGTTTCGAGTGCCTAAGCCCATGCTGCTGTTGCTCTGGGAGGTGTCCTTGCGGCTGGTAGAGACTGGAAGCTCAGGTATGTTGTAGGCGTGTAGAAGCCTCCGTGAGCGCCTCCAACAGGCAGGTTGTCCAACTAAGGGTGTTTTCTGTTCGAGTAATCCAATGCAACAGCCTGCGGCAATCGGGATCCTCCAGGCAAGATTTGTCTGTCAAATGTTGACTATGTGATAGTGAGAGTGTTACCAGTGGTTCCTTTTTTAAGTGCGATTCCATCTAAGCAGGTTGTCCTTAAATGTATGTGGAGAGGGTTGATCTGTGGATTTTATAATGAACGCTAAACTCGGGTTGCAGATTCAGGATTCTTCCTTCAAGACATTTGTGGTTCAAAATCGACTACCTGACAGTGAGAGTGTTACCAGAAGACCTGATGCAATTTCTGGTAAAGTTTCTCTAAGTTGATTTCTACAGTCTGGGTAACTGATGTAACTTAATGGAAGAGTATCCGGTCATGAAGATGAAACAGGATCTGTTTCAAAGCAGGGAACAGTCGCTTCATGACGCACATTTTTGCCATTTGCAATTACATGAGCAAAGCTGCCAACGAGTCATCCTGCATCACGTGTTGGAAAGGCAGTATATTGTGCTGTATCAGAGAGGTATCACAATGTATTCAAGTAGTTGTTCTGGTCCTGCAATGGTGGAACCGAGATATGTTGAACATTATCTGCTACAGGCGATGCCCATGCGTGTAGGTCCTACGGTTAGTGTTTCCTGTGTTCGAAGATTGGTTTTTTTATCTGAGGAAACTATGCCTGAGACGGTGAAGATTCACAGGCTGTGTACCGTGAAGAAGGAGAGCTACTTGGATCGCTGCATGTCTTTTCTTGTTATCTAATGACCTACTAATTCTCCGGTTACCAAGCTTGCAAGTTCTATGAGGGGTTTGGTACTTTTATCCAAGCTGTACATATCTGCTAGATGGTCTGGGTTGCATCAGGGGACATTTCAACATATACGTGATCAAGTGCAATGGCAAGGTTAGCTGTTCGTTAACGGGAAATGGAGATATTTCTTCTGCTTATTCGCCTTCACATCCCCTGAATTTGGAGCCTGACCTCTAGAGAAGCACATGTTATAAGACTTCAGATTTACTCCACCGACTATGGCCTCTGTCCTTCTACATAAATATGGTTTTCTGTCAGCAGTTTGTAGGCAGCTTGTTTATCCTAATGAGGCAAGTGCATAGAGAGCTCGTTTTGCACACATCTTTACTGCAAGCCTGGCCTAGCTTATGTGAAGAGTAGCTACTAGGGCCTCAGCCCTTATGACGACAACCACCAAATTACAAAGACTAAGAATCCTTCGAAGGCATTGCGAGACAGAGGGTTTTGTCCGGTACTGGCAGATGATGCTATAGATATGTGGTATGTAGAGTTCATTGCCTAGTTGCAGGCAACCAAAGTCTAGCTGCATGGAAGCAATCTAGTGTTTGGATAGCCACCCTATTGCATCCTTCTGGTCGTGCCTTCAAAAGGGAATCCCGGTGTGGTATATTGCAAGAAAAGACCAGTGAAGCAGAGGACAAAGCGGAAGGCGTGTGGCTGTAGCAGTCCCTGCTGGATGCGTTAAACAGGCAAGATAGACTAACCATATACATAATATGCTAGTATCTAATAACCTCTTGAAATGAAACTTTTTCTTTCTATAAATTGGTTTAAATCTGTGATTTTGTAGATTTGCGTTCAGTACATGGTTAACAGTTTGTTACTTCTGGATTTCCTCTGTTGGTTTTTCTTGTTGACAGTGATGATTTTATATATAAAAACAAACAAAGGTTTAGTGTATGCTTGATTGATCATATAAAAAATATATACATATATAATTAATTTTAAAGTTATCCTCCTTCTCCAAAAATGTCGTTGTTTCTTTTTATGAACCTGGGTATGTAATGCCCCTAGAACGTTGCAGCTTTGACTAGTATTGGGCTCCCTTTGTTATTGCCCTAAGGAAAAATATACTCGACTTAAATTATTATTATTTTTTATGATAAGCTTGAATTTATGCACTTCGTGTATTGTGCAAATTATTAGGGCTTTTGGAAATTAGAAGTTCAATATATGCTTGTTAAGAAGGAAGAATTTTTGGACTTGGAAAATATGTCCTGGGTTGATAGAAGGGCATAAATTATTGATTAGAACCCATTTGATTCTACTCTTTCTATGAGTAAAATTTGATAAAATTAATGACCTTTATGGTGTTAAGATATGGTATGTTGATGATTCCTTGTGTGATCGTTTTAATTATGTATAGACATAATGCCTTCAACGGAGTAAGGTAATATCTTTCACACGGTTCGTGAAAGTTAAGGTTTTCATCAACTGCTTGAAGGTAACATGAAGTTCCTTAATTTAGTCAAACTTGTTTTGTACTTCCTTCTTGATGAGTGACCTTTCATTGAAAATTTAGAATGATTGTGATGGAAGGTCGTTGAATATATTTTGTTGTCAAAAAGGGAAAAGAATCTATGGAATAGCTTTGTATATGTGTCGAACGTAATAATTGTAATTACATTAGTATAGAAGTTCGTTATTGGAGGATATCTATCTTCAATGGTATTTATGTGTTTAATCACTGCATAGGTTACCATAAATTAGTGATGATAGATGTAAATTGAGGAGAGTTGAGAGACCTTTTCCTTTGTATACATCGTTTTTATGATATTAGAAAGTGAGTTCTGTCGGAAAAATTTCAACCAAGTCTAGATTCATGGCTATGTTCCTCTAGAACCCTGAGGGTTTAACCCATTTCTAAAGTATTATGAAAATTGCAAGGATGTGTTTAGAATGCTAGATTTCCTACTCAACTTGGGTATAATATAGGCCTTTGTCGCTATTCCGACCCTGGTTATGTTCAGTAGGTAGGTTTAGGCAATGCCTATTCCAGACATTCTTACATCTTTCCTCTCATCCTTGTTAGCTATGAAGTCAAGTTATTACCTAAATATAATGGTTGTGGGTTTAAAATATGTTTCATTACTTAGTCGCAATAGTCCTTTTTTGTAAGCACTATGAAGTGAGCATGGAAAGTTCCTTGATCCAAACCTATTTTTAAACCAAAATTTATATATATGAACATATTAATGTAGAGGTGATCTAATGTGATAACCTTTGACCTGGAACAATCAAGAGGAAACTATCTTTTGTAATGAAATATGATTACTCTTTTTTTTATTTTCCGCGCCCAAACTAATAAACATTATCCTTTTACAAGGTGAAACCTTAAATGATCTCATGGTGAATGATCAATGGTTAGATTTTAGAAGATGATAGGATTTAATAAGTAGGAGGGAAATTGATTAATAAAACCTTAAATATCTCTCTATCGTTTGAAATGTTCTCCTTTGTCAAACTTAATTAAGTAAAGTAGATGGAACATTTAACCAATCTTGATAAACTCTTAACCTCAATAAAAGACTGATAGTAAACAATGTGACCCTGAAGCTAAATTCTGTTGTCCTGTTCTGTTAACCCTTGCCTTGATTCATGGTGATATTCCTTAAGCAAGGTCAAAGTTTGATCCTTAAACAAGAAGGTTATTGTTATGAACCCTAAGCGGTACTTTCCACTCAATCGGAGCTTATGCCTTCACCTGTGTAATAGAGTTGTGGAACATGTGTTAGTGGCTTGAGTAAGATTAATTAACCTTGTAAGAAATGGAAAATGTTCTAAAATTAAATGAATAAGAAATATTTGGACATAAAATTGATGATCCTAGTTTAGAAAGCTTGGCCTTAAGCTATTTAGTCAATAGTTGAAAAGAAAGAAGTTCTCCCTTGTGAAAAGAATTGTGTGAATCATTACATGAAATTTTATAAGAACGTAAGTTAAGAATTAAGAGACACTTTAGTAAACAAGAAAATTTAACAAGAAATTCCTCATGGGATGCCCCTAGCTGTGAGTGTGTCATGTGGTTGGACTTCCATGTTGTCTTGTCAAAAGAAGAAGTACATTGTCCTTGATAGGTGTGAACGTTTCCGTGCTGACCTTGTGGTCTCCCTCGTAACAAGTGGTTCCTAGTGTTGGTTGTAACCTTGTGACGACATGTTGTGTCGTGTTGAGTCAAAGCAAGTGAAAAAAAAAAAAGAAAAGTTATCCTGTATTTCACTATGTTGTATTTGTGTGTGTTGGTATTTTAGGTGTGTTACACCTTGGTATCAGAGCGTAGGTTCATGCTCTCGAACCTATGGGCCGGATTGGTGTTATATGATGATGTTACATGGTGGTGGTGGTGTTACATGATGATACTGCATGATGATGATGATGTTGCATGATGGTGGTAGATATTGGAAGAGTAATGTGCTTTAAACGTGATGTGAGTATTGTTGTAATTGTGATATTGTGAACGCACATTATGGGTATGTCACCTTATGCGTGTTTGTGATCATGTTGATATGTTGGGGATGGGAGTATTCTCTCTCCTTCTTGTGGATTCTAGGAATAATTCACATGTGAATTATTGTTTGTGATGTGTGAAAAGAATTCTAATGTGGATGACATAGTGTTGGAGCATTGTGGCATATTGTGATATGTGGGTGTATCAATGTGTTGTATGACTAGATTGATGTTAAAAGAAATGAGTTGTATCATGATGTTTTTACCATGTTCTGAAGAAATGTGTGTACCACCTTGTTATGTAGCAATGGATGTTATGTTGTGATGTATTATGTTCATCGTATGTATGACTGTGCAAATATGTAATGCTTCATGTTGTGATTTTGGGTCATACGGTGAGTGTATGAACCCTATCGTATGGTGATTGCACTTTGGGTGCAGAATGTGGTAAAGTGATGTGTTACACTCAGTGAATGTATGATCGTGATCTACCCTGTATACATACCATACGTGAGACGTTATGGTAGTTATGTGTGTGCCACCGTTATGTTAGTGATGTTGTTGTATGTTATGTTGTGAACCTTACGCTAACCGATCCTGAGGGAAATCGGTAGAAGTGTATGTTGAGAGTGAGGAATGGTGTACCATGGGTCAATAACTCGAGCTAAAACTCGGTTTAGTAGATAACATGTGATTCTTTCCTCTCTCCCTATGTGGTTGTATGTATGCAACCTTAGTGTATCTATGACTATGTTTAGCCTTGTCGAAGTGGTGGCGGGATGATTTAGATGGAGGTGATGACAGTTGTATTATTGATATGTATTTTACGAGCTGAGGCTCGATGTTCCGAGTGCTAGCAACTCGTTGAGTACCCCTTTGGTGGCTAGATAAGGCCACACAGTTATCGTAATGTGACATTATTATAAGTTGATTTTATTCGTAAATTGAGCTTTTTTCTTTATTTTGTAAGGACCAGCATCTTTTCTTGATTGCAATGCTTTACAATTTTGGGCATTTCCTTGGTTTGTGGCACTAACATGGGGATTTTGATACTAACTTTGGCTATTTGGCCATTTATTTTAGCTTGATTTTGGGGTCTTCTTTTAAATTTGGAATTTTTACCGCCTTGCCCAAGGCTTGTACTTTGCCACTTGGCACTTTGATTGGATTGTTGTGCTGGTTCTATTGTCGTGATGTGTGGAATAGGGTCATGGGATGCACCATGGATTGGTTGGACCTATGGACCCGCTTCGTTGTATGGGGGTACGCCCCAAGGAGTACATATAACTAGCGGGTTGTTGAACCACGCGTTATTATGTCACTTGGGTTAGGAGTGTTCGAACTCTATGTGTCTTGGACCATAGGGTCAACCGGCCTCCTTGAGGAGATAAGAGTTTGAGGGAGGCATAAGAGACTTGAGGGAGGCATAAGAGTTTGAGGGAGGCATATGATATTTGTCTGTATGGTTGATGTTTCAGGATATATGTTGAGTTATTGTGATGTTTGGTAGTGGTCTTTTGATGTATGTGTTACTCATGTCAGATGGATATGTGTTGTGATGTTGTGGTTATGTCATTGATTCCCTTGTGGACACTATGTACCTGTAGCATGGTTTGGTGTTATGTGAGTCTTTCATTGATGCAAATTGAGGAAATGTCTGGTGGATTGTAGTACTCTTTTGTTTGAGTATTTTGTATGTCAGTCATTGATGTGTGACGAGTACTATGTTATGTGGACTGTGCCTATTCTATTCCGTATTTGAGTAACCTTTTGTGGTGTAATACAATCTTGAAGTATATACTTGTGTGCTTGTGAATCTGTAGTGTCTTGTGAACCTGATAGGGTGTTGTGTTAGCAGTTCATGTTGGGCACCCACAATAAGGAATAAATCAAAACTCTTCAATGATGATAATTTTTAAAAGAAACTAAAACTAAAATAATGATAATGGAAAGAGACTAATGAAATGATGAACAAGAAAGAACTGCCAATCTTCACAGAACATTGAAAGTTAAAATTTCTACCAAATGTTCCTAAGGCTACCTTGTGGCCGTGCTTTAATCAGCTAAATTTTAAACCATAGGGTGTACTTTCTCCTCTACCTGTCCTTGGTTGCGAACCATTTCTTTTCCGTTGTGTTATGTCGCATCGAGGACGATGCTTTCTTAAGGGGAGGAGAATGTAATGCCCCGCTGGGCATCGGCTTCTTTTTTGGTTACCTGGCTCCACTGGAAACTTGTCCTCCCAACCACCTGCGTGAATTCCTTCTTTTGGCGTGTTCACAGTGTTTTCTTCCTTGCGTGAGGGAGACGGGAGTGGGTGGAGTCCACCTTAATTTTCTTTGCCAACATCTCTTATGGATCCTCCTTCAATGCGTACAGGTGGGTGTTGGGCGCTCTTGCTTGAACTGAAATCAAATGCTGTCAACAGATGAATTGCTTGTTTGCGTGTTCTGGACAGTGGATTCATTGATGGTGAAATGAAGGTCTTCGCCCTGATGTTGCGTGGGTGGGTGTGGGTCCTCAAAATCGTGTGTACAGGCAGCTTCAGTGGAGCGTAGAACTGATTTTTTCTCCTGGGAAATGTGCCGTGAGGAAGATTTGGCTGTATGCAGCAGCTACAGTGGTCGAGAGGTAAAATTATCTCAGAAAACCAGTGGCCTCCAGAGAGAGTTAAGTGCGACAGCTACTGCAGGGCGATCCCAAGGAACTGTTGGTGCTGAACCTGATGTTCTGGTTGCGCGCGACCACAGTCATGATCTGTTGTTGCAAAATCTTGCAGCTGTAGTAGAAGAACGAGATAAAGTTTTAGTTGAGCTGTCTTGCCTTTTCATTTTGGAAAGTCACTTCTGTCCAGGTGGTGTGAATCTAACATGGAAGAAGCTCGATCAAATCTTGAGGCAAGTTTTGCAAGTGAGGCTGAGAGGAGCTCGATGGTTTCGTTCACTACTGTTTCTAAATGGAATTTTGACGAGCGGAAGTTTTCCAGTGAGGGTTAGCCATGGGTTAGATATGGTGGTTATAGATGAAGCTGCAAGCTGGTGAAGTAGCATGTTACCTCCTCTTCCTGGGGCGCTGTGAGGTGTGTTCTTGTCGGGGATCCACAGCAGAGCCCTGCCACAGTGTTCAGCTAGCAGACTGCAGGCATGTTTTTCAGTATGGAAGAAGCCTGTTTTGAGTGCCTCCAGCAAGCAGGTTGTCCAACTTTGTTGTTTTCTATTCTGTATCTCAGCATCCTCAAATTTTGGGATTCTCCTGCAAGATATTTTTGTATCTAAATCATCAAAATCAGTTTTGTGACAGTGAGAGTGTTACCAGCAGACCTGATGAATTTATTGCAAGATTCTTATTGGAAACTTTCTTGCTGTTCGATGTAACTCATGGATGAATCCCATAGCAGGATCTGTTTCATATCAGAATATTCATGAAGCACATTTGCTTTGCAATTATATGAGCTGGAGTTCAATGTCACTATTGGCAGGCATAAATTCTGCTGTTGAATTATCAGCACCTTACCAGCTGACCGAGAGTTTGATGTGTCCACATTTCACAAGAGGAAGGAAAGATTCTCTGGTTGTTTATCTGACTTAGGAAACAACTGGTAACTTCATGGGAGTACCTCTTGCAAGCTATTGGATCGCTTGCTCTTCGCTGCTGGTGTTATGAGAGCTATTGAAAGAGCGAATGATTTGTAGATTTGATAGCTGATGTATTGCATGAAAAACAACGTGAGGCCCAAGGATCTTTGGTGAACTAGATGGTTGATGAGAGCACTGATGTGATGATTGCTGGCAAGGTTGCATAAAGTTTCCTGTTGGAATTATCATTTCCTTACAAGCTTCAGTCTGTAATGTTTACACCGAGAGTTATGATTTGTCCACCAAATCTGTCTGAAGGAAAAGGATTGTGTATCAATACGGTAGATTGTTTCAGAGGCTGGCAGCCCGATGTAATCATTATGTCTTGTGTCCTAGCTTCAAACTACTAGGGCCTGCCCTTATGGTGTTTAGCTTACTATACAGATTCAAGTGCATCTCCGGACTGAGTGGTAAGCAGTTCGACTCTCACCCCCCCCCCCCCAAAGCAGCTGCATTGAAGCAATCTAGTGTTTGGACAGCCACCTATTGCATTCTTCTAGTCGTGCCTTCAAAAGGGAATCCTGGTGTGGTATATTGCAAGAAAAGACCAGTGAAGCAGAGGATAAAGCGGAAGGCGTGTGGCTGTAGCAGTCCCTGCTGGATGTTCACGACTGGTGGATGCGTTAAAACAGGCAAGATAGACTAACCATATACATAATATGCTAGTATCTAATAAACCTCTTGAAATGAAACTTTTTCTTTCTAGAAATTGGTTTAAATCTGTGATTTTGTGGATTTGCGTTCAGTATATGGTTAACAGTTTGTTACTTCTGGATTTGCCTCTGTTGGTTGTTCTTGTTGACGTGATCAAACCCATTTATATATAAAACAAACAAAGGTTCTCAGTGTATGCTTTGATTGATCATATGAAATATATATATATATATATATATATATATATTTTAAAGTTACTTCCTTCTGCAAAAATGTCGTTGTTTCTTTTGTGAACCTGGGTATGTAATCGCCCCTAGAACGTTGCAGCTTTGACTAGTATTGGTTTCCTGTTATGTTGTTGCCCTAGAGGAAAACATACAGTTAAATTATTATTATTATTTTTTTATGATAAGCGTGATTATGCACTTCGTGTATTGTGCAAATTATTAGGGCTTTTGGAAATTAGAAGTTCAATATATATGCTTGTTAAGAAGGAAGTTTTGGGCCGAAAATATGTCCTGGGTTGATAGAAGGGCATAAATTATTGATAGAACCCCATTTTGATTCTACTCTTTCTATGAGTAAAATTTGATAAAATTAATGACCTTTATGGTGTTAAGATATGGTATGTTGATGATTCCTTGTGTGATCGATTTAATTATGTATAGACATAATGCCTTGATGGAGTAAGGTAATATCTTTCACGGTTCGTGAAAGTTAAGGTTTTCATCAACTGCTTAAGGTAACATGAAGTTCCTTAATTTAGTCAAACTTGTTTTGTACTTCCTTCTTGATGAGTGACCTTTCATTGCAAATTTAGAATGATTGTGATGGAAGGTCGTGAATATATTTTGTTGTCAAAAAGGGAAAAGAAGCTATGGAATAGTTTGTTTATGTGTCGAACGTAATAATTGTAATTACATCGTTATAGAAGTTCGTTATTGGAGGATATCTATCTTCAATGGTATATTATGTGTTTAATCACTGCATAGGTTACCATAAACTTAGTGATGAGATGTAAATTAAGGAGAGTTGAGAGACCTTTTCCTTTGTATACATCGTTTATGATTTTAGAAAGTGAGTTGACGTCGGAAAATTTCAACCAAGTCTAGATTCATGGCTATGTTCCTCTAGAACGGGAGGATTATAAATCTAAGGTATTATGAAAATTGCAAGGATGTGTTTAGAATGCTAGATTGCCTACTCAACTTGGGTATTAATGAGGCTTGTCGCTATTCCGGCCCTGGTTATGTTCAGTAGGTAGGCTGTTAGGCAATGCCTATTCCGGACATTCTTACCGTCCTTTCCACTCATCCTTATTAGCTATGAAGTCACTTATTACCTAAGATATAATGGTTGTGGGTTTGAATATAAGATTTTCATCCTTTAAACCTTTTTGATTACATGATGGAACTTTGTTTTTACCCTCGTTGTTCGTTTATAGCCTATTAGGCCTATGGCCCTACGGAACGATTCCAAAACTATATTCTTTTTGGCAGCTAAGATCGGGTCTGGTTTTTATCTTTTGACTTCACCTTGAGAATGTGGATTGATGGGTTACACTTTAGATTTCAATCACGTAATCTACGGGATTACATGATTGAAATCCTAATACTCTCAACTCTTGTGTCTAATCATTTAAATTTCATAGTCTTGCGTATTTGGTTGTCAAACTTTTGTAGTTTTAGAGGTATTTTCATAACTAAAACTTATGGATTTCTTCTTAGTTGATATGTTGAAAATTATATCTTGTTTCAAAAGGTTGTTAGAGGTTAGAACTTTGATCCATTTCTTGAAATAGAATGTTACCTTTCATGGTATTGTTAGCTAGTAGCTTATTGTTGCTATGTATAGTCTTATCTTGCTCAGTTCTCGCGAACTGACTCAGGTTATTAATTGTTGCAGATGGCTTACGTGGTTAGATGATGGAAAGACTTGTAGATTATTGCATCAATCTTGGTTATGATGTTCCTTTGTACGAATGTGTATTATGTTATAAAATTTGGAAAGGGCCTTTGGACATTTTAGAAGAAGGGTCAGTGCCTAGTAAATGTATTGTAGAGTATTGTTGTTGTAACTGTTGAAACTTTGGCTTTGTTTGGTTATCATGTGAAAGATGAAATTTGATTACCGCTTGGTTATGGGATATTCTAGTGAATTTTAATCCTTAGAATAGTAGCGGGGCATGTCCCATGTTATTACTCTCTTGCTCCCTAGTCATGGTTCAATAGAGATGGTATGTCCCTTTGATTTGTGCATCATGTTGGAATGAATTGATATAACCTTGTTTTGTTTCCGCAAACGAGTACTGTTAAACTTTGCTCTTGAGTTAAAATGTTGAGTTGTAAATCCTCCTAAGGCTTAGTAGCAATGAGTTTGTAAGCACTATGAAGTGAGCTGGATAGTCCTGATAAAAGTTAAACCAAAATTTATATATATGAACATATTAATGTAGATGTGATCTACTTGATAACCTTTGAGACCTGGAACAATCAAGAGGAAACTATCTTTTGTAACGAAATATGATTACTTATTATTTTTTTTATTCGAGCCAAGCTAATAAACATTATCCTTTTATGGTGAAATCTTAAATGATCTCATGGTGAAATCAATGGTTAGATTTTAGAAGATGATAGGATTTAATAAGTAGGAGGGAAATTGATTAATTAAACCTTAAATCTCTCTCTATCGTTTGAAATGTTCTCCTTTGTCAAACTTAATTAAGTAAAGTCTAGATGGAACATTTAACCAATCTTGATAAACTCTTAACCTCAATAAAATACTGATAGTAAACAATGTGACCCTGAAGCTAAATTCTGTTGTCCTGTTCTGTTAACCCTTGCCTTAATTCATGGTGATATTTCTTAAGCAAGGTCAAAATTTGATCCTTAAACAAGAAGGTTATTGTTATGAACCCTAAGCGGTACTTTCCCTCAATCGGAGCTTATGCCTTCACCTGTGCAATAGAGGTGTGGAACATGTGTTAGTGGCTTGAGTAAGATTAATTAACCTTGTAAGAAATGGAAAATGTTCTAAAATCAAATGAATAAGAAAGATTTGGACATAAAATTGATGATCCTAGTTTAGAAAGCTTGGCCTTAAGCTATTTAGTCAATAGTTGAAAAGAAAGAAGTTCTCCCTTGTGAAAAGAATTGTGTGAATCATTACATGAAATTTTATAAGAACGTAAGTTAAGAATTAAGAGACACTTTAGTAAACAAGAAAATTTAACAAGAAATTCCTCATGGGATGCCCTAGCTGTAAGTGTGTCATGTGGTTGGACTTCCATGTTGTCTTGTCAAAAGAAGAGTACATTGTCCTTGATAGGTGTGAACGTTTCCGTGCTGACCTTGTGGTCTCCCCCGTAACAAGTTGTTCCTAGTGTTGGTTGTAACCTTGTGACGACATGTTGTGTCGTGTTATGTGTCAAAGCAAGTCAAAAAAAAAAAAAAAGAAAAGTTATCCTGTATTTCACTGTGTTGTCCTTGTGTTGGTATTTTTGGGTGTTACACTTTGGTATCAGAGCGTAGGTTCATGCTCTCGAACCTATGGGCCGGATTGGTGTTATATGATGATGTTACATGGTGGTGGTGGTGTTACATGATGATACTGCATGATGATGATGATGTTGCATGATGGTGGTAGATATTGGAAGAGTAATGTGCTTTAAACGTGATGTGATTATTGTCGTAATTGTGATATTGTGAACGCACATGATGGGTATGTCACCTTGTGCGTGTTTGTGATCATGTTGATATGTTGGGGATGGGAGTATTCTCTCTCCTTCTTGTGGATTCTAGGAAGAGTTCACGTGTGAATTACTGTTTGTGATGTGTGAAAAGAATTATAATGTGGATGACATAGTGTTAAAGCATGGTGGCATATTGTGATATGTGGGTGTATCAATGTGTTGTATGACTAGATTGATGTTAAAAGAAACGAGTTGTATCATGATGTTTTTACCATGTTCTGAAGAAATGTGTGTACCACCTTGTTATGTAGCAATGGATGTTATGTTGTGATGTACTATGTTCATCGTATGTATGACTGTGCAAATATGTAATGCTTCATGTTGTGATTTTGGGTCATACGGTGAGTGTATGAACCCTATCGTATGGTGATTGCACTTTGGGTGTAGAGTGTGGTAAAGTGATGTATTACACCCTGTGGATGTATGATTGTGATCTACCCTGTATATGTACCATACGTGAGACGTTATGGTAGTTATGTGTGTGCCACCGTTATGTTAGTGATGTTGTTGTATGTTATGTTGTGAACCTTACGCTAACCGATCCTGAGGGAAATCGGTAGAAGTGTATGTTGAGAGTGAGGAATGGTGTACCATGGGTCAATAACTCGAGCTAAAACTCAGTTTAGTAGATAACATGTGATTCTTTCCTCTCTCCCTATGTGGTTGTATGTATGCAACCTTAGTGTATCTATGACTATGTTTAGCCTTGTCGAAGTGGTGGCGGGATGATTTAGATGGAGGTGATGACAGTTGTATTATTGATATGTATTTTACGAGCTGAGGCTCGATGTTTCGAGTGCTAGCAACTCGTTGAGTACCCCTTTGGTGGTCAGATAAGGCCACACAGTTATCGTAATGTGACATTTTTATAAGTTGATTTTATTCGTAAATTGAGTTTTTTTTTCTTTATTTTGTAAGGACCAGCATCTTTTCTTGATTGCAATGCTTTACAATTTTGGGCATTTCCTTGGTTTGTGGCACTAACATGGGGATTTTGATACTAACTTTGGCTATTTGGCCATTTATTTTTGCTTGATTTTGGGTCTTCTTTTAAATTTGGAATTTTTACCGCCTTGCCCAAGGCTTGTACTTTGCCACTTGGCACTTTGATTGGATTGTTGTGCTGGTTCTATTGTCGTGATGTGTGGAATAGGGTCATGGGATGCACCATGGATTGGTTGGACCTATGGACCCGCTTCGTTGTATGGGGGTACGCCCCAAGGGGTACATATAACTAGCGGGTTGTTGAACCACGCGTTATTATGTCACTTGGGTTAGGAGTGTTCGAACTCTATGTGTCTTGGACCATAGGGTCAACCGGCCTCCTTGAGGGAGGCATAAGAGTTTGAGGGAGGCATAAGAGACTTGAGGGAGGCATAAGAGACTTGAGGGAGGCATAAGAGGAGGGAGATAAGAGTTTGAGGGAGGCATAAGAGACTTGAGGGAGGCATAAGAGTTTAAGAGTTTGAGGGAGGCATAAGAGACTTGAGGGAGGCATAAGATAGGGAGGCTTATGATATTTGTCTGTATGGTTGATGTTTCAGGATATATGTTGAGTTATTGTGATGTTTGGTAGTGGTATTTTGATGTATGTGTTACTCATGTCAGATGGATATGTGTTGTGATGTTGTGGTTATGTCATTGATTCCCTTGTGGACACTATGTACCTGTAGCATGGTTTGGTGTTATGTGAGTCTTTCATTGATGCAAATTGAGGAAATGTCTGGTGGATTGTAGTACTCTTTTGTTTGAGTATTTGGTATGTCAGTCATTGATGTGTGATGAGTACTATGTTATGTGGACTGTGCCTATTCTATTCCGTATTTGAGTAACCTTTTGTGGTGTAATACAATCTTGAAGTATATACTTGTGTGCTTGTGAATCTGTAGTGTCTTGTGAACCTGATAGGGTGTTGTGTTAGCAGTTCATGTTGGGCACCCACAATAAGGAATAAACCAAAACTCTTCAATGATGAAATTTTAAAAGAAATTAAACTAAGAATAATGATAATGGAAAGAGACTAATGAAATGATGAACAAGAAAGAACTGCCAATCTTCACAGAACATTGAAAGTTAAAAATTCTACCAAATGTTCCTAAGGCTACCTTGTGACCGTGCTTTAATCAACTAAAATTTTAAACCATAGGGTGTACTTTCTCCTTTACCTGTTCTTGGTTGCGAACCATTTTTTTTCCGTTGTGTTATGTCGCATCGAGGACGATGCTTTCTTAAGGGGAGGAGAATGTAATGCCCCGCTGGGCATCGGCTTCCTTGTCTTTTCTACCTGTCCTCCCTGCCACCGTGGAGGACCACCAAAAATTAATGCTTTGTGATGTCCTTCCTTGTTGAGGAAGTGGGTGGAGTCCCGATTTTTTTTTGCCATGCATCTTTTGTGGATTTCCTTTTTTCAATGCGTGACTTTGGTGGGCACATGTCATGGGCGTAAATCATTTGACTTACATCTGGGCATGTTGGAGTGGTCTACCTTCCTGCCCAAAACCACGAATGCTTGTTTTGCTCCATCAAATGCTGGATGAATTGCTTCAACGTGTTCTGGATAGTGGATTCATTGATGGTGAAATGAAGGTCTATCACCCTGATGTTGCATGGTGGGTGTGGGTCTCAAAATCGTGCTGTGCAGGCAGTTCATGGAGCGTTCAGAACTGAAATCCTCCTAGGAAAGTGCCTTAGGAAGATTTGGCTGTATGCAGCAGCTACAGTAGGGTTGTCGAGAGGTAAACTTATCTCAGAAAACCAGTGGCCTCCAGAGAGAGTTGAAGTGCGACAGCTGCTGCAGGGCGAGCCCAAGGGAACCGTTGGTGTTGATCCTGATGTTCTGGTTGCACGCGACCACAGTCATGATCAGTTGTTGCAAAATCTTGCAGCTGTAGTAGAAGAACGAGATAAAGTTTTAGTTGAGCTGTCTTGCCTTTTCATTTTGGAAGTCGCTTCTGTCCAGGTGGTGAACCTCCATTAACATGGAAGAAGCTCGATCAAACTTCTTGAGGCAAGTTTTCTCAAGGCAGAAAACAGTGAGAGCTGAGATTTCGTTCACTTATCCTCCAGTAGCTAGTACTGACAGAAAGTTTTCCAGCGCCTAGGAATGGGTTAGATCTGTGGTGGTTATAGCCATGAAGCCACAAGCTAGGTGAAGTAGCGTATTACCTCCTCTTCCTTGGAGCTGGTTTTAGTTGGTGAAAAGGGCTTCTCCTGTCAGGATCAGTAATCCTGATTCTTGAAACAGTGTTATCTGCAAGACTGCAGTAACATGTACTAGTATCAGTACATGAAGAAGCCTTTTTTGAGGTACTCTAGCAAGCAGGTTGTCCAAATTGTTGGCTCTGTTGTGCATATCTCTGCAATCCTCAAAGGTAGCAGGTTCTCCTTAGATACAAGATGAGCTTTTATCTCAAAATCAGATTTGTGACAGTGAGGGTGTTACTGCAGACCTGATGAGATTTATTTAAGATTTCTCTATTGAGACATGCTTGTGTTCAGATGCAACCCATGGGCAGAGAATCTATGCAATGTTGGAGGTCTTGGGATCTGAAGGTGCATATTACAGAATATTCATGAAGCACAACTTTTGCTTCTGCAAGTATCAACCCATGTGACAGGAGATCTACCAATGTTGGAGAAAATTCTTGTTAGGAGATTATCTCTTATTGATTTGATGCTGTAAGTCAATGGGAGAAAGATTAGGTGTAGGATATTGTTCAGGTCAGAATATTCATGAGCACAGAATTGGATGAGCTCTTCAGATCTTACACTGGACAATCTCAGGCATGTCAATGCTTTGTTAGAAGAGGCAGTTTGATAGTTGTTGTCAGGAATGCAAAGGTGTCAGTGTTGTTGAAACGTTGATCATCATGGAGTTACAAGCCGTTAGCTGGCAAGGATGGTGCTGTTGTGCCTTGGATGAATGGAGATTTCTAATGATACTGCCCAAGGACAATTTTGTTATCCAGCTTGATGAACTCCAGGAAAAGGCACTACAAGATGGGATCAATATTGATAGATGTCCTTGTCAGAGTTTTACCTTGGAATTTCACACCTACAAGCGATGTAATCATTATGTCTTGTGTCCGAAAAGCTTCAAAGGTATGGTTGAGTAGGAGCGATGTAATCTATGGTGTCTGAGCCCTTCATGTGTTTACCTTTCTAGCGCAAGTGCTCTCGGGACTGAGTGGTAAGCAGTTCGACTCTCACCCCCCCCAAAGCAGCTGCATTGAAGCAATCTAGTGTTTGGACAACCACCTATTGCATTCTTCTAGTCGTGCCTTCAAAAGGGAATCCTGGTGTGGTATATTGCAAGAAAAGACCAGTGAAGCAGAGGATAAAGCGGAAGGCGTGTGGCTGTAGCAGTCCCTGCTGGATGTTCACGACTGGTGGATGCGTTAAAACAGGCAAGATAGACTAACCATATACATAATATGCTAGTATCTAATAAACCTCTTGAAATGAAACTTTTTCTTTCTAGAAATTGGTTTAAATCTGTGATTTTGTGGATTTGCATTCAGTATATGGTTAACAGTTTGTTACTTCTGGATTTGCCTCTGTTGGTTGTTCTTGTTGACGTGATCAAACCCATTTATATATATAAAACAAACAAAGGTTCTCAGTGTATGCTTTGATTGATCATATGAAATATATATATATATATATATATAATTTTAAAGTTACTTCCTTCTGCAAAAATGTCGCTGTTTCTTTTGTGAACCTGGGTATGTAATCGCCCCTAGAACGTTGCAGCGTTGACTAGTATTGGTTTCCTGTTATGTTTTTTCCCTAGAGGAAAACATACAGTTAAATTTATTTATTTATTTTTATGATAAGCGTGATTATGCACTTCGTGTATTGTGCAAATTTTTAGGGCTTTTGGAAATTAGAAGTTCAATATATATGCTTGTTAAGAAGGAAGTTTTGGGCCGAAAATATGTCCTGGGTTGATAGAAGGGCATAAATTATTGATAGAACCCCATTTTGATTCTACTCTTTCTATGAGTAAAATTTGATAAAATTAATGACCTTTATGGTGTTAAGATATGGTATGTTGATGATTCCTTGTGTGATCGATTTAATCATGTATAGACATAATGCCTTGATGGAGTAAGGTAATATCTTTCACGGTTCGTGAAAGTTAAGGTTTTCATCAACTGCTTAAGGTAACATGAAGTTCCTTAATTTAGTCAAACTTGTTTTGTACTTCCTTCTTGATGAGTGACCTTTCATTGCAAATTTAGAATGATTGTGATGGAAGGTCGTGAATATATTTTGTTGTCAAAAAGGGAAAAGAAGCTATGGAATAGTTTGTTTTTGTGTCGAACGTAATAATTGTAATTACATCGTTATAGAAGTTCGTTATTGGAGGATATCTATCTTCAATGGTATATTATGTGTTTAATCACTGCATAGGTTACCATAAACTTAGTGATGAGATGTAAATTAAGGAGAGTTGAGAGACCTTTTCCTTTGTATACATCGTTTATGATATTAGAAAGTGAGTTGACGTCGGAAAATTTCAACCAAGTCTAGATTCATGGCTATGTTCCTCTAGAACGGGAGGGTTATAAATCTAAAGTATTATGAAAATTGCAAGGATGTGTTTAGAATGCTAGATTGCCTACTCAACTTGGGTATTAATGAGGCTTGTCGCTATTCCGACCCTGGTTATGTTCAGTAGGTAGGCTGTTAGGCAATGCCTATTCCGGACATTCTTACCGTCCTTTCCACTCATCCTTATTAGCTATGAAGTCACTTATTACCTAGGATATAATGGTTGTGGGTTTGAATATAAGTTTTTCATCCTTTAAACCTTTTTGATTACATGATGGAACTTTGTTTTACCCTCGTTGTTCATTTCTAGCCTATTAGGCCTATGGCCCTACGGAACGATTCCAAAACTATATTCTTTTTGGCAGCTAAGATCGGGTCTGGTTTTAATCTTTTGACTTCTCCTTGAGAATGTGGATTGATGGGTTACACCTTAGATTTCAATCACGTAATCTATGGGATTATATGATTGAAATCCTAATACTCTCAACCCTTGTGTCTATTCATTTAAATTTCATAGTCTTGCGTATTTGGTTGTCAAACTTTTGTAGTTTTCGAGGTATTCTTCATAACTAAAACTTATGGATTTCTTCTTAGTTGATATGTTGAAAATTATATCTTGTTTCAAAAGGTTGTTAGAGGTTAGAACTTTGATCCATTTCCTGAAATAGAATGTTTCCTTTCATGGTATTGTTAGCTAGTAGCTTATTGTTGCTATGTATAGTCTTATCTTGCTCAGTTCTCGCGAACTGACTCAGGTTATTAATTGTTGCAGATGGCTTACGTGGTTAGATGATGGAAAGACTTGTAGATTATTGCATCAATCTTGGTTATGATGTTCCTTTGTACGAATGTGTATTATGTTATAAAATTTGGAAAGGGCCTTTGGACATTTTAGAAGAAGGGTCAGTGCCTAGTAAATGTATTGTAGAGTATTGTTGTTGTAACTGTTGAAACTTTGGCTTGTTTGGTTATCATGTGAAAGATGAAATTTGATTACCGCTTGGTTATGGGATATTCTAGTGAATTTTAATCCTTAGAATAGTAGCGGGGCATGTCCCATGTTATTACTCTCTTGCTCCCTAGTCATGGTTCAATAGAGATGGTATGTCCCTTTGATTTGTGCATCATGTTGGAATGAATTGATATAACCTTGTTTTGTTTCCGCAAACGAGTACTGTTAAACTTTGCTCTTGAGTTAAAATGTTGAGTTGTAAATCCTCCTAAGGCTTAGTAGCAATGAGTTTGTAAGCACTATGAAGTGAAGCTGGATAGTCCTTATAAAAGTTAAACCAAAATTTATGTATATGAACATATTAATGTAGATGTGATCTACTTGATAACCTTTGAGACCTGGAACAATCAAGAGGAAACTATCTTTTGTAACGAAATATGATTACTTATTATTTTTTTTTATTCGCGCCAAACTAATAAACATTATCCTTTTATGGTGAAACCTTAAATGACCTCATGGTGAAAGCAATGGTTAGATTTTAGAAGATGATAGGATTTAATAAGTAGGAGGGAAATTGATTAATTAAACCTTAAATCTCTCTCTATCGTTTGGAATGTTTTCCTTTGTCAAACTTAATTAAGTAAAGTCTAGATGGAACATTTAACCAATCTTGATAAACCCTTAACCTCAACAAAAGACGGATAGTAAACAATGTGACCCTGAAGCTAAATTCTGTTGTCCTGTTCTGTTAACCCTTGCCTTGATTCATGGTGATATTTCTTAAGCAAGGTCAAAATTTGATCCTTAAACAAGAAGGTTATTGTTATGAACCCTAAGCGGTACTTCCCTCAATCGGAACTTATGCCTTCACCTGTGCAACAGAGGTGTGGAACATGTGTCAGTGGCTTGAATAAGATTAATTAACCTTGTAAGAAATGGAAAATGTTCTAAAATCAAATGAATAAGAAAGATTTGGACATAAAATTGATGATCCCAATTTAGAAAGCTTGGCCTTAAGCTATTTAGTCAATAGTTGAAAAGAAAGAAGTTCTCCCTTGTGAAAAGAATTGTGTGAATCATTACATGAAATTTTATAAGAACGTAAGTTAAGAATTAAGAGACACTTTAGTAAACAAGAAAATTTAACAAGAAATTTCCTCATGGGATGCCCTAGCTGTGAGTGTGTCATGTGGTTGGACTTCCATGTTGTCTTGTCAAAAGAAGAGTACATTGTCCTTGATAGGTGTGAACGTTTCCGTGCTGACCTTGTGGTCTCCCCCGTAACAAGTGGTTCCTAGTGTTGGTTGTAGTTGTTCCTGTGTGTTGATACTTTCGGGGTCGTTACAGAAATTTGGTACTCAAAGCGTAGGTATGATGCATCTCTAGACCTATGGGACGGATACCCTATGATATGATGATGTTGCATGGTAAAGTAAGTGGGTTCAACTAAATGATAGTGATAAATGCATGAGTGTTTATTTGTATTGCACATCATATTTTAGTAAAGTGAGACTAATAAAATAATTCATAAGTAGTTTTCATATTAATATGATATTATAATAGCATAGTTGAGTAAAAGAAAGAAAGTCATGTATTTCACTGTGTATAGTTCGGAGTGATGCATAAACTATAGCCGGTGAGATTACATGTAAGTCTGTATAATGCAGTATCATACTCAAAAGTGATGGTCCAATGTCTGTCCGGTTACTGATGTAAGATCCTAACAAATTTTCTATTAGGTATTACACTTACCCAAGATATTTTTTCTTGAATCTTTAAACAAGATCTCAAGGGAAAAAATTTCAAGGCTTGATGGATTTATAACGCTCTTTTGCCTTTTGGCCTAGAACACACATTTACTAAATTGTGCTTCACCTATAGTTGAATCTTCACCTTATAATGTATTTGTCCTGAGATCCAACATCCATCCATAGATTCCCTACAGCCTGTGCATCAAATTAGAGTATTATGATGCATTTTTATTGCTACTCTAGCATATTAATGGTTTGTCGAGTTCCCATGTTTTATACAATTTGATTGGCCTTGAGAACTCAGTTTGTACTCATATTCAGATAACGTTAAAAGAGAGAATGAATTTTTTTGTAGTGAATGCACCCAAACTGTTGCTGTGTAGGGTGCATATGTTAAATGTGTTTGGAAATGAAGGAATGTATAATAAATCTCTCACCGCCTTGGAGGTGAGGCGCGAACGATGAGATTCTATGAAACATAAATTTTGATACTATTCATTGGTTCGTATTGAAATCTTCAGACATGTAGGTCTTGTTTTAGTAATATACCATGACCAACATTTTCACTAAGGTTGTTTCCATTTTGGCAGATTTTACAGGGTTGTATTTCCTTCATAGAAAGTGGTCTAAAATTGGCTCCGAACTTTGTTTTTGATTTTTTCCAGAATGTAGAGTTTGTGAATAACTTTTGTTATCATTCACAGGATAAGCTAAACTTTGGAGTGAGCCTTCATCTATGAAGGAAAGGATTTTACACAATATTTTTTTACCATGTGGGAAGGGTTTTGCTAGTAGGTAATTTTTGGCATTTTAGGATTTTTTGAGCTAATGTGAAATGAAAAGTAAGATTGTAATCGTGTAAAATATTACATCACATTCCCATTCTAAAATGAGAAGGAATCATGGATTTAAATTTTATGATTTTTTTGTAAAAATTATTACTATGTTTTGCAGGTATTTCAACTCTCTTACAGTTTGATCCATATCAATGGAGGTATCAAAGAAGGAGATTGAGGATTGCTCAGAATGCATGAAGGTAATATCCAAATGACATTTGTCTGTGTAATTTATTTCATCTAGTTTTATATAAGCCACGAGTCAACATGAGGGGAGGTTACTTTTTCCAGATGAATATGAATCCTGTAGTAGCCAAAGTGATAGGGCTTTGCTAAGATCTACAATGATTCCAGTTATCCACCTTAGAAGGCAGACATACAAATGAAAATGTGAACCCAGACAACGATACTGAATATTTACCTTTGTTAAGGAGAATGAAGGAGGAAATGAAGAATAAAATAAACAGAGATAAAGAAACCTTGAATGAGATACCATTGGAGGAGAACAACGATGCTCAATATCTGATAGGGAAGGAATGACAAAATTAAAATTAATTTTCATGGAGCATAGTACCAGGGTTACGACCCACTAGGAGTTGATTGACATGGTTGAGTCACATGTGGAAAGAAATTTGAAGTGGACATACCCTATGGTAAAAGGAATAACAAAATTTAATTTTTAATGGCACTAAGTTGGTTGTAGCATGCATCTGATATAGTGGAATCACTTACACCATATGAAAGCCCCCACGGAATTTCAAAGGGAAAGATGAGAACTTAGAATAAAATCCCATGAAGAAGTTGAAAGTGAAATTTTTCTTCATGTAATCTTAGAAGCTTCAAATACATGCCTTTGCTAGGTTTTGAACCATAATAAAGTATTTGTCATCAAATATCATACCAGCTATTTTTACAGTATACATAATCTTAAGTGGAATAAGGATGATTGTGAAGAGAAGAAAGCTACAGAAGTATGTGTAATCCAAAATTCACCCCTCGAGGTAAATTTTCGATAACATGCATCAGAATTCTTTAGTCCCAAGTAAGTATATTGATTCAGGGTGAAAAGTCATGTGTTCTAGGGTCCCCTTTCGACTTCTCTCTAACTCCTCCTGTCTAAGTAGAAGAAATACCAATGAGTTCTAAAAAAAGGTGAAGAAAAATTGTAAAAAATGAGGCTCGTAGGCTTGTTTTAATGCATTGCGGATCTGAAATGTTGCTGGGTTTTAGTCCCCGTGGCAGATTGGGACCAAGGTGAGGTCATACCAAGTTCGGGCGCTTAACCGGCCGAAAGGCCGCCAAAAAAGTGGAAGTTTTTGTTCTACGTGGTCTAAGACAAGTTGAGACAAAGTCAGTACACGTGGGATGCAGAAATCAGTTAATTTGCCGACAAGTTAGTTTATGGCAGGTGGTGTAGAGATTTTCATCTAGAACAGTTGAAGACAGGCAGTATGGGACGATCTGCGCAAAGCCAAAATGTACCGCAGACAGTGATGCAAATCAGACCGAAGCGGAAGTTTTAAGTTCTGCGCGCCCGTCTAGGACAATTGGGACATCGAAGGTACTCGCGGGACGAAAATACGACTGATTTGCTGCAAGTCCGGCTATTTTCGCTGGCCGAAATGGAGATTTTCATCGTACCAGGACAGTCGAGACAAAAGGGGCGTGTGGGACACACAAATCTGAACCAGCTGCAGGAAGTGAAAATTAGAAAAAGTGAAACTTTTTGTCCCATGTGCAGTCTGGGACATTTGGGACAGTCAGTATGCACGGGACATGAGAGTACGACCAATTTGCCGCAAGTTCAGTCCTATTGTAAGTGGTGAGGATATTTTCAGCACTGAGACAAGTCGGGACAAAAGTACATGCAGGACGTGCAAAGCTGAAATGAGCCGTAGGCCAATGAAAATTACGAAAAAGTGGAAATTTTTGTTTTGCACAGTCTGGGATAGTTGGGATATCCATATCGCGTGGGACGTGAATCATCCAATTCGTCCTACAAGACAGTCTATTGCGGGTGGTGCGGAGATTTTTGTTTGGGAGAGTTGGGACAAAAGTAGGTGACGGGATGCACAAAGGAGAAATTGTTGCACGAAGGCAGACCAAGTTAAGCCTGAATCGGTTGGCCCGTAGAAGAATGTGTCTAGGATAGCCATAGACATGTGGACTCTGATTTTGCCGAAATAGTCGTAGTAAATTGAGAAAAGTCTGGAACGAGTTTGATTTCCTAGACTTCAAACGGCCATAACTTTTGACTCCGAGCTCTAATTTTTTACATTGGTATATATGGACTTTCTGGAACGTAGCATGAGGTCCTCTATATCAAACTCCATTCAGTGAATGCTCATTCTTATCAAATGATAGAAAATGCCAACCAGACCCAAAATAGCTTCTCGTACTCAGAAGGCCCATAACTTTTGTATTTCTCAACAAAATCGCAAAAGAATTGGTACCGTTGGAATTATGGCTTCTGATCTCGATGCATATAAATCAAGAAATTATGGATTTTATGATAAATCAATGGGGATTTTTCATAAAACGTGTTTGGGTTCATGACAATGTTTTAATTTGGTAGTTGGGAGTGCAATTAAGAGGCAATGGTCATCATTCTTTCTCAGGTGCAGCACCATGAGAAAGTATGGGGAGAATTTTTCAAGTAACATACAATCATTTCACTCCAATTTAGTGCCTCTTCCAATTTTTTGAAGGACATATTTCGGGATTTCAATTTTCCCCTTCTCTTCTCTCTTCTCAATCTTTCCTATAAATTGGAGTGTTGGGCTCATTATAACAAGAGGTATTTTTTGGGTAGCAAAGCTTTTCCAAAATTTCTTTGTGAAGCCAATGTGTTGTAGGCCCTTGTTTTGGACTCCTTGCATAGTGATCTCAGGCCCCTTGTCTTGTAACAGATTGAACTGTGCATATCATGAAGCAATAAAATATAAGTTTGTAGATGCATCTTCCCTTGCTCGTGTTTTCTTGCATTCTTCTTTCCCCTCCAACCTTGATTTACAAGTATATTGTGTTTATGTATTATATTATTGGAGAGATTCTATTATCATTTTACATGATTGGAATATTGTTGTGGTGAATGTATTTTTCTATAGTGTGGAGAACTGTCACCACCCCTTCTAGAGTGTACTTTGCTTATGTATCTCACACATTTGGAAGACTAATCTCACACCCCTCATTTTTCTGGTGTATCACCACTTTATTGTAGGCTTTTAATTTCATGCATTATCTCTCCTTAGTCCCCTTGGAAATGTTAGATTAGGAACAGATATTCTCACCCTGCATTAGAGTAGATTGTGGAAGGTAGTTTAGGAGCAAGAACCAACTTTCTCTAGAGGTCTATCTCAAGTATCAAGTCCCACAACTTGGAGATAGTACCCATGTTATCCAATCACACTGTGAGTTCAAGTATATGCACTTGTATAAACACAAGGGTGCTGTGATTCGGTGATAACAGTTACAACCAAGGCAACACTCGTGGAAGAAGACAAGAAATTTCTCGAATCAATGTTCGGTTTCCATGTTGATTGTAAGTATAATTCGTTTTAATTCATATTTTTTATTCTGATACAATTTGTTGTTATAAATTTATAGTAATTTTCACTTTTTCGCATTGGCAGCCCATGTCAATAAATCCAGGCATGGCATCTAAGATGTAGCATTTCTAATTACATGTAGTTTTTGCAATGCTAGGGTCTAAGATGAGCTTTGTAACTTTGTTTGACCTGATGAGTGAAGTGGAAAAGTGTGTACTTGAAAGTATACTGGCGTGGGCAGAGTTTAAACAAAAAAAATATCTTAAGAAAACTGATGGAACCAAGAAGGGAAAATTGATTAATGTTCCCAAACTTGATGATGCAAATCAAGCAGGGGGGAAGAATTTTGATCAATGTACTTTAATATTAACGGAGGGTGACTCAGCCAAGGCTCTTGCTGTAAGTGTTTGTGCCTTGAATCAGGGAAATGTGAATACTGAATTTGGTAGTATTGTGACATGTTTCGACATCACTTTCCAATTTAATTTTTTCTTATTTTAGTTATCTTTATCCTATCAGGTGGCAGGAATATCTGTTGTTGGTCAAGATTATTATGGTGTGTTTCCTCTCAGAGGTAAGCTGCTCAATGTCAGGGAAGCTACCACTCACCAAAAAATGGAGAATAAAGAGATAGTAAATATAAAAATAAATCCTTGGTCTACAGGAAGATAAAATATATGACAGCATTAAATCTTAAAGATATGGCCATCTGATGATAATGACAAACTAGGTACATGATCTTTGTCTAGCGCTGTTTAGTTTCTGCTTAATTCTGACACACATCCTTTCTAGTGAGATCCTTTTTGACTTGTCCTTTGTCTCTTAAAGGACCATGATGGTTCCCACATCAAAGGATTGCTGATCAATTTCATACACCATAACTAGCCATCACTGCTTAAAATTCCTTCATTTGTTGTGGAATTTATCACTCCTATTGTCAGGGTAAATGTTCCCCCTGTATTTGGTTGAGTGTATTGAGACTCTTTATAAAAAAATTTAAGCCTCTAGAGATTATGTATCTCCATGTCTAATTTTGGCACATGTTGATGTAGGAAACTCACAAAAATGGAAATGTGTTATCTTTTTACACCATTCTTGAGTATGAAGCTTGAGAGAATCATTGAGTGGATCGATAACTGGCCGGACCATAAAGTACTACAAAGTATTGCTAGTTTGTTTTCTCTTTATATGTTTTTAAGTTCTGGTTTTGTTCACTTGCTAATTAGGTATCACTTGTTGCTTGGACCATACAGGGTTTGGGCACAATTACTTCTAAAGAGGGAAAGGAGTATTTCATAGATCTGGACAAGCACAAAAAATATTTTGTGTGGGTTGATGAGAAAGATGGAGATGCAATTGAACTGGCCTTCAGCAGGAAGAAGATAGAGGCCAGAAAAAATTGGCAGAGACAATTTGAGGTAGTTAGGCCAGGGGAGCAAGGTGAAATGAAATCTGAATTAAAATGATATTCATTTCAAACACTAACAAGTTAACAGTTGCCACCTTTTCCTTTGGAGAACTTAATGGTTATGATTGTCAATCCCATGTCAGTGAGTTTATTCTTCCTCATATCAATCAGCTTATAGAATGGGAGAGAAGGGCTAAGGTTCTTATCAATGAGATTATTAGTCTTTATGAAAATTATTGGCAACGGGATAGTTTATATGCTGCAACTGATCCAAATTTGTTGTTGCATGGAGATGTGACAAATCAAGAATAAAGAATTTTAAAAAATCTGGACAGTGCTGCAGAAGATCTTATAAGTTCAGGGGTTATTTCTGGTGTTGGGGAAAGAGGTACAACCACAGTGGAAGAAGCAATTGGGGAAGAGAGCAAAGGAGTAGAATTGGATAAAGAAAAAGAGGGTTTTGAAAACTAGAAACTTTTATTATTGAGGAAACTTTAAATATTGAATCTAAAAACTTCTACTATTGAGTATGTACTATGGTATTTGAATTTAATTATATGGATTTATATACAATCTTTAATTTTAATTGCATTAGATGGTGATTATCATGAATTATATGTATGTTTCTTATTTACATGCATTGTCATGAATAGTATGTGGACGTAAATGAAGAATGATGATAATTGATAATTAATGATAGATGATAAATCAATGGATTGTGTTATAATGGATATATATGACATTAATGATTAGAATGGATATAGATGACATTAGAACAAATAGAATTGTAATGATACGATTATGAATTATTTTAAAAAAATGGAATTGTTTTAATAAATTTAAATTAGATAAATAATTGTGTTAATAATAATTGTAGTGTCAGGAGTCAGGATATGATAATGATATGGTGATGATATGATATATGGATGATGAGGAATTTTATGTGGACTTATATTTAAAATTGTATAATGTATTGTTTATCCCACAGTTAAAAAAATATATCAAAGGATTTTCCACATATAAAAAATAAATTAAATATAATTCTAAGAAATCAAGAAAGAATCATCACTGGTAAGAAATTAAACATAATTGCAAATATGATAGGGTTTAGCTTACCTCTTGCGTATTAGATTGATGTGAAATCATCAAGGGTAACGTGCTAGATCTTTGTTTTACCTGACATTGTAGATAGAGGGGTGAGTTGCCTGACATTGTCAGTCCTGAGAAGTGCCAGCAACATCTTTAAATATATAGACCAACAATATCTTTAAATAAATGTAAATATATAGAATTAGACCTGTAACATCTTTAATGATAACAAGAGCTGAAAAAATGTAAAGTAACAAACAATAAGATTATGTTGAAGAAGATACCTATTTAAAATTGAAATCATCACCGGTAATGTGCTAGATCTTTGTCTTAAAAAAAATTCAACACAAAAAATGGATTAGTAGATAGATGGGTGAGTTGCCTGACATTGTCAGTCCCGAGAAGTAACAGCTTCCTCAGACGGATGTCAACCCACGTTTTCAAAAAATAAAAAGATTGTATTTAACTAAATGTAAATACATAGACCTGTAACATCTTTAATGATAACCAGAGCTGAAAAAAAATGAATAGTAACAAACAATAAGATTAAGGGGAAAAAGATACCTCCTTAAAGTTGAAATCATCACTGCCACTGGTAATGAGCTAGATCTGTCTTTTAAAAAAACCCAACAAGAGAAATGTATTAGTAGATAGATGGGTGAATTGCCTGACATTTTTAGTATATAGACCTGTAACATCTTTAGTGATAAAGATAAAAGATAGATAAAGAAGATACCTATTTAAAGTTGAAACAATCCATTATCAATAGCTTCATCAAACTCGATGTTGTCTTCTGTAGAATGTGACGAAGAGCCAATTACACACTCTCAAGGTTGGGAATATTTGTATTTGTAGCTGTATTATTCACACCTCTTCTTTCGCAAAGGGAATTCCAGTGCGCAATTGCTCTTTCAAACGGAAAGGTTTCGATGGAGTATCGAGAAACATAACACCTCATGCAACTTTCTAGATTTTTATCCAACCTGTTTCTCAGTTTTGATTTTATAAATGACAATGCATTGAAAACCCTTTCATCCTCCACAGACCCCAAAATCATTGTTTGGCATAACTCATATAATCTGAAATATTCACTGATATCTTCTTGTAAGATAGAACTTTGATAGATTCCTCGCCACAACCTTGTAATAACACCACTTTCAGAAGGTTGATCTAAATTCTTATATTGGTTCCTCATTGTTGTTGCAAAATTTGTTGACTGAAACTTTAATAAATCAGCATTCAATATACCTTTGATTTCCATACCCTTGAGCTCTGACGTCTTTGTAAATTGTTCCATTATTGTACCCATTGATTTATGGAAATGCTTTCTGACAAAGTCTGCACAACCACCTTCAGTATTCCAAAAACTAGGATTCATCACACCCATGGCTTCCAGAATTTTATCTTTACAGAAACGTTCCCTAATTTCTGATGACAAGGTTTCTGAATTTTTTTTAAGCTTTATTCTTGTTTCAATTATAACAGACTCAAACAAATTACGTGTCATGGGAACATTTTCTTGTTCCGATCCTGTAATATCTTGATGTTTTTGCAAAATGTGCATTGGTATTTCCCTCCCATTAACAGTGATGCAGAGGTGATCGTGGATATTAAATCTCAAAAAGGTGTTAGGATTTTTAAGATCTAATAAATGTTTCCAATTTTCAAAAAAAGGTGCATCAAAACTATCCTGGGAATAGTACAATATATCAAGACTTTGACATACCATTTTTCTCAGCCGTATAAAATCCACAATATAGATTAATCTACCTTTTGCATGCTTCATTAGTGTATTGATATCCTTTAACATTGGAAGAATACCAACCAATGTAAGCAATGTCTCCAAATCAGTTAAACAGAACAACAAGCCCCTTGCCCTATGAACTTCATGACGGTATTTGTGCATGAAACCAACCAATGAAGGATACTCCTCACGAACTCTGTAAGCAGGTTCATACAAGAGATCCATCTAGTCTCCACATCCTTCAGAAGTTTTTTGCCATCTGTAATTCCAATTGCAAATTTTTTGGAACTCAAGAAAACACTTTGGGCTGCTTGACATATAGGCATGAAGTTCTCTTATAAGGTCTTCTAATTTAGCAACATTTTCGTGGTTGCTTACCATTTTTATACGCTAAATTCATTCTGTGAGCCATACAGTGAATTGGTAGCATATATGGGGCCACTGTTGTTTGTAATCTAACACAGAGCCTTATTCAGTGACCTTGCATGACAGATGCACCATCTGCTCCAACGCATACCAACTTCGTAGCAATTTCATAATCAGTCATTCCAGCAACATCTTTCAAATGAGAAACAACTATTTTATATAGGTTTTCAACCATTTTCATAACACCCAACAGATGAGGTGTCCTTATATGATTTTCTAAAGTATAGATGTGGATACATACCCATGCGGTGTTGTCGACTGTTGTAACTTCATCAATTGAAAGAGAGATAAAGTTTGCTTTTTTTACATTCTCTTTCAAATCTTCCTTCTCTATCATCGAGAGGCATTTTTTTTACATTTCCCATCCACTACTTTCAGACCAATGAGACTGAGGTACATTCAACATTCCGTTAAATTGATACAAAACTTTGAAATCGAGGAAATCCTAAAATCGCTCTTCCTTTTTTTAGTATTTGAAAAAGAGTAGAGAATTGTATGAATTTTGCATGTAGATTTGTTTCTTTCATCTTACCAATATGCGATGTGATCGTTCCTCCCTTTTCCAACAAATGTCTTTGTTTTTTCTGCTCTGCCTCATATTCCGCTTCGTATCTATTATGTATGCATTCTTTTTCATTTTTCCACCTATGTTTTGATTTTCTGGCCATCCACCCCCGTTACAGTTAAATATTGTTTTCCACAATGTTTTTCTATAGTGTCCAGCTTCAGTTGCATTTTTTGTTCCTTTCCCAATTTCCACGTACATATTGTACATGTACATTGAGACGGGATTTCTTCATAATTAGATTATTGTACACGTTCAATAAACGGAAATTTAGTTTCCCAATCAAACTTGTATGTCCTGCCAATGGTCCACATATTCTTGTTCATTTTCAATGCTTTACTTTTTTTAGTAGAATTTTGAGCAATATCACAATCACCTGGTTTCCTCTTTCTTGGACCGGAGTTTGATTTTGATTTCTGTCTTCCATTTTGCTGAGTGTTTGTATCTGTGATATCTAGCTGCACTTCTTGTTGCACCCCAACAGGAACAATATCTTCAAGATCTGGCATATTATCGTAGGTTTCATTTGTTTGACTTTGATACTGTGCAGAATGCATGTCCACCTCAATAATACCTTCCACACAGTCAGTATTCTGATTCTTTTTGTAGTGGCATCTATATGATTGGTATTTACAATATCTGTATCCGCAGAGTTTCCAAAATACTTGAAGAGTGATTTCTGATATTTCTTACTTACTTTTAGGTTATTCGTATTCTTTGAGCTGGCACCTTCCATTATTCTGAAAAGAGTCCAAGTAGCGACTCTGTCCAGTGTTTTGAGGTCTTGTTGCGCGTCCCCTATCTGAGGTCTTTGTCACGTGTCAATAACCCTTTTTCTGTTGCGCGTCCACTGTCTGTATATACTGTCATGTGTCAACACTGCCCTTCTCGCGCGTCACCTTCTTCGCCCAAGTCGCACATCAACACTTCCTCTGTCGCACGTCAGTACAGCTGTTGTCTCGCGTCAACACTGCATTTGTCGCGCGTCAACAATCACAGGCTAACAGTAATCTGAATCTCTGGTGCTTAAGGGTATGCGAGTTCAAATTCACAGTATTGGTAATTTGTTAAGCTACTTGAGGTATACCGTAGTATACTACATGATGAATAACGTTGGTTTTTATAGGAGATGTTTTCAAATGAAGGCAAATCCGACCCAAAAAAATATATATATTGTAAATTTTAGGTGAACAAGACATTGACCCTCTCCGAAAAAATTTCCTTTTCAAATTTTCCTAAAATGAAATTTTTTCCATATTACAAATATTCACCACTAAAATTATCCCTGGATTGAGTAACTTGTTTATGAACTATTGCAGGAAGAGTTGCAAAGTGAATTGCATGCTCTATCTATTATAATGAAAACCCCAACTGAAATGGAGAGTGTGTAACTATTTGTGGGTACGGTGAGCAAATGGCTTTGGGAGGCTTTGCATCTGATTCCGTCAGCAATACTGACAGTAAGTTTGAGTCTATCTCCTGATTTTAAGAGAGCTCTTTGACTTCATCAATGGTGGTTGTTGGACTTCCAATTTGGGTGTACACAATTACCATGTCTGTCTCTTAATCATGACAAATTTATAGAGGAATATTTAGGATAGGAAAATATCTAGGACTGTAGGAAAATATCTAAGTTTCGCAACCTGTAAAGTTAAAACCCTCGAAATTTGACACTTTCCAGCAAGGGCATCTTCAAAGGTGGATGCTTAGCGGCAAATTATTTGAAATAACTATTACATAAGACTTGTATATTTCAAATGTGACCGTCATTATATATATATGCTGTATGTGTGTGTGTATATATATGAGATAATTAACTAAATATAAAATAGTTGGTATTAATAATACAATTTAATATTTTTGAGGGGTAGTATTGAAAAATTATAGTCACCCAAAAATTGTTGGATATGCATAGGTGATTGTCAAATTTAACCCGAAGTTGGTTGTTTCAATCATTTGACAGTTACATAAGCACCATGTCAAACATTTAAAAGACCTGGAAATTGACATGGTGTGAGCCATTTTTGTGATTTTAACCGTATTTTATTGCTAAAATTTTTAGATCAATGTAAATAATTATAGGTTGAAAATTTAGAAAACCGTTATAATTTTGTAAATAGTCCTCTATAAATATATAAAATATGTGAATATATGGATATTTTATTTATAAGAAGACATCATAAAAATAAATATACAAATAATTGAAATTTTCAGTTTCAAAAAGAGTTACATCAAAATTTTCTAATATGATAAGCACAAATAATTTAAAGTTCCAGGGCCGTTTTATTCTCACTGTTGACCCACACTACACAAAGAAACGGCCAAAAATTCTTTAATCAACAACCATACACAAAGTGAACCACAAACAAATGGGTAAGATTTTGCATAATTTAACAAGAGTCGCAATGCGATCAGTCCCTGTCGTAGTTGTATTTCAGTACATGTAGTTTGCAGGATAGAAAAAACAGAGAAAGCAGCTAGCATGAAAACTTCCATGATCCTGTGCAGGCAAATTACTTGGGAATGCTGACATCTTGAACAAAAAGAGAGTTAGCCAAAATTGCTAACCACAGACCATGAAATTAGCACAGATTAACAACCCAAACTACAAAGTTTCCGCATTTTGCATACTTGACTATTAAGGCCGTGACAACCACAACATCAGAAAAATACCCGCTTTCAATTATTTTTTGATGAATCTATTTTTCCCTGTTTCAAAGTACCAGTTTTGGTACAGGCTGGGAGTATTCTGGCAAAGTTGATCTAATCGGGTTGAACAGCTTTTTGCACCATTTTGTAAACAGTGTCAGTGCCTGGTGAGGCTAACCAAGTTTTCTGTAAGCAAACAATATTCATCTTCACCAGGCTCTATAATTCAACATGAAATGGAAAAAAATAGACCTACATTCAATATTACATGCATGTTGTTTTACAGCCAAAAAATATAATTACATGCATATTACAGTAAATTACGTAACAGAAGACAATTACCGTCTGGGTCTATGCGTGGATGCGAGTTGTGAGGGAAGAAACGTTGAATGAAAAGTGTTCCTACCTATTTAAGATGGAACCAAATTTTTCTAAAAGACAAAAGTAGAGGAAGATAAAAAATCTAGAATCTGTATGAAGCATTAATTATTTCATTGACAATACTTCAGTCTCATTCACTGGCAGTGTTACTGTATATCTTTACAGGTGTCTGATTGTAAATTTTTAATTCAGAATTTCAAAAATTTGTGTTGGAGTAAGAATATATAAACTAGCAATCCCACGCGAAGTGTGTGATGTGAATGCTGAAAGGGAAGTCTGGGATGAAATTGTTTTTGAGGGACCAAAACATAAAAGGAGGAAGAGTGTTGTAGAAGAAGGGGTTAGAGGGAGGGCAATGAACTGGGAGAGGATATTGGTGGGGGGCGGCGGGGGGTCATTTTATGGAATTTATATTTAATTCGAGGAAGATATTTAGCATGTGTATTATTTGTCAATTGTTTGATAGAGAAGATGGGTACATAGTGCAGGGTGTCGTGGAAACACCGTCTGGAGATATCTTTGAAAGCGAGGTGTTGTCAATGAATAGTTTTATGGAAAACATCCATTTTATGGTTAAATTTGGGAGTCAACAATTGTTAAAGAAATTGTAATTTTGCATTGCGGTTCCATTATGTTGTCATTTCCAAGTTAATGTACGATAATGGTTTCTATTTAGATTTCAAGAATGCAATCAATGCTTGCACTCTCAAATTTTGAATTGTGGGCTGCTGAGTCACCTTCCAGACCACCCCTGCCCAAACCCACCTCTAACATGCCTTTGGTGTAAATCTATATCTTTTTAACTTTCGCATTTATGATCAAACAATAATAATTTCATCGTTGGCACCAGACAACCAAAATATTTAAACAATGAGCGAGAATTTCAAATAGAGATCATATGCAACATGCATATGAAATGACCACTCCAAGAGTGGATTTACGTCTGCTAAAGGGAAAATTAAATGGTATTAATTCAGGATATACATATTCAAATTCAATAAAACAACATTGGCATATATGAAAGACATTAATATGGCACGAAAAAGCGCCAATAAATTTTTTCTTTTGAACGAAATGGTGAAGATGCGTGTTCAATAGATCACAAGAAATATGCTCATATTCACTTGGTCTCTTTGATTGGACGAAAGAGACTATAAACACATGGTTTACAATGGAGAAACTGGGGAGCAACTTAGCAAATTCCCACCAATGTTTTGTTCCAAAAATAAGGGAGGCCCATTACAGCAAGGTGTGGCATGCATTTGAAGCGAGACACACAGACGGGCGGTGCATATCTATTAGCGGTTTGGAACCTAGCTGGCCGAGAGGGTAAAACTAACCGTGGTAAAAACAAATTACAGAGGGTTAAAATATAAGACAGGAAAAAGTTCCACCTTGTATGCCTTTTTATCAATCTTTCTTCAATATGACAAGTGCAACAATAAAAAATTTTAGTTTGCAGGATATAGATATTGTAGATTCATATTGTAGATTCATCCTCATCCTCTACACATCATCAATATTTTCATAGTAAGATAAGATTAATGTAGGAAATTTAGGATTTGCACAGTTAGGACACATTTTGGATTTGTTTTTAAAGACATTTAGTATAGATATTCCTTAAAGCAATGAGATTGTACAGTTGAAAAGATATTATATGAATTGTATTGTTTCATAAGTATCATATCTGTTGTTTGTTTCTCCATGTATTTAAGTGCAAATTAGAAGTTGAATGGGAAAAATAGATCCGTGTCAAAAAAAACAAGTTAAAGTTGTAAATTTAGTAGTAATTGGATAGTTTCGGCAAGAAACTCGTTAGGGGAACTGTGCTAACTAGATCTCTCACTAATATTTGTCCTAAAATAAGCACCATCATGGGTTAAATCAAACCTATAAACAGAGATAAATCTATAACACTACTATCTCCTCATTTTGCTATATACTGACTGATCAATTTGGATTTGTATCATTAAATCCAATAAGTCACAGTCTTCTATACTTATGAAAGGATCGAGCGTGCATTTCTAATTTCAAGAAATCCATGATACAACACATACAAGTCAACGATCGTAGGTGGTTCCGTGGAGGATGTCAATGTACTTTGAACTGTGGGCCACTGAGTCACCTATTGGCATATACGAGCATATTGGCATTCATGGCATGGAAAAGTGCCAATAAAATCTTACATTTGAAGGAAATGGTGAAGATGCATGTTCAATAGATCACAAGAAATATGCTAACATTCACTTGGTCTCTTTGATTGGACGAAAGCGACTGTAAACACGTCATTTACAATGGAGATATTGGCAACCAACTTAGCAACTTCCAACCAATGTTTTGTTTTGAAAAGAAGGGAGGCCCATTATAGCAAAGCGTGTCTACCCTAACATCTCTTCATTTTTCTATATATAAATTGGTTGGTGTGGATCTGCATCTGTATTGAAAGCGTTTATCTTCAATTATCTATGAGAGGAAACTACTGCCCTACTGCTGATCCGATTTAGTTTTGTTGTGTCAAAATAATAGGATCCCTCTAGTCAAAAATAAATGCAAAGGAGCGGCACATTGACCGGCAATCCTCTTAGAAATTTGGAACCACTTTTTGTGTTAGTTGTTAATGCATATTGTGTACGCACTCTAGATGTATTTTTTGACCGAAATTTTTCACTTTTTAGATGTTTGTGATTAAGAAAATATTGTTTTCTGAAAATCAACAGGAACCTGTTCTTCTGGGGTGCTTTCTTTGGGCTAGAGCAATTGGCCTGATGCCTATGATTGATCAGGTATGCATCTATAATTTGGTGTACTGGAAATGATCCTAAGTAGGCATCTTTAGTACCTCTATTTTTTAAAATGCTGGAACATAGATGCCCCAGGTTTTTAAGGTGAATTTTTGTGCTTTGTTTAATCTATAAACCATTAGTACTTGGTAAAATTATATAGAGGATAAATACAACTAACATGCTGGCAATTTTGAAATTCAGGATTTTTCATATATGCTTTAAGCCTTTAACTTGAAGTCTATATTCAGAGTAATACCTGCTTTTTTATTTTGACAGGGAGAAAAGGATGACAAGATAATTGCTGTTTGTGCTGATGATCCCGAGTTTCGTCATTACAAGAACATCTCAGAGCTTCCTCCTCGTCGCTTACAAGAAATTAGGCGTTTCTTTGAAGATTGTATCCTTTGTTTAATAAGAAAGTTACTCCACTGAATATGTTTTGTTACAGTTATTTCTAATATTATAGTGCGCTATCAAGGTTATCTTTGTACACCTTCTATATGCAGATTCTTAGTTTTTCTTGACAGCATAAAGACGAGAAGAACGAGAACAAAGAAGTTGCTGTGAATGAGTTCCTGCCGGCATCTACTGCTTGTGAAGTTATAAATCACTCAATGTAAATAAAGCTTTACACCATAATTTTATGTTTATGAATATGGTATTTAGAACTAGCTCAAGAGGTGGAAGGACTAAGCTTCAGTTTTGATTTATGATTTTACAGGGACTTGTATGCCACGTACATTGTGGAGAGCTTGCGAAGATGAGAAGTGTATCTCTGGGTTTCTAAAGTAAATTCAAGTTAACTTAGTGGTGATATTGTTCCATTTAAGGACTGGTGATAGAGATTTGCTACCTATCACCACAGTGTTTTGAAAATTGTTAAGAGTGCAGGAAAACTTGTCTAATAGGTTCCTTATATTTTTGTAGCTTATGGGTGTATGTAGTATATCAGTATGGCATAGTTTTTGTATGTTGCAACGCAACATGGCCAACATGCTTTATTGTATTGTGCCTTTGATAATGGTTATAAAACATATTATATGTAATTTGGATAATTTGTTTATAAATTTTTCTTTCTGGATTATTGCTTAGGCAGACATTTTTTGGGCATCTGGTATTTGTTTAGCAGTATAGGGTCCTTATGTGTTACAATAATTGAAACTTGTCTGACATGGCCATGAGTGCAGAAAAAAATTATTTTAAATTGACCCAAACTATTATAAAATGAAACATCAATATTAATTGCTACAGTTAAATATGTCGAATTGTCCTAATCTGTGTTTTAATGATGTCTCATTACTATCAATTACCATATTTGAAAAGCAAATGAATGTTTTATGTTTGAATAACACAAAAATTTAGTGACTCGACAACTTTTTCTTGGCATTTACCTATCATGGATTTCCTTTCGTCATAGTCGTATATCACTTAGGTTGTAACACGGGACTACAAAATTTAAAAGTTAGATAGGTCCTATATGTCATAGACACCTGAAAAATGTTACAAAGGTACTTAGTATCCCTAAAATCTTATTATTTTAGGGTAACTCAGTTTTTGTTGAGTATTAGTCTAGATTAGGTTGTATTGGCACACTATTGCTTGTGTTTTGGGCTGTTATAGGTCATGTTCACCTTTGTATTTCTCTCTTGTATCTTCCCTCCTTTACCCCTTCCAGTGTTTCTATGGATTTTCTTAGAAATGTACATTGTGCATGTTTTTTGCACAGTTAGGCCCTTTAGACCCACTTTTGGGCTCTCTTGGGTTTCTGATTTATCATTTCTCATTCTTTTTCACCTATCGATGCGTTGGTTTTGTCAATAGGGGTACTAATTGAAGTCCATAAATACATATGCATTAGGAGATATGTTGAATGAACATAGGCAATCAATTCAAAAATTTAGAGTAGACAATAATTTAAGAAAAATTGAAGATCAAATAGCATTTACTACTCCATTATAGAAGAGATCAAGAATTCATTGCAACACGTAAAGATATAGATTTCATATTGCGTTTGCATCGACCACATCTAAATAATGATTCTATCATTGTTATTTCTGACCACCATTCTAATTTTTATTTTTTTTCATTTGATGTAAAGGGCCAGGTAGCACAAAATAAGCATTTTGTTTGTTTCTTCTCCTTTTTTATCAAGAAACTCAAATCTTAGTTCAAGATTCTCTTATATTTTTCACTAGAACAAGATATTAATGAAATGCAGAGTCTCTTTCTAAGATTTTTTGTTTGCACCCTATCACTTTGCCCTTTATCCTCCACACTTTCAAAATTAAAGAAATTTTGTAGATCCATATAAATTGGGTAGGATAGAGCCAGTAATATGGCATGATGTGTAAGAAAGTACCATTTTGTGCATATAACTTTAGTTGTACAGCATACCATTCCGTGTTATATAGGAAGACTGTTGAAATTAGAAACTTAAGTTGGTAAAACAAGTTGCCATATGATTTGGGTAAAATCTTGAAGAGGGCACGGTGGTAGCCTTGGAACACTCAGTTATTTAAATGCCTAAACTGCACAATTTACATTTTGGAAGTAATTTGGCCAGTGTGACATTCTAACATGAGATGCTAAAAAATTAGGCTATTGATCATCTCTTTATTAGCGCCTTTCAGTTTTTCAGGCTTACCCTATATAAAATTTGAAAGTTATTTGTAGCTTCATGACTTGTAACTATGTTTGGATATTTTTTGTTTAGTTGTTGGTCATTTGAAAGTAAGAAAAATTGTTTGTGGAGAAATCAGGGAGTTTAGCATAGTTACCAAGTTCAAAAGGATTTTTTTTTTTTAGATAAATCCAATTTAAAAATTGATGGTGTATTTGTATTTATCTATTATGTTCATATTTGGTGTTTTTATCTATTATATTTCTTTTGAATATAGTTATGTGAATGTAGGTTCTACAATTTCTTTTCTTCCACCTTTTTACTTATATATTGGTGTTGACAATTTCTTATTTTTAAAATTCTTACACAAGTTTTCCATCATTGCTTTTTTAACTTGTGTCTCCATCTATAATACTGGATTTCTATGCATAAAATATTCCAATTTATTCATTCTTATTTTATTTGGATTCTAGCACATGTACTAATACGTGCAAACACGTTATTTACTAAGGTTTATTTTACCATTTAAGTTGGTGCAGTTATTGTCACATACTATTTTATTCTTCCTTATACTATTTTTTGTTGCTTACATTGGGATTTGTTGTATTTTGCAACCTAATGTTATGTTAAGAAATCTAAAACATTGTCTTATCATTGGTATGTTTTATTGCAGACATAAGTATGCCCTTGGATTAACAAAGAAGCATGGCAAGGTGGCAAATTTACCGAGTTTGTGTAAATGTGGGTCAATATCAATGATTCAGCTAAAATGCTCCTTGAAGTAAATACAAGAAACTTGAGAAATATCTTCTAGAAAATTTCATTATCATTTGTAATAATGTTTCTAAAGGTGCTATCTAAAATATGAATATCACACTATTTTATTTTGTATACAATTCTCTACAATGTTGATTTATGCAGAGGATAGTATTGTAAATCTCCATGGTGCATCATGAGCAATTATAGTTTAGATGACATGTATTGAACAAAAATACCATTTTTTCATCACATAAAGTATTTGGCATTCTACTTAGCCATGTTGTGGCCACAATGCAATTGCATACTGTACATCTTGAAATTTCTTTTTGCATAACTATAAAAAGGCATGCATTATGTAAGATTTATTCTCTTATGTTAACACTTTTTTCTCTTCATATAAATGCATTTTTGTTGTTAACAAAACTACTGTGCAGTTTAAATAATTTTGTGAATATTTATGCCTTATCTAATTATGTGTTGAAAGGAATCACTTCATTTACTATTTAAATTCCTGAATGTTGTTGATTCGATAAACAATATTCAACTCTCTTGAATATAAAATTCTCGATCACTACCACTAATGACAACCCCTCTTATATGCCAGCCTATCGACGTTCCCACTCCACACTTATAGTGCAATTGAAAGTATATCCCTTATTTTATTTTTAAAAAGGGTAACCATCTCCAATCTTACAAAGACATTTAATAATAAAAAATAAGCCAAAAAAAAAAAAACGTTTTGTAGCTAGAGTTGTTTTTAGGGTGTGTGAGTTTTAAAGCTTAAATACATTAAAGGACAAGGCTGCACCATGCACGTTATATGCAAACTTTGCCCACCCAATCAAATCAAACGATTCTTCGCCACCATGCAAAAGGCTCAAGCCACCACAGGGATAACATGTTTCATGACAATAATTGCAAAAGGCTCTAGCTTATCATTCGGCTATGGATACTTCTATGACAGTTCTGTCCCGTTAAGTTGCTGCGTTAGGTGACGGCAAGATTTCTGACTGTGTCAGATTTTGCAAGCCCCAGAGGGCCTAGACTCCCTTATTCTCACTTTTAAGAACACTAACGGCGTAAATAGTCAAATCATTATTCAATAACTAATAAAAAAAATTAAAAAATCAATTTTAGATAGTTTTATTAATTCAAAAATATAAAATCTACACTGAAACATTATAAATATTGATATGAAGAAAATAAATATTGTTTTTGATTGGCTAATAAATGGATAACAAATAGCAAATGTATTCCTATAAGGGACTAATAATACTATTCTTTCCCAAAGAGAACTAAACATAAGTATTTAGTGTGGTCAAAATGTATTTATTTGTTGGTGAGTTGTCATGGAGTCGGTACATCAATGTTAAGGAGTTCTCCTAACACATGTGACATGAGTGTATTTGCAAAAGTAGCGTTTCCTTTTGATGCCTTGCACGACTTTTTGAAGGTAGAGTGGGCTGGGGCAAAACTCACCTCGCAAGGTTTGACCAGGCTAATTTTACAGGTTCATGCATATGTAAGAAAACCCATGTCACATCACTACTGCATCTAGCATTTTTATAGTTTAAATAAATATATATTTGAATATTTAAATGAGATGTCCCCTGCCACATTAAATAAAAAATGTACTTTCAATATTAATTAATTGTATGTTTTAAAAAAACTTAAGACCGGTTTCGGTAGCACCAAGATCTCCCTCAAAGCGCAATATGGTTGGTTATAGAGGGCTCAAAGCATGCTTCATGTGTGCTTTTCACTCTCATGTGCACAACCTATGAAGACCTCCACACATGAATCAAACGTTAGAAGAAATGCATGCTCGAGGGTACCCTCCGACAACAAATGTGAGCTATTGTAGCAGTACTTGCTATTGTGGAGGCTATCGCAAGAGGCACCGACAGATTTGTCAGAAACATACAAAATTTAATATCTGATAAAAAAATTTCAACCTTATATACACTGCCACATGTTCTTTGTATTTATTTTTCGTTATAATATTGTAAAAAAAATGAAAACTCTAAATAAGACATTGCAATTGCATGTGCACGAAACCATAGTTTTAGATCTTTCACATCAGCATTTGGTGCCCTTGGGAGGCTGTGCAATTTTTCTCATGTGGGGGAACGATGGGACTGTCTCTAAATGTTGCTACCTTGATAACCAAAACGTAAGGTAAATCACTATTCAAGAATAGTCCCCCGACCGCAAGCAATTGTGATGACTCCATTTAACTATTTGGAAATGGGCTCTAAAAGGGCTAACTACTAAGTCTTTTCATAATTGTACCACTAGAGTCATACTCATTTAATCAATCAAATTTCAAAACTTGTTTTATGTTGGTTAAATCTAAGTTTTCTCAAAATTATTTATTGATGATACAATTTTTTTGGTACAAATACTACCTAATATTAATAAGAGGGTCACGTTTATGGTGATGTCATTTTTTACTGGTACAAGAATCATGAAATATTCGAATTTATATTAAAATTGTGAGTACTCTACTAAATTTGAGTGAAGATTTACATTTACAAAATAAAAGAAAATGGCAAGTTATTAACAAAACAAGTATTAATTCCTGTTGTAGGAGATCCACAGTGGTGACGGGTGCATTGATAAATTAATATGCAAATTGAAAACATTCGGTGGAGAGTTAATCAGCAAATTCAAAACATTGGCACTAATAAAGTTTTATTATTAGTCTTGACAATTTAAGAATGGGTGGCCAAAAATCTTATGTATGGCGAAGGCAATAATGATTTTTTTTTTTTTCAAACTTATGCTGAGTTGAGGGCAATGGTAGTTGGGGACACTGGTTAAATGTAACACCTTTTTAGACATTTTTGGTGACTTTAGTCGTAAAATATTTGTAAATATTTGCAATAAATGTCACATGGTATTTGTATATTTAACATTTGAGTGTCAATTTTTTATATACATTTATAAATAAACTAGCAATCGTATGTGAAATGTACGATGGAAATGCCGAAGGGGATATTTTGAAGGAGTCAAATTTGAATTTGGATGAAGATTCATGCATAACATCATACAAAAATTGAATAAAAGAACACCACTCTGAGCACCAACAGGTGCAATGGGTACGCCGAAAGGATTTATTGGGAGGTAGTGGAGGATGCGGGATAGGGAAGTTACAGAAAGGCATCAAGGAATTAATGTATGGGATGATCATTAATGTGATTCATATGACAAGCAAGGGTATAATTTTTATGCCACATCCCAGAGCTGCAAAACCCCATATCAACAGATATTGGAGTAGATTTATAATGACAAAATAGGTGTATTTTGAAAATAAAATAAGCAAATAGAAGCTAAGAGAAACTCCAAATGAATAAATCTTAACAAATGAAACCACAACATTTTTGTAAGAGCTTGAGTCTTCAATTTTTAGCTTCTAAAAAATGGAAGTTTATCCATCTTTGAAAAGCCAAATCTTCAAACATTGGATGTATATTCTTGTAGGAAGAAAAGAAGTCGATCTAGACTTATCAGAAGCATCTCAAACACAAGGAACAACTTCAAGTAAAAAAATAATTAAGTTAAATGAAAAGAAAGAAGAAAAATTTTAGTGTCATATCCCAGAGCTGCAAAATCCCATATCCACATATATTGGAGTAGATCTATAACAACAAAATAGGTGTATTTTGAAAATAAAACAAGCAAATAAAAGCTAAGAGAAAGTCCATATAAATATATCTTCAAAAATGAAAAATGAAACAACATAATGAATATGGAGCAAACTTGCAGTGTTGATAGGTTGCACTTTACATGCAATATCTCCTAATCTATAAGGGCATCTCTATTCACAGAAAGGTTCTAGCAAGTACTTTTCATAAGGTCATTGTAGGATCAAAAGAAAGCAGACAAAAGAGAGAAAAATCTTCGGACATGCAGATAGAACACACTATTGAAGAATATAAAAAAAAAATGCACATAGCTTTCATTTTGAAGTGGTTTGAAAATCATTCAATTCAAATCCCTGGAGTAACTCTTAGTTTTGAAGTTCTTTTTTATATAAAAGAACTTTGATACTACCATCACAATAGACTTGCTCGCAAATACGATGTACCTTCCTTACTACATGGTTATCATAGTTATCTTTAAATATGACTAGGCATGGACTCTTAAGTTTAGACTCAATGACATTTCTAAGGTTGACAGACCAATAACATTCACTGACTGCATATAGCTTGTAGAGATGCCTTGTTCTTGAATTAACCTTGTAATATATGTTTAGAAAACTGGCAGGATGGTCTGCAAAGTTTTCTATGGGTCGAGGTGGAAGATGTGGAGGAGTACTCATATATTGAACTCCTTGTGTTGCTCCTGCATGCAAGTCCAAAATAGACTAGTCATTACCTTCATCCATAGTACATCTCTCTTCCATGGACAAATACATGCGCTCCCTTATATCAATTGCATTGTCTTGCATCCATATATAATCATGTGTAGAGATTCCATCCTTACTGATGCTACTTAAAATGTGAATATATTTCCCAATATTTGGAAAGAGTGGGACAATTTTCCAACTGATCATTCCTCCCCCTAATTCAAGTTTATTTATATAATAGTTATACATATCTTAGTCACCAACAGGAGTAAGAGCATATACACATTGGTTGGTGACACAAAACTTGGTGAATTTGTAAGATTCCATCAGAATGTGAGGAGGAAGAGGAAGCCTTCTAAGAAGGTCCTCTTGGTATATGTGGAGAGAAATATTGTGGCCATTGCCAGTTGGTGTATAGGCATATAAAATTACTAAATTTTAACAGTGTGGAGTTTGTAGTGGGGATTTTCATATTGGGAATTTCTGAGGGTACAAGCCCATGTTTTATTTAAGGTCATCAACAGAGGTTTCATGTTCCAAGGCATGCAAGCCATGAGAAGGCCCAAAGTAATCTCATTCGGCAATGTAGGGATCAGATCTGGAATCCAATACAATACAATTCATGATTTAATTTAAAGGCCATAAACATTTATACAAGAAAATCTAAAAATATGAGCAAGAGAGGTTAAATTTAAACCCTAGGGCTATTAATATCAAAAGCTAGTGTTAATTTAGCTGTGCAAATGAAACCAAAAGAAAAAAAAACCGCATTAGTCTGGTGTTTCTAATGGATAACAAAACAGATACTTTCATTTATTTTCTCTTTTGGGTTGCTCTGAAATTTTGAAAAAAACTAAACTATAAATTCAAAGAGAAAGTTGAACTGGGTACCAAAATTGTTGGTGGGTGCTTCATGTGCTGACTTGTTCCTCTTTGTGGAATAATCCATAAAGATTTGGCACAACTTGCCAAGTATGTGATGATTTGAGAATTGAGCTTATGCCTACATTGATTAAATAGGCTATGTACACTTGCAAAAATGATGGAATTTCTAATTCAATTGCGACAAGGGTCCACCTGCAAAATTAAGCCGGCTACGGAGCTAAAAATTTCTTTAAAAAATAGAGATGTTTTTCTCGAACTGCCAATACTACAATGAAAATTAATTAAGAAATATTGGGGAAAACAGGCTTGCAATACAGAGCCTCAAGGGATTTGATCCTAAAATCATAATCTTTGACATGGACGATAACATTGTCAAGATTTAAAACTGGGGGATCCATAAATGTAGGTCATATTGGAGCTAAGTATAGCCCTAAAATTCCCTTGACATTAGAATTATAAATACACTCACATTCAATAAATAAAAACTTAACTATTTCAAATCCACAAATGCTTTTTGATGAATGAATGGAACAACACCAGAAAACTTTTTTCTTTAATGATGAATCTCCTTTGAATCAATTAGCTATTGCAAAACTTAGCTAAAATAAACACAGATAACAATCAATCAAACATTTCATTTTCCAAATGTTGCAGAAACATAATAAAAGACAAAATAAAACAAATGCTTGAACCATCTATGCCGTTCCTATGGCAGCCTCCTCGTGCAAGAAGCAGAGATGAATTGAAGTGTAAGGAAAGCTAAGCTCTAGAGAGGAGGTTTTTCAATTGGCCCACAACCTGCTGCAAAAAGGGGCGCACAGGTGGTGAATTGATCCTCTCAAGGTCTTCCAAGTCATCCTTCTGGTGGGCACAGAAGGATGACTCAGTAGTGCAAAGATACCCAATTCTCAAGGTCTCCAGCATTAAATTTATAGGGCATGTATTCGCCAATCTCATATCCAATGCATTTTCACCCAGTTTTTCCATTGAGAAGTCGACGTCCCCTATAAATATTTTGTTTATACCGCCATTGTCAATAATAAGTTTGACCTGCTCCATTGGTGTCTATGGAGTTTGGATTGGTCCAGGGCAAAAGGACCAATGGGCACATCAGACAAGTGACGTGGGAATAGAGTTATATGTCGATACGCTATAGATGAAATGTGTGGCAAAACTTGCGAAACAACCCCATCATCATCTTCTCTTGAAAGTCCTTAGAAAATTGCACACTCAAATCCCTTATAATTTGTTGGGTTTGGAGGCCCTTGACTGGATTTTTACAGATAAACACGTAGCTCGTAACGACCATTTTGTGTAGTCCCCCTATTGTAGTGAATCTCATATTAATACTAGCCCATTAGTGTCAAAGGTGGAAATTTCAGGCAAAGGAGGGGGCCAAGTGGAACATTACTTAGAGAACAAATACCATGCCATCATCCCCTAGATTATCCTTTTCGTTAAGAGGCAACAAAATGTCGATAAATTAGATGCATCGTTTTCATCACAATTGTGGATGTCCACATCCTTAATCACTACTCCTCGATTGTTTTTCTCACGAAGCCTCTTATACGTGGCACGAGATGGGAACTACGTAGATTTAAAGGGGATCTAACAAGCACAGTTAGGGGAGATGGTCAACTAAGCTAAAAACCCCAAGCATCTTGAATCCCTCCTCTAACCACTAAAATCATTGCGAGTTGCTTGCTCACACTCATTGTCATGTGCTTCTCTTGGATTTTCTTCCCTGCCCAACTTACTTGCCAAAAGTATTGTGCAGTTGTACAACCCTCAACCATGGAAAAAATAGTGCCCTTTGTGCCAAAACATAGATAGTGAGAAGAAGAATAGATCAAAACAAAACAAACACAACATTATTTATAAAACCATCTATTGAAGAAATTGAGAGGGTGATGAAAGAGTGCATGAGCTAATCAATCTTGTCGCGGCTTACTCAATTGCACATGTGTAATGACAAAGAGTTTTCACTTCTGCTTCTATTTTTCACGTTGTTTGCAAGCCTCATTGCATTTGTCTCAAAATTATTTTCAGTCGTCCTATTCCCATCCCGACTTCTATTGTTATTGAATATCAACATAGGTCCATGTTATCCAAAATTCACCCCTCAAGGTAATTTTGATAACATGCATCAAATTCTTTAGTCCCAAGCAAATAGATTGATTTAAGGCAAAAAATCATGTTTTTGGGGTCCCCTCGGCTTCTTTCTAACTCTCCTATCCAAGAAGAAAACCCAGCAAGTTTTAGAAAAGGTGAAAAAGTTGCAAAAAAACCAAGCTTGGGCCAGAAAAAATGAAGAAAATCAGCTAAGTCCTAGTCTGCGCAGTAGTTGGGACAGTTGGGACGTCGGGGCGCGAACCGGACCGAAAAGGCGAACCGGCCGAAAGTGGAAAAAATTGCCTAAGTCTTGTTTCGCGCGGTCTGGGACATCCGGGCCAAAAGTACGCGAGGACACGAATCGGCCGGTTTGGCACAAGTCGGTCCATTTCGGGCGGTTCAGAGATATTTGTCCCAGACGGTCTGGGACATCCGGGCCAAAAGTACGCACGGGACGCGGATCGGCTGGTTTGGCACAAGTCGGTCCATTTCGGGCGGTTCGGAGATATTTGTCCCAGACAATCTGGGACATTCAGGCCAAAAGTACGTAGAGGACGAACCGGCCGATTCGGCCAAAACAGGGGACTTTCGTCTGGGACAGTTGGGCCAAAAGTACGCGTGGGACGCAGAAAGCCGAAAGAGCCGCCAACGAATGGAATCTCGCCACGTGTCTTCACCTCAAACAGGAACAAGGAAGCCCGAATCGGCCGAAGCAGGAGATTTTCATTTGGGACATCCGGGACAAAAGTACGCGTGAGACGTGAAAAGCCGAAGTGGCCGAAGGCAAAGAAGAAAAGTCAACGTTTGACCCGTGAACTTCAAACGGCCATAACTTTTGACTCCGAGCTCTGATTTTCATAAAATTGGACTTTCTGGAATGAGCATGGATTTCTTATTTTTAATGAGGGTAGATATATTTAAATAAAGAGAAACATATTCGGCTCCAGTCAGTTAATGCTCATTCCCGTCAAATGACAGAAAATGCCTGCCAGACCCAAAATAGCTGCCCGCACTCAGAAGGCCATAACTTTTGCATTTCTCAACGAAATCGCACAAAATTGGTACCGTTGGAATCGTGGCTCCGAGCCCGATGCACAGCAATCAAGAAATTCTGGATTTGATGAGAAATTGGTCGAGATTTTTTAGAAAACGTGGCTGGGTTCATAACAGTGTTTTATTTGGTGGTTGGGAGTGCAATTAAGAGGCATGGTCATCATTCTTTCTCTGCTGCAGCACCTGGGACAGTATGGGGAGCCTTTTGCAAGTAATATATAATCATTTTACTCCATTTAATGCCTCTTACAGGTGGTTGAAGGACAGATTTCGGGATTTCCATCTTCCCTTCTCTCTCTCTTCTCATTTTTTCTATAAATTGGAGTGTTGGGCTCATTGTAAAGGAGGGAGTTTTTTTAGATAGCAAAGCTCTGTCAAAATTGCTTTGTGAAGCCAATGTGCTGCAGGCCCTTGTAGTGGACTCCTTGCATGGTGATCCAGGCCCTTATCTTGTAATAGATTGAACTGTGCATATCATGAAGCAATAAAATATCAGTTTGTGGATATATCTTCCCCTGCTGTGTTTTCTTGCATTCTTCTTGCCCCTTTAATCTTTCTACAAGAATATTGTGTCTATTATTATGTTCTTGTAGGGATCCATTATCATTGTGTATGCTTGGAATATCGTTGTGAATGCATTTTGCTAGATTATGGAGAACTGTCATCACCTCTTCTAGTGTGCACTTTGCTTCTGTATTTCACACATTTGGAGAACTACTCTCACACCCTCCTTTTCTGGTGTATCACCGCTTTAGTGTAGGCTTTCATTTTATGCATTCTCTCTCCCTGGTCCCTTGGAAATTTAGATTAGAATAGTTAGTTTCCCCTGCATTAGAGTAGATTGTGGCAGGTAGTTTAGGAGCAAGAACCAGCTTTCTCTGGAGGTCTATCTCAAGTAGCAAGTCCCACAACTTGGAGATAGTACCCATGTTATCCAATCACACCGTGAGTTCAAGTATATGCACTTGTATAAACACAAGGGTGCTGTGATTCGGTGATAACAGTCCATTATACATTTTTTGCGATTGCTAGTTCATAAATTAAAAAAATTCATAAAATTTAAAATGAGTTATATATTTTAAAAAACATATTAAAATTTGTATTATTTATACACAATATATACTTATTATAATTATATTTAAATTTTGAACTGTAATTTGACTCTATAGCCTAATGTTTATCGATATCGGTCCTTACCAACTGACTTGTATTTTAATAAACTAGTAATTGCACATGAGTTACAATCCACATTGGAGTTCAACATTTCATCCCTGCAGCTAAATTTGCAAAGTGGATTTGTACACACCATGACTTCTCTATAACTGTACCAACCAAAATGTGAATACAACGCTGTGAAACGAGTTACGCTTGATTGCTGGCCTCTTTCGTCCTTGACATCTGCTTCACGGAGTTTCCCGACATTTCCTACCACGAGGAGGAGGACATCCACTTCATAGAGCTTCCCAAGAGTATTTAATTTAGCATAGGAGAAAATAATATTGCTTGAAAAAATTTTGCAGCACCTCGTTGGACGAGCTACCCATCGGGACCATGTGGTAATTCAACCCGGAGTATTACCGGCTTCATTATCTCACCAAGAAATCAGATGTGTATAGTTTTGGCGTCTTGCTGTTGGAAATTCTCAGCGGGCAGAAGGCCATTAACATGCAATATGAAGAGGGGTGCCGAAATATCATTGAGTGGGAAGTTCCTCTAATCAAATCCGGCTAGATTGAGCTTATTTTGGACCTCGATTTGGAGCACCCACTGAATTTTGAGGTCCTTTTTCAAATTGCCAAAGTGGCATATAAGTGCGTGAAGATACATGGGAAAAATCAATCGTCGATGGACCGTGTGACGATCCAGCTCGAACGGGCATCGACATCGCTGATGGGCACGCCTTGCAATGAGTCGTCAATTTTGTCAGCGGAAGTTGTTTTGTTTAAGTTACGTTTGGTTGTTGGCCTTTTCCGCCTTCGACATCCACTTCATAGAGCTTCCCGAGAGTATTTATTTTAGCATAGGAGAAAATAATATTGCCAAAATAAATTTACTCGAAAAACATTGCCAAATTTTAACACTTTCCAGCAAAAATAACTTCATAAATGAACAGCTACTAACAATGAATGAATTTTTTTGAAATACCTATAAAAAAATTCAAATAAATTTTTAAGTGAGTAACATATAAAATGTGTATTGGACCTCACATACATAAATGCTTTGAATCAAATAATTTGTTGTGATGATTTTTGCAAAATGCAATTAACCTTTCAACTTTCGAATTAAAACAATCAAAATCTAATCAAAGGATTTTCGAACATTTGAATTTATGAAGAGATAAGTTGTTGACCTGCCATGCCACGTCAATATCTTTCAAGTCAATATTAATTGATTGGTCTCTAAATTGTCCAAATACATCAATTAATAAAAACAAATTCGGTCCCAAAGGCGGCAAATACCTTTGGAGGCCCGTCTCACATTTCATTAATTAATGCTGCCTCGAGAACTGAATCCTAAACAAAGTACTTTTAAGGAATGGGTCCAAAGGGAGGTTTAGGACTGGAAATTGACAGGTTGTGGATTTTTTTATTTTTTTTAGCTAAAAAATTATTTTAACTGTATAAAATGATAGGTTGAAAATTAAGAAAATCGTATAATTTTTTAAATAGTCTTAAAAAAATATATTAATTATTTGTATTTTTTGAAAGAAAACATAAAAATATCTGTAATTTTTAATAGAATTTACATAATAGAACTGTCAACAAATTTTGATTTACCTAACAAATATAATTTGAAATTTCAAGCTTAACATTTATTGAAACATTTTATATTTTTTTAATTCTTAAGAGATATGATACATTTTGTTAGATCCTTGTTAAGTAAAATTATTTTTCAATTCTTATACAACATCGTAAAACTTCATTTAAAATAATTTGTTTTTATTTTTATTAATATTAAAATGTAAAGAAAATTACCAAATTTTAGTCAAAGAAAGAGAGTTAATTTTTAATGGTTAGTTATGTTTAATTTATACATTTTGCAACGGTTAATTTAATGAAGATAAATAACTTAATAATATAAAAAAAATTATAATACAATTTTAAAATGTCTTATTATAAAATAATTGATAATGGTTAGTAATTAGATGTAGGGGGATTGGTTAAGTTGGGTGTTTCTTGTTTGGTTTCTCCTTTCTCATTGAAGGTGTAAGTTGTTTTTGGTGGAACTAGGTGTGTTGGCTAAACACAAAAGCCGTAGGTTTGAGGTAGAAAAATTGAGATTGGATGCAGAGACGATGGTCCATGGTGGTACATAATGGACGTTGGAAGACTTTCTTACCCGTAGTGGGAGAAGAGTGAGGGTAACTTGTGATTAGGTCTTTTGGCTTCTAGTTTGCTTTTATTTGTTCCCATAGAGGAAGGACTATTTGTCTTTTGGGCGTCTTGTTGTTAATGGTTTTGTTGTCCTTTTGCTCATGGTTCATGGTCATTTTGTTAATGTCAGATGAAGTTTTGTTGGCTCTTCTTGGTCGTGTAGTGTCACTAACTTCAATTCTTGTGTTTCCTGGATTTTTTGGTTTTTGAAGATTACGCCCCTTGTTTGTGTCCGAAGATCCCAGTTCACAACTTCAACCAAAAGCGCATTTACCTAAATATTTAAGGCTTCTAATATCTTATTTTAATATGTAAATTTCTAAAAAAAATCATATCTCTTAAAATGTAATCTCTCTCTCTCTCTCTCTCTCTCTCTCTCTATATATATATATATATATATGTATATATGTTTCATTATATTTAATAAAATAATTAAAATTACATATAAGGACCATCCTTGTTATTTAGCTTGTTGACAAATACAATTTGTAATAACACAATATAAAATTTGTATTAGCCCATCACAATATTTATCAATCCACTAATTCAAAATGACTTAAAAATATGGATTTGAATTTAAAAATAGGCGTTAAAATTATTAAAATCCAAATGCATAATTTTATTTTATGTTATTATTTTTAATTTTAATAAAATAAAATAAATTGTGTTAGTTAAACTTTTATATATTAGATTTGGATAAATCTTACTTTGTACAATTACAAATAACATGTTCCAATATTCCACTTTTAAATCTATACGATGAATACTCACCTCTTACTTTTATATTTAAAATAATTTAATGCTATTAATTTTTTTAAAAATTCAATCTTAATTACTAATAGAGCTATATAAACAACTAAACAAAACACATTTTAACTTTCCATTAAACAGAATTTTTAATTGAAAATCATCTCTATTTATAAAACAATTAAATATAAAGTAAATCACACAGATTTTTTGAATCACTACCTAACACCATATGAAAATTCCATGGCAAATTCTATTGAAAGATACGGAACGCGGGGGAGAACAATTCATACAAGAATTAGCAGGAACAATCTGATTCTGTGACGTCTGAGACATGAGATTATTCTGTGACTGAATGTTCTAACTGGGGGCTGGGTAAAGCCGCCCCTTCACTGTATTAGGTACAGCATTTATTCAGCGGACAAGTTTTTCTACCATATTAAGCCGGCCATAGAAGCATTCATACCCACAAACTCTTAACAAACTTCTTGAAATATTTGTGCAGAGAAAAATGGCTTCCGGGGTTGTATCATTTGGGATTATTGTAGTCTTGTTTCTGGCCTCTGCTAATGCTCAGCTCTCTGCAACATTTTATGATAAGTCATGTCCAAATGCCCTGTCTATAATCAATTCTGGGATTAAAAAAAAATTGGGGAATGAGCCAAGAATGGGTGCATCTTTACTTCGTCTTCACTTTCATGACTGCTTTGCTCAAGTATAAATTCTCTATCTCTCCTTTCTTAAGTCTAAGAATTCTGTGCAGCTAAACTTCATAATTTTGAATTTAAATAAAATAAATTACTTTTACAATTAAAATATAAAACTATTTTAAAAAAACTTTTTTCTAAAGACATTAAAATAAATCCAAAATTTTATCTTATTATATCACAGTCTTGAACTTTAACAATTATACTTCTGAAAGTGTCATAATTTTTATGGCCTTCTTCTGCATAGTTTTAAAGCTATGTTTAGCTGTCTCTGTGTTGTTAGTTTGTTACTATTGTAATCTTTTCCATTGCCCCTTTCTAAGCTGCGTCATCTCTTTTGTAAATCTGATTTGTTCAATACAAAATAAATTATAATATAATTGTAATTATGATGTTCTTGAATCAGGGTTGTGATGGGTCTATACTCTTGGATGGTTCGTCTGGTGAAAAGACAGCAGGGCCAAATTTACACTCCGTCAGAGGTTTCAAGACCATAGATTCTATAAAGAGAAACCTGGAGGCAGCTTGCACTGGAGTTGTGTCCTGTGCTGATATTCTGGCTGTGGCTGCTCGTGACTCTGTTGTACAAGTGAGTGGAAATATCTTTTGTGTGCACCTTCTTTTTTAATGTCGATTTAGGATATTCAATAACTAATATTTGATTGCAGTTGGGAGGTCCAACATGGACAGTACCCCTTGGAAGAAGGGACTCCAAAACTTCAAATCAAAATGCTGCCAACAATAACATTCCTTCTCCAACTTCCTCTCTGAGCAATTTAACTGCAAGATTTGGAGCTCAAGGGCTGTCTACTAAAGACCTGGTGGCTCTTTCAGGTAAACCAAAACCCATCAATCTTCCTTCTGAAAATAATATGTAAATCTAAGATAAACCTAACCTGCCGAATGTTTATAACATTTCAGGGGCTCATACAATAGGCCAAGTTCGTTGCACAGTGATAAGAAGCAGAATTTACCATGATACTGATATTGATTCTGCTTATGCCAAGTCCCTGCAATCAAACTGCCCCTCCAGTAAATCAGGGAACAGAAACTTGTCACCCTTGGAAGATGTTTCTCCCACTGTCTTTGACAACAACTACTACAAAGAGCTCAGAAAACAGAAAGGAACCTTCCATTCTGACCAGGAGTTATTCAGTGGAGGATCAACTGATTCTCTGGTGACTACTTATTCTAACAATGAAAAGACTTTCTTCAAGGACTTTGCAGCAGCCATGGTGAAGATGGGAAACATCAACCCTCTTACTGGTAGCAGTGGAGAAATCAGGATGAATTGCAGGAAAGCAAATTAAAAATATTGGAGGATCTTGTAATAATAGCTCCCACCAAAAGTTTTTGCCGGTTCATAGCTCATAACTCTGATAAAAAACATATTGGCCAGGAGAACAGAGTTTATGATTGTTATAGGTCTGTTACAGATCTATTTTTCAAGAGCCAATTCAATTCTTGGTATTACTGTATAAAAAATTAGGGACCTCTATCAACGGGGGTTATTACATAATTTTAATTATTTGTTCAGGTATTGTGTGAGGGCATTGTATGAAGAACCACATATAACTTCTTTCTATTTTTTGCCAACATGCCATCTTTAAAGTTCTCACATCCCATAAGAATGTTTTAATAACTTTCTACCATGTCAAAACCTCATTGTTACAAAATACACTGGTTTAAAATGCACTTAAGATAGATATGAGAGAAGTCCATGCTCAGTTTATCTTCTCTAGCAATTCCAAAATGAATTTAAAGTTAACCAGCATATATGGCCAACCTTAGTTTTTGATAATTATGAATATATAAAAACTACCAAATGTATATGAGTTGCAGATTTGGTTAGAGAGGGTAATAGTGAAAAGTTTGGGTTTTTGTTTAGAAATACAAGTAATATTATTCTGTTTTAGGGTTGTGTGAAGGGGAGGACTATATAATGTAAATAGTAGGGTCGTTTTTTTCAATTTATATAGCATAGTCTAAATGTATATATGCACTCTTGCAATTACTCCTTGAGTATAAATTATTTGAGCAGAGAAGGGAGAAGACCAATTCTAATATGGAACTTTTCTTGTGCATTTCAAAGAGGAGAAAGAACTGAAGCCTGTAGTTGGATAGGGCTAGCACAAATATATTATGCATGCACTACAAGATTCACGATACAAATGAAATCCAAGTGCATAGTGTGTAGTGTGCATTTTTTGTAAGTATACAAAGGAGAATTATGTAAATATGTGTCATTATTCTGCCTCAAATCGAGGTGGACCTATAAATTTGAGTGATACATAGCAAGTCCTTGGTGTCATGGATACATCAAGATTTTCTACTTGAGTGAAGCATTAAAAAAGAAAAGCTAATTATGATGTTATCAATTTGGGATGAGCCAATTAGATGGCATAATATAACTTTTAGTATATGTATCTAAAACTATTCAAGTTGTAAAGTCGCATAAGATATTGTGCAAAGGAGTTTTAGATCTTTGCAGAGTACAATGCAAAAAATCGTTTTCCCTTTATTGAAGAGTAATTCTTCCTATTTAATTTATCTTTAGTTACCTACTAGAATTAAAGACGAAGTTGTAAGTATATTGTTTAGATTTTAGGGTGATCCGAATAAAAATATTGTAGGGGTGATACCAATGTTGCTAAGGACAAGGTGAATCAAAGTAGGCAGCTCTTGATACCAATTATGTATTTGAAAAATATGAGTTTTATTTCTGATATAAAGACTCTTCATTACTAGAATGAATATGAGAAACTACTCGTTGTTTTGGATACTAATCTTTTTTCCCGCTCTGCAATTTTTTGAATTTCCGTTGCATCTAGTGTCCTTCTGGCAGTGTCAGTTCTGCTAGGACCGGCCCTTGACGCTGTTGGTACCACTCTTGTCGATCCTTCAAGCTCCTGGAGAGATTTGACTGTTGATTGTCCAAAACCCTCTCCGCCTGGGAAGCTATAGCCAAATATCGTTGATGGGACCTTGTCCTTGCATATCCCTGCAATGATTATTGATGCGACTCAAGCATCGAGGGAATTATCACTTATTGGTAAACTCATGGGCCCCAGACCCCCATTGGAAGAAATAAGAGAATGGGTTCAGATCAAATGGGCCCCCTGTGGCCCCTTGGAAATTGCAGTGCTACCCAATGGATTTATCCTCTTCACCTTCAGCTACAAAGAAGATTTTGTGAGGGTGTTGCTGGGAAAGCCCTAGTTTTTTTGCATGGGGGGTTCACTTAGTAAAATAATGGTTTAGCACGTGCATTTGAAGGGTATTAAAGAATACTCTTAATTCTAATTTTTACCTCTAGTTATTCAATTGATAATACCCCTTCCCCTTATATTATTAGAATGAAAATACCCCATATATTTTCCATGTACCTTACTTACCCATTTTTCCACGATAATTTTATTTACACCTTTTTATTTCTACCCTAATATATAGAACAAAAAATATATCATATTTCTCACTCAATTTATTTCAATATGTGTTTTATCTCAAAATATATTTTGAAATCATTCCATACCTATTAAAAATTACCTTATAAATGTCAGTTCTTCAAATAATTAAAATGATGAAATAATATCACTTGTGTTGAAAATCATACTCAATCCTAATTTTCTACCATCTTATTATTTCTTGGTTAAGGATATCTTAATTGAGATTTCTTTTTTCAAAAAGAGATTATAAAATAATGACCACACTCATTAAATTGCAATGTTAAGGTATTTAGTTAAAAAAAACTAGGGTTCAAATGTTTTAGTTTTATATTAAAATTAAAACCCACTTTCCTTTGGCCCTCTTATCTAACCTACCCCCAATACCCGATTTAGAATATGAATAAATTAAACCCTTTCACCCCCTCATGTCTATCGATATATTGACTTTAATTTTATTAATATTAATTACCTCATTATGAACCCACGTGCTAGGATATTGCCTAACTAATGAAACCCCCGTGGTTTTTTGGTAGGAGAGGCTTCTATCTTCGAAGCTGGACTCAAAGCTTCAATTCACGAATGAAAACCATGACTCAGGCACTGATATGGGTTTGTCTTCTTGACCTCCCCTTGGAATTTTAACATACTATAGTCATTGAAGGTTTTATTTTATCCATGGGAACTCTCGTTGCTATAGATCAAACAACAAGAGTTGGTTCTAGATTCATTCATGCTAGGTTTTATGTCAATGTTGGCATTAGTATTCCATTATCATCTTCTATTGAGCTCCATTCTGACCTAGGAAAATGGGTGCAACTGACTGATTGAGTATGAATAAATATCTCACACTTGCTCAATATGTAAAAGCATTGACCATAGAGCTCGAGATTGTCCCTCCAAGCCAGCCCCAAAACCCAAGGAGCAGCTATGTTCCCCGAAGAACAAAGGGAAATACATTCCCAAAATCACAAAGGAAGTAACCACCTCTAACCCATTTTATGTCTTACAAGAGGAAGGTAAAATCCCTACTGAAACCACCATCTCTCTATCACTTCCATACTCATCACCCCTGTTGGCACTTTAGTCTGAACAAATGGCTACTTCCTCTACTCATCCCTTGAATGTACTTCATGATCAGCAACCTCCAATGGATCCAAAGTTTCATTCATATGGCTTGAAATTATGCCTTATATTCAAAGACAAAACACATAAAATTGAGATATCACTTCATACGATCAGTATTGGATGATGGACAGGTAAAGCTAGAGAAAAAATATACAGATGAAAATCCAGCAGATATGTTTTTTATGATGATAGTAACTTGAGAGAAGATGATATCCTCTTCAGCTTCTATTGGCCTTCATAAATAAAATAATTGAAATAAAACAATAGTGTCTAAGGGTGTTGAATCTAGTGGGATTTAATTTGGTGTTGATCAGTCTCCAAGTGGGAGATTGTTGGTTGTGGAGACCATTCAAACAAAATGTCTTATTTATATTTTTAATGTATTAATTATTTTGTTGCATATTCCCTAAGCATACGTTGGTATAATATTAGTGTAATCATTGGATAACCATTTTTTTAGTTTCTCTTTTTTAGAAGCTAAATGGTTACATTTGGTTAGAAGAGAAAATGCTGTGGGAATGTATATATACATGCTAATGGTTATACTGGAAATAAGCAAGAGAGAAAAGAGAGAAAGAAGCATAAGAGAAGTGTATTACAACGTTGAAAAACACAAGATTAAACTAGTATGAGAAGAAGAATGAAGCGCCAGGAAAGAGAAGAGGGAGGGTAGTTTTGTTGCAGATTTGAAAACTGTAGATTAATGCATTGTGTTTGCATGTTACACCATGTTTATTGTATTTTATTTGTTGTTGAATTAATAATAAAAAGGATTGTTTTTGTTGGTGGACATAACCCGAGAAAGGGTGAACCACGTTAAATCCATGTCACTATTTTTGTTTGTGTAATTTCATATTTCTGTGTAGTTTTAGATTTTCTTTAGTCTGCAAATTAATATCTGCATATTAAATTTGTCTCTTCATTCCTACTTGTAATTCCTAACAAGAAACTGAACTTGAAGTTAACATAGCCACATGTACTCGTGACTATTACTATTACATGCAGCCTCTTCAGATTTACCCTTCAACATCTGATAACACTCCAGTACCTCCCACGGCCAGTAGGGTCTTATGAATTAATTACTGATTTGACCAAGACCTTTTCTCGCATATCCTTTCTAGATTTGTTGAAGAACTCTCCCACTCATTGAGTTGTTTTATTGGAAGCGTTAGGGCCTTTTCATTTAATTCACGTTACCCCTCCTCCGGAGGCCCAGGTTAATCATTTAGACTTTTATGTCTATACCCCGTGGAAGCTTGAGAGAGATGTTGGATTTGTCTTCGAAATCAATAAGATGCCCAATCACGTTGAGTTGGCACGAAGAGGTGACTCTGCATTGTAATTGTAGGTTCAGATCTATAATAAGTATGTTAAGTGCGCGATGATTGACAATGGGGATACAGTCAATATAGTCTCCTTCTCATTCCTTAAAAATGTATGCTACAGAGAAACAAATTGTTCCTCAACCTGAATACCATTAAGAGTATATGATAGTCAACCAACATCTATTGGAACTATAGTACCTCTGGTTACCATTGGGCAAAAAACTGTGTCAACCAAGTTTTATATTATAGATCGGGAAACCAATAATAATATGATTCTTGGCCGACCTTAGATCCATCAAATGAAAGCAATTCCTTCCACACTCTTTCAGGAAGTTAGATTCCTGCATCTAGGGAAATTATTCGTTGCTCAAGGTGACCCAAAGCCTTTTGATATCCATCTAGCTAACTTGAAGAATAAAATCGGGGTTCATACTGAGTTTTAACTCTCATCCAATCAATTGAACAAACCAAAGGATTTCAAACTTGCATCTAAGTTGATTCCTAGGAAAGAACTGGAATCCCCTAAAGCAATCAAAGGGGTTGACAAGTAGTGAAGACGAAGCCACTGTGGTTGAAACAGTGTCAACAAAGACCATGGCTAAAATCATTGAATTGTTGAAAAATGACCTACCTATTTTTCTTCTGTTTGACTCTATTGGCATGTGACATGCACTTGGAATTGGTTCTCTCCCGTCTAATGGATTTGAAGTAATTTTAATGGTTGAGGTCTCAGAAGTAAAGGAATAAGATTCCAAGAACGATCTAACCTCTATCGTTGGATGCTCAACTGTGATGGTGCGAAGTGTCATTTTTGAGTTGGGTCAAGTGTGATCCTCAGTTCCCCATAAGGGAAGGTCATGACCTTTTCCTTTAAGCTCAATTTTGAACATGCAAAAATAATGGGGTTGAATATGAAGCTCTTCTTCTTGGTCTCATTATATCAAAGAGGACGGGTGTTAGCAACATTAGTGTTCTAGGTGATTCTCAACTTGTCACTAATCAAGTCTCGTGGGTTTATGAGACTAGAGAATAACAACTACATCTCTACAAGACATCTTTACTTAAACTTATCAAAGGTTTTGATTTTATTTCAATCGAAGCTATTCCAAGGAGGAAAAACCTTTTAGTCGACTCTATAGGTACTTCCTCTTCTTGCTTCTGTCCACACAGATACCTAAAGGAAACCAAATTCATCATTTTCGTCCAATCTGAACATCTAGTTTGAATGATGTTGACTAATGCGATCCTAGCATATGTTGAGGTTGAGAATGAGCCATCCACTTTAGATTACATAGAGAATGAAGAGGTGATCCTAGGATACCTCAATGCATACAATGATCTTCATCTCATGAATCATAAGAGAGGATTTTCTCTTATACCTCACCCTTCCTCCTACTTTGGAGATCATACAAGGAAGAAGGTCTTGAGATCTATGAAGTAAAGGAAGAAGAATTGGAATTACCTCCATCCCCACCTGAATTTGAAGAGGGTGATGCCTCTTTAATTGAGGGGACCATAGATATAAAAATGGGGATGGAGGAGGATCCTAAAATCTTGAAGCTTGGTTCTTCCTTGACTCTAGAAGAGGTGGAAGCACATATGAAGGTGCTTAAGGAACACTTACAATCCTTCAATTTTAGTTACAAAGAGATGACAAGTATTGCTCCTGATGTAGTTATGCATAATCTAGTAATGAGTCTGACACTAAGCCCATAAAACAAACATTGAGACCTATGAAGCCAAATGTGGATTTGAAGGTCAAAGAGGACGTCATAAAGATCCTACAAGTAGGGTTCATTAAGCAATTAGATTACTCAATGTGGCTTCTGAACATAGTCCTCACTCTCATAAATAATGGGAAAATACGCATATCCATTGATTTCAGGGACATAAACAAGGCATGTCCCAGAGATAATTTTCCATTGCCTTCCATTGATGTCATCATAGACGCAACAACTAGATATGATTTATCGTCACTCATGGATGGATTTTTGGGCTACAATAAGATAAGGATCTCTGAAGGGGATCAAACCAAGACTACCTTTACAACTCCTTGGAGAACCTTTTGTTATGCACTTATGTCATTTGTCTTAAAAAACATTGGAGCCACCTACGAATGAGTGATGACAAACATATTCCATGATATTATTAGTAATATTTTGGAATATTACATCTATGATCTAGTGGCCAAGGCCAAGAAGTGTTGTAATCACCCCAAGGTGCTTCTCGGTATCCTCTCTTGTCTTATCGAATACGATGTAAAATTAAATCTGGAAAAGTGCATATTCGAAGTGATGGGAGGCAAGTTTTTGGGATATATCATTTCTTCTTGAGGAATCAATGTAGATCTAGAAAATATTTGTGTGGTTCTAGAGATGAATTCACCATCAGACGAATCAGGCATCAGGTCCTTTCTGGGTAAACTAGGATCAATCCATAGGTTCATTTCCAATCTAACCTACAATTTCCATCCCATTAATAACTTTCTAAAGAAGGATTATTGTAAAACTTGGACAACTGAGTGTCACAAGGCATTCAATTCTATGAAATGTTTCCTTATGTCACCACCTACACTCATGCCTCCAAAAGTGGACCATCCTTTTATTTTTTACTCTCAAGCCACCAATATCTGGTTAGCTTTCATGTTGACATAGGAAGATGATGATAAGCATGAACATGCCATTTAATTCATTAGTCACACTTTTCTTGATTACGAGACAAATTATATGCAGACGGAGAAATAATACCTACCTGTATTTTTTGCAACATAAAGGTGAAGGCATTATATGCTTAAACAATAAACTTGAGTGATCGTCAAGTCTGACAAGTTGTGAACATTGTTGGTTGAGGGTGCCTTATCCAAAAAGGCTGGTCATATTATTACATTAATGGGTGAATTTGAACTCAACTTCATCAACCAGAAGTGCATTAAGGAACAAATTATTGTTGATTGGTTGGTGGACAACCCGATAGATTATGGAGATCTAGTAGACCTAGATTTCCCTGATGAGTATGTGTTCTATGTAGAGACAAAGCCCCCCATTGTGTCATTTCCATGGTATTCAAATATTGTTAATTATATTATGGACCATACATGCCTTGAGGGAGCACCCTCACAACAAAGAAGATGGCTACATATCATAGCTTCCAAATATGCAATTTTAGAATAATTTCTCTATCGCAGAGCCTTCGACGATATGTTGTTGAGATGTTTTAATGAAGTAGAATTTGAGAAAATCCTCTTCTAAGCCCATAGCGGATTCTATGGTGGTCACTTCAGAGGACATGCAACTGCTGAAAAAATTCATTGCATGGGTTATTTCTGGCCCACCTTAGAGCATGACATTATGGAGTATGTGTGCAGGTGTCATAAGTATCAAGAATTCCCACATGAGATGCACATCCCTGATCAAGCTCTACAGCCCATAGTTACGCCTTGGACTTTTTCTACTTGGGGTCTAGATTTGATAGGGAAATTTTCTCCCTTATCAAGAGATTGCCAGAAATTCATCATTATGGCCTCAAAATATTTTACAAAGTGGGTTGATTTCATGCCTCTAACTACTGCACCTAGTTCTGTGATCGCAAAGTTCATTTTGACTTAGATCATCTGCAAGTATGAAGTCCTAATGGTCATTATCTCGGATAATTTCACGTCATTCAAGAATGAATATGTGTCTGAATTGTGCTCACAATTCAAAATATCACATCACACAGCCTCTTTGCATTACCCTCAGGGCCAATGGAAAGGATCAGGTTAAAAATAAAACATTGAAGTCCATTTTCCTCAAAACAGTCAAGGAGAATAAACATGACTAGCATTTAGAGCTTTTTCTAGCATTATGGGCTTATAGGAATTTTACTTGTTTTTCATTGTATGCCTTTATATGTAGGAATTTCCCTTTGTCTTGTATGCACACTTGTTTATTTGCGGCCACTAAGGCCTTGATTTTCTGGCGACATCGTGAGTGGTGTACCATGTTTGTAACTCGCTTTTCACGGTCTAAATTTCTTCTTGCATGTTTACTTGTATCTTAGCTTACACATTGTCTTCTTAGACTACATTTGTGTCTTTTACATACATGTTTGTCTTTTTTTGTACTCACACTTGTCTCCCAACCACTTGTTTGAATGTCCCTTGGTTTCTACCAAGCACATCCCCTCCCCCTTACATGGCACCGTTTTAGTGGTTGGTCCTCTTTTGGGCCACATCCTCCTACCACGACGTCGCATGGACCCCCAAAGAGGAGGGCATCATTTGGGTGAATAAATCACCCCATACAAAGGTCTACACATAATAGACATCACAACACAGTTCTGGTACAATATATCACATTTCAATGCTCAGAATCAAACTTGGGTCCTTAGTATAGCAGTGTCTTTCCTAGAGTTCCTATAACCAGGGGGTAGTTACACAATGAGTGGCTTCAGCATAATCTACAGAACTCCATACACATCGGCTTTTATAGGACAAAATTTTCTTAGCATTTTAGGGAGTAGTGATAGGTTAGAGGATAAACTAGACCTTCCTCTCTACACTACTTCGGTCATGGCATTGGATTTCCCAAAAAACTAGACAATACAGAGATCCCTAGAGTTTGAAAAAGTGGTTACAGGTTGGAGGATAAATCATACTTTCCTCCCTACACTTCTTTGGCCAGTGGCATGAGATCGCTTAGAAAATTTGCACCTCATCGAAAATATCCTTTCTACACCCTTTTTCTCATCACGGATCAGATGCACATGTTCCTTTTTCATTTTCATACTTTCATTACATGATTTTTACATTTATACATGCGTATTTGAGTACTTGATCATCTTTTCTTTTGAAGGTTCGTTTGTATGGGAAGCAAGTAGTCAACATCACACACATCAACACTAACATGCAGGTACATCACATACATCAACACCTACACACACGCTTTCACCTTAGGTTCACTCTCATCACCTTTTTCAAATTTTGCATATTTAGTGTCCATGCTCAATATTTTTATCACTCCATGCTTTTTCTAGTCCCTCGGCATGCTTTCTACATCACTCTCCATGTATATCAGGCACACATCTCTATCTACTTTATGTTAGCAATCATTCTGCTCACCAACATAAAGTGGGGGAAAATGTAGACACAAAATCATGCACTTTTAGTAATTATCTTGTCTCTATCACATAATATTATTCATATGGTTCTTAAACAAGAAGAGTATTGATTAACGCATGTCTTCGGCCATGTTTCGTTGCTTTCTATTTCTACTTTCGGTCTTGCACCTTTCTTGGCCTAATATGTCTTTTCATACTTTAGGTTTATCTTTTCTGGACTAGAGCACCCAGTCAGGCTGCCAGCGCCAGGCGCCCTCATCCCCTCTGGGCACCCCTATCCTCTTTACACTTTACTCTCACTTTTTGGATCCTTTCTAGCCGCTTGAGCATCTTGTATTTTTAGTAGTTGGCCTTTTTCAAGGTTGATTACAAAATTTAATTGAAGGAATCATAAAAATATAAAGTTATGCGATCATAATAAGGGACCAAGCACTAAGCACTAGCTATCACCACCTAAGGTTGCATCCACCAAGGCTTTAATTGCTCCATTTGCATTTATCTAGCTTCATCACAAGGGAAAAAGGTTGGTTATTTTGTATCACACTTCAAAGGAGAGGAGTTTATTCTATTCCATGTACACATTATTTACATTCTACATCTAGCTAATTTTTCGCTATTTCAAGTGTGACTCACGCAAGAGCAACCTAGGGCACAATCTTGCACAAACACACACACACAAAACTACATTGGGTCTGAGATGTAGTGCAACGCTCAGTGATAAATCCACCATTGTGGTGGCTGAGGGAAGTCTTACCCCTTCATTTGCATCTTTCTTTTTTAGGGTTTGATTTTTTGTCTGTGATTTTACAGGTGATTCTTCATTACAGGTTTACGGTGATAGTAGCGAGCTAGGTGCGACATACACTTAATAGGAAGTGAAGGCTTCACATCATCTGATGACTCTGTAAAATTGGCTCCCAGACCTCCTACACAGACCAGGTCACCCAGACTTCAGACTAGGGTGACCTAATCCCTTATCTGGGTACCCCAGTCCAGCCAAATCACTTGGATCTTCATTTTTTAAGGCTCCTGTGCCAATCTCCCATTCATATTCAGTGAGTCTCCATTGTGACATAGTCTCGTGACATCTCTGAATCAACTAAAGCTCTTCCAACTCTCTTTCCACATTAGTATTTATACGTTTCATTGCTTAGTTTTCTTGGGTCTATTTCAATTATTTTACTACTCATTTATTTACTGCAAACTTGCATTATACTAGGCTAGGATATATTACATTTTAGTTTAATCAAATAGTCTCAAATAAATATTTTATAATATGAAAAGTTCATGTAAAGATGACAAGATCAACTAGTGTTTATGTCCCTACCTACCAATTTTATCTTAGAACACACAAACATCCATTTTAGAGTCAAACCAACTATATCATTATCTTGCTTGTTTATCCTAGTTTCAAGTCTAGGTTTGTCATTGAAGTAAAAATAAATATAAATGCACCATCTTCTTATGATTTTACTATATTTAGCATGTGCCCGAATTAATCAAACATCCTTCTATTAATTGTTAAGTAATTTAGTAATATAAATATACATCCTTACCTTGAGTGTTTGAGGAGTACTAATACCTAACAATGCATGGTAGGAAATTGTAGGTTGGTGATCCTCTACTTCATCTTCTATTGATTCCTCAGCCTCTCCTATAATTTCAGCTTCCTCATTATCCTCATTACCTCCGTCAATATAAAAAAACTTCTTCTCATCACATTTGTGTCCCGATCCATATTTTCTATCACAGTTAAAACATAATACTTTTGCTCTCTTTTCTTCCATTTGTTGAGGAGTCAGTCTAATTGGATTAGCAAATTAAGGGGAAGAGATACTATGGTCTCTGGTGTTAATGAAAGGTGGCTTCCTACTACAAATAACTTTTTCCTCTACTCGATGTGCCATGATAATAGAATCAGAAAGCTTGAGTGGATTAAACATATGTACCTCATACTCGATGTGGTCCTTAAGACCCTTAAGAAACTGGTCATTCAGATTCTCTTCTGGAATATTCTCCACCCTTAAGGATAGGTTCTAGAATTTATGCACATTATATTTGAATGATCATGTTTTTCATAACTTTGCTAATTGAATAAATTATTTATCTAAAACATTGGAACTATAGTACAATTGCAACTCCTTAGTAAAAAATGTCCAAGTGACACTGATGCCATTCTTCCGCCTCTGAGCACATAACCATCGATACCAAATGAATTGGTCTAGTTCAAGATACAGGTGATGCCAATGTCACCTTTTTTTTCTGATGGTTTTTGATGTAAATCAAATAATTTCTCCATTTGATTTATCTAATTTAGGGGATCCTTACCATCAAATTTGCGCATATCCACTTTCGACATCATGTTCCGTGGTTGCGAATAAGTTGGATTTTGATTGGGCTGGAAAAGTGATCCAACATGGTTATTTTGTCCATGATTTTGAACTAAAGATCCCCCTTGGTTGATATGGGGTGGATTTGGGCCATACTGTTTACCCTTTACATGTTGCATGATATCATCCAACCGCTAATTGATTTGGTCTGTGTCTCCTTTAGAGGCCATCTTAGATTGTACATTTCACAGCTCATACTCAAGTTGGCTCACCCTATGATCAACTGAGGTAAACCCTAGTGCTGAGGAATTTGTATTTAACCCTTCTGACTCCAACTCTTCAATCACTACCCCATCTTTATTTGGGGTTTTACCTAGAGTGACTAGATTCTTTTTTGCTATTGTGGAAGGCCCCACCATGATGTTAAACCTTAGGGTTTAGGGTTTCAATACAAATTCGGTCGAACAGGAAAAAACACAGAGAAGATACTAATAATAGTTTTTTGAGAGCTATTTCCGAAAATGTAAATAACTTGAAACAATTCCACAATTTGCACCCTAGGGAGCGATTTAATGAAAAATCTTAATTTGTAATAAGTTTTTCAAAATACATCAAAAAAGTCTAAAAATTTTAGGTAACCTTACATGAAATGTTTTGCAAAATTTGGTAAAAATATCTCCCACCAATTCGATTTGGTTCGCAAATATATGGTGGAAACAAAAAAAATTAGGGTTTTTGCCCTAATTTTGGCCCAGATCGCAGTTCTGATACCACTTGTAATGAACTTCTTGTATAATTCAGATTATGAGTAGAAATATAACACCAAATAACACAATATTTTAGAATAATGATCTCAATATGCAATTATAATAGCTTCGCCACTTCGAGGGGGCAACCTCCAAACCACAAAATAGACTCAAATGCTCCAATGATGAATCATTTACTACCTACAATCCCCTATATATACTATTCATATGCTATTTCCATCACCAAGGCTGATCTACTAAGCATGAGAAAGTATAAATGATATAATAAAATGATATGGTAAGCCACAAGTCGGCTACTCATATCCTAATACAAGCAATAGGTTAAGGGTGTAGCAGTTTTTAATGTTGGTCATTTCCTTTTTCACTGTATCACATTACTCTCCATAAAAGGACAACCAAATAGGGCGGCCTTTCCATGTGTTAGAGAGGTTTAATTATTTCCAATGTAGGTAGAACGATGGGGCTTTTTAATATACTAACTTTTATAAGTTGGTTTAGTTATATATTTTTAATTTTAGAGAGGTGAAAATTTTGGAAAGATATTTTAACATATATGTACAAGGTTTGATTAAAATATTTTCCATATCAAGGAGAAAACAAGGAGATAATATTTCAAGCGGGGGTGTAAATAGTTGAAATAAGTATTGAGTAACACATGTCAACTTAATAAAAAATAGTATCCAACTTAAGAATAACATTGTAGCGTTGATTTTTTTAACCATATGGAGGGGTCTTTCATTCAGTGCCATTACCTTGTCTGCCAATTCTAGCGCACTGACAATTGTCCCTTACATGATTGAAGGAAAGAAAACATTTTGAAAAAATATGGACTTTGCTATTTTTTTACTGTGTCAATATTTCAATTGGATGATATTTTATTTTTTAGATAAGACGAAGACACGAATGGAAATTTGGAAAGAAAAATGTGGGAATTCAATGTGTACATGTCCCACACATTCTATTCCATTGCTAATACATGTTATTATTCCCACCCCAATAATACGATGTTATCTAAGCTTTGATTCATTTAAGATTTGATCATTTCTAAGTGTTTACCTATCCAATTCTACAAGGAAGGATTTTTGAGCTTCAACTAATTTGTAACATTGGACTAGTTTCTTGGAGTTTGAGATCGATTTATCCACTAATCATGGCGTAAGCCAATAATTGTACAGTGAACATACAGTTGTCCAAGTTTAATTCAATTTGATGTTTAGTATCACATTCATTTAGTTAACATTGTGAAGTCTAATTCAAATTCTTGTAGAATTCATGTTAAGTTTTGATTTTTAGGTGTAATGTCTTTTAATTCGGAGTCTTTTTTTCTAATGTAATAAAGTATGTTGACATTGTCATAGTTGTAGAATGAGTTGTTTAGTCATTTCATAAAAAATAACTTATGTCAATTCAAAAATTGTCATGTCTTCAAATTCGTCATAAGTTTTATCATCAACTTAATCAAATAGGTGATTTTAGAATATTTTTTCATTGTCATTTTTTACTGTTTAGTTAAAATAGTCTAGTGATGTGGAAACGAATGTGCTTCATGTTCATATTTTTCTGAGTTAGAAGCACATACAATGGAGGACGAAGGCACAGGAGGCTGGAGGTCAATCATTGACCTCTTTTCAGTCACCAACGATAGGGCCACACGTAGATATGGTGATTGTGTGTGTGTGTGTGTGTGTGAGTACTTTATTTTCAGAATTGTAGTTTGTTGTGTGTAGTATGATTTTAGAGCTCCGGATTTACCTAAATAAGTGGAAAGTTAACATTAATAGGGGGACATGGTATCAAAGTTCCATTTCCATTTTGTTCCTCCTTTTTCAAGTTTTTATTTAGTGAGCAGTGTTTCCTGCATAATTACCTAAAGAACAAACATAGTGGACAGAAAAAAGCACAAGGAAAAGCAACCTCATGATATTGAGGTTGTTGGTTGTCCTATAAAACCATCATTTCTTGAGGTTGTTGGTTGTCTTGTAAAACCATCCTTGTTGAGGTTATTGGTTGTCTAGTAAAACCATCCTTGTTGAGGTTGTTGGTTTTCTTGAAAAAGTGTCCAGATCATGACCACACATGGGTGACATGCTGTGAAAGAAGTGTGATTGTTTTTCTCCCATGTTCGCACTAAGGGGGGGATGTTAGGAATTCATATTATTAGTGCTTCACATATAATTAATGTAGTATAATACGTAATTTAATGGGTTGTTATAAAATGTTATTATTTGGGATCATGTTGTTACGTGAGTAACAATCACACTAATATAGGAGATGGCGACATTATTTTTGTTGTTGTTAGAGCAACCTTCCTTATTTGTATTGTATCTGTATGATTAAAGGTTAAGCTAAATATAGAAACTACATTGTGGTATGTACTTTGCATGAATTTTTACTTTGCTAAATCTTACAAAGGTTGCCAAGGAGGATGAAAAATATGTTCCTAAATTTAGTTTTTTTTTTTTAATGTGGGAAAGCCTCGCGTAGTCTATCGTTAATTTTTCTTAGAAACTTTGGGCCGATTAAACTCATTTCATCAATACTAATATATTCTATATGTTTCAGTGAGTCTTGAAAAGATGATAATGTATGGCCTTCAAGGGGTTTGAGTTCTTTGATTGGAATATGAAGGCCTACGTGGATTGTGGATGTAGAGAGGTTGAATCTTGAAACACTGGTAGGGGCGAGCAGAAGGAGAGGTGGGGGAGATGTTTATTCTTTTCCATGTCAACATAAACATTTAAAGAGAACACAAACCCAATAATCATATTATTCTTGTCATTTATATGTAATTATATCTATTACAATTAAATTTATTTTGGGTTGAACTACACACGATGCTCTCTATTCAATGTAGCATAAATTATATCAACACGAGCTTGCTTGATGTCATTCGATGCAACTATTTTTACTGTGGAATCTTATACATTCCTCTTTGGCAAGTGGAAAAAGAAAGAAAATGCGCAAAAGCCAATTTTGCCCCGTCAAAAATATCTTGGTTGCTAGAACAGAGTAAGATGAATATAAATTGTCAAATTGTTAGAATGCAATTAATTTTTCTGTTAATTTGAAAATTTATCTGTAATTTCTGCATTTGCAGAGGATATATTGCTCTATAATGTAAATCTAACGGTATTGTAACAGACAAAGCGAATGTTTTCTACTTTGAAATGATCATATTAGAAGTGATCTCTCACAGAAGATTCATGGAATTCAATCCCTTCTTCCCAAACCTTGTGAAGTGGGTGGGTATATAACCTGAAACATATTTATGTCAAAAAAATAATGTTGAATTTTTTAATGTGAAAATGATTAACTTTTTGAAATGGGTGGGTATGAAATTGCTTAGTGAAATGGTGTTTCGTTGAAGATGCATGGAATTTAATCCCTTCTGTAACTAAAATAATGAAATTTTCCCTCATGTATGGTGGCAATAATTACAAGGCGAGGGGACCCATAGTTAATGGGTTTTACAATATTTGTTTATCCTTTCAAAGTACATTTGAATGTTAAATCTATAAGTTGGGACACCGATAACAACACAATCACAAAATAAGAAACCAAAAACAACATTCATCATTCATGGGCTATTTCTTTGGAGCTAAAACAATCTTATGACAACTCGTGAATGGACTTTCATGTACATTCTTAAGTCCAATACATTTCCCCTAGTGACAGGTACTCAAATAGAATCCATCAAACAAGGGTTATTTCTAGGTTAAGATATGTTATGATCAACTTGTACAAGAACATTCATGATACACTCTTAATTCCAATGTATTTTCCTGATACCATGAATTTGCATTACATGGATTCTACAAAAACAAGGAACTTTGAGAGAGAAGTTAAAAAAGCTCACTAATTCTCTATTTTTAGCTCATGCAACTCAACACCTTTCACTATTCCTAGCTAATGCAACTTGTAAGACTATCTTAACTCCAATTATCTTCTTCTATATGATCATGAATAAACTATCTCCAAAATGGGCTAACTTCGCTAAAAGCCAAGAATAGTAATGCCACAACAATGATGCTCCCAATGGTTGTCAAATTTGACATAGTCACGCGAATGTCCATAAAGGTATTTCCCATAGCGGGAACACCTTCAGCATAATAACAGCTGACAACCATGATTGTATAGGTGTTAGCTTTAATCCTCTTGGATTAAACATGGGTAAAAAGAAGAAATTTGGTGAAACAACATCAACACTCCATAAGGTAGCCATTGAGGGCTATAAAATGCCGATAAATCAACGACCAAAACAATTTGAATGTTCCATTGAACTATCGTGTCTCAGGCATAACAAGTTGGATCCAATGTATTATCGCCTTCAACATGATTAAATTCAATCTTACATCTTGTACTGCAAGTTGAAAACCATGCCAAAACAATGCAGGGGCATCCCTAGTTTATACTAATACTATCATATGACTAATTAAAGAGTCTTATTTCTAATTTTATAAGGAATATTAACAACTACACGTAATCTCTTATAGTGGATTTTATAATTCATTAAAGCTCTAAGACTGGTTTCCAATTTCCTGAAAATTGCATGTCAAGAGTATACAAATACAAATACAAATTTAAGCTCAATATGTGTTTTCCATTCAGCAAGTTACATGTACAGAAAACACATAAAACCACTGTATTTATGGAGTATTGCTTAATGGAAGCAAAATATCAAAACATTGCTTCTTATCAATTAAAAGAAGCATTAAAATATTATCCAAAAATAAATAATAAGACTACTCTACGTTTTTAGAAAAAGAGAGTAAATTTCAAGCTTATCACGTACTCCAAATCCTACTATATCCTTTCAGCAATTATTAAGCTCAAGCCAAAATATGAAAATATCAAATTAAATGGAATTTTATTATTAAAGTAAATCTCACATTTACAACTTAATTGACCTGAGATTCGCAACTGGCATTGCCACTCAAGCAGAGGGGGATTAAGCCTTAGGCAAACTAGGCAGTTGCCTAAGGCACTAGTAGTCAGGGGGAGTCTAAATCTAAAAATTTCCTTTTTGTCGGTTAATTTTAGAAATTAACTTTAAAATAATTTATCTGAAGAGTCCATGATCAACCCATTTATAAATATTATTGTATAGTAACATAAATTTGATGCATACACATAAACACATTTTTGTAATATTTTTGCAAGTAAAAGAAACTATCACATATTTATAAACACATGATTTTGTTGGTATTGTTACCCATTCTCTGAGTTCCAAATTATGCAGGTGTGTAATTTGTTCTTAAAAAAGGTTAATGCATTTTTTATAATGTTGTTGGTGTATCTAGTAGAGGTGAGTATAATTAAAGGAAAAAAATATTTAATTTTCTATTCTTAATTTTTTGGGAAAAGTTTCTATTATTTTGTTATGGAGGAATTTGTAGGCCTAGTCTAAATATGACTCTTCACAAAACCATCGGAGCTACATAAAGATTTTTTTTTCTTTGCAAAAAAAAGGTTCTTTATTTCAGGATAGAGTTTATGTCACCTCCTTGTTAAGGCTAAATCAAACTTGTAAGAAGCCTTGTATAAATATTGTATTATTTGCTTTTTGAGCATCTCATATGATTAATTTTTCCATCCACAAAATATTTTTCATCCTTCCGTGATAATTTAATAATATATTTTTATTATTATTTGCTTATGACCATGATGTAAATTTAAAGATACAAAAATATAGACATGTTTTATTTATTTACTTTATGGGAAAAAATATTAAATACATTTTTGGGGAGGGCACTCGCTCAAACTATTCCCTAGGGCGCTCCCGACCTTTAATTCGGCCCTGCACTCAAGTCTTAAACCTCTGTTTGAGAGAAGTTCTCATATGTCATGAAATTTTCTAAGTACCTTTCCAAGCACCCTGATTTGATGTTTTTGTGTGCACTTCATTTACAAGTTAATTGACTTGAACATAGTGCATTGAAAGTTGAGAACCAGGTTTTAAAATGTAGGTACATCGTGTTTCACAAAACAACAAACACTAAATACTTTGTATAGGGGCCAAAGTCCAATAAATTCAATTAGAGGTTGGTTACAGGGGTTAAATTTGATGGTTGTTTAGACGTTTTTAGTGATTTTCGCCGTAAAATACTTGTAAATTATTTGAAATAACTATTACATAAGACTTGTATATTTCAAATATGAACGTCATTATATATATGAGATAATTAACTAAATATAAAATACTTGGTATGAATAATACAATTTAATATTTTTGAAGGGTAGTATTGAAAAAAATTTGTCACCCAAAAATTGTTGGACATGCATACGTGGTCATCAAATTTAACCGTTGGTTGGTTCTTTCAATCATTTAACAGTTACATAAGCACCATGTCAAACATTTAAAAGCCCTGGAAATTGACATGGTGTGAGCCGTTTTTGTGATTTTAACCGTATTTTATTGCTAAATTTTTTAAATGATTGTAAATAATTATAGGTTGAAAATTTAGAAAACCGTATAAATTTGTACATAGTCCTCTATAAATATGTGAATATATATGTATTTTATTTATAAGAAGACATTATAAAAATAAATATACAAATAATTGAAATTTACAGTTTCAAAACGAGTTACATCAAAATTCTCTAATTTGATAAGCAAAAATAATTTAAAGTTCCGAGCCCATTTTATTCTCACTATTGACCCATGCCACACAAACAAATGACCAAAACTTCTTTAATCAACAACCATACACGAAGTGAACCACAAACAAATGGATAAGATTTTGCTTAATTTTACATAATGACTTTGACCACTTCGTCAACTGCAGTTGTGTCCCCAAGCCTGATGGATAATTGTGCCCTAAGAAAATTAGTGGCCATCCACAAAAGCAACATTGGATCCTTAACGCCATCGATCAAGGATTTTTTCCAGTATTCCATGGCTTCCTTTGTTGTGATTCTAGTACCCTTTTCCAGAAGACTGTCGACATTGATAAGCTTCCAAATTTTAAGATCATTCACTAAACCGAGGAAGGAATTCAATGGAGTAGTTATGCACCAGGGAGTCCTTGCATCTCTTTAACTAATGTTACTCGCTAGTGGCCTTTCCCTTCCCAGCCTTGGTCCTCATTTCCTTCTTAGCACTGATTTTCTCCTTTTTCATATTCCTGACAGATATGTGAAGCATTTGTTTCAAATTCTTAGCGGAGGAGGGTATTAATACCCCAATATGCAAGCAAGGAAAATATTTCAACACGCGACAGACAGATATGGCCATAAATAACATGTGTGAGAAGAAAAATGAGGATATCAAAATAATTATTATTGGGATAGGTGGGCATGCATCACATCTACCACATGTGCAGATGTAATAATCCTCTCCATTTGTAATAAATCACCTAACTTAGTAATTAAATCTTTAGGATAGAGAATGACAAGTCTTTCATTATCATCATTATCAACCCCTAAATTAGCATGTTTATCTGTGGCCTTGTTATTGTTTCTAGAAATATGATTGATGCACTTGTTATTTAAAATATAAATACATTCCTCCACTATGTGATGCAAATTCCAATGATCCATTTTTCCTTTTTTTGTTACATTAATGAAAATTTGTGAGTCGCCTTCCACAATGAGGTTGATCTAGCCCTTGTCAATGGCAATTTTGAGACCATGCCAAAGAGCTTTAGCTTCAGTGAAGTTGTTGGAGCAACTTCCTAAAGCTTATGTGAAGCCCAGAAGAGGTTGTCCCCAATGAGTTTTGGAAGATACCACCAGTTCCAGCTCTACCCGGGTTACCTTTAGCAGCTCCATCAAAGTTGAATTTGATGAAGTTGTGAGGCAGTGTGGTCCATTTTCTCTGAGATTTAGATTTACTTTTCTTCCCAACCCCTTTATCAGGGATCCCCAAGAGAATATCTTTCCAGTTATTGTAAGTGTTTCTTTCTTCAAGAAAGATATCTTGCCATCATATGGATGCCGAGTCATGATCAATTCCTTGATAGATCTCAAGACTTGTGAGAGAGTACAATCAATGTTCTTAGATTCACTTCTAAAAATTCTCTTGTTTCTTTCAAGCCAGATATTCCAGCAGACAATGGCAGGAATGGAATTCCAAATTTGAAGAAGAGGCACTGAGCGAAGTTTGAATTCCCATCCTTTGATAAGATTATTGATGGATGTAGGAAGAACCATAAATAAAGTAAAAATTTTAAGCAAGGAGTGCCAAATTATGTTAGCATACTCACAATGTATAAGTAGATGATTGGTGTCTTCTTCATCTTTAAGACATAAGGGACATTATGAGGGACCAAAGAAGCCTTGTTTGCAAAGATTGGATTGAGTGAGAATTTTGTCCCAATATGTTGTCCAAAGAAAAGCATTAGCTTTGGGTAAACCATGTTTGAACCAATTTTCTGGTGAGGAAATGATGAGATCTCCCTGCCTTTCGAAGAGATGATGGTGTATCCATCTTTGACATTGTATTTTCTGGATTTGGATCCTGTCCATATTAGTTGATCATTGTATCTAGAGAAATGAAAAGGTTGAAGAATTTTCATTAAAAACATATTCTCCTCATTCAAGTTATGAGGAACTTGCATCTCAATCCAACCATTATGACTCTTGATTGATATAATGGTTAACCAATGAACCATATCTTTCTTCACACCAAGCCTGAAGATTGATTAAATTGTGGGAGTTCAAAGGGGAAATAAGAATCCAAGCATCATTCCAGAATTTGACTTTTGTTCCTCTTCCCATGGACCATCTTAGAAGAGGCATGAGAATGACCAGAGCTTTGATCATGAGATTCCAAATTTGAGACCCAACACGATGATTCTGGACAGTGAAAATCCTTTCAAGGGTGCATGTTCTCCAAATATTTTTTCCTAATAATAATGCTCCAAAGGGCATGAGGTTCTGAATATAGCCTCTAGGATAGTTTGGCACCAAGCGCCAAATTCATGTCTTTGTTAAGTCTAAATCCCAATCCACCCATCTCTTTTGGCAGACAAGTGTTTTCCCATTTTACAAGAGGAATATTATTTTCATCAGATGTGCCACCTCAAATGAAATTTTATTGAATGGACTTAATTAATTTACTCACATTGGATGGGATAGGAAGAAATGACATCATGTAAATAGGAACAACCTACACACATGATGAAATCAATTGAATTCTACCAAAAAGGAGAGCCATTTACCTTTCCAACTGTCAAGTTTCTTCAGAATCTTGTCAATGGTTGTTTTCCATATGTCCATAGAATTTCTTCCTTGAAAAAGAGGGATTCCAAGATAGGAACAAGGGAGCGAGCCAGGACTGATATCAAGGATCCTGCAAATCAAAGTTCGAGAAACTCTATTTGTGTTGAAAAAGAAAATTTTGGATTTTCTTTTATTAACTTGTTGATCAGAAGCTTCTTCGTAGAGATCAAGAGCATTTTTAAAGACATTAGCTTCTTTGATTGTGGCTTGCCCAGCAAGGCCAGTGTCATCAACAAATTGCAAGTGAGTAACTATGGGAGCATCATTAGAAATAAGAATACCATTCAACATTCTGGTTCCTGACTTGAGGAAAGACAATCCAACGACTGAGGGATTCAACCATAATAATAAACAAAAAGGTGAAAGAGGGTCACCTTGCCTGAGGCCTCTGGAGGAGATGAAAAAACCTGCATGGCTCACAATTTATGAGGACAGAAAATCTGGCATGTACTAATGCAACTGAAAGATCCATTTTCTCCACTCTTGATTGAACCCAAAAAAAATTTTTCAAGACTTACATGACAAAAGTCTAATTGACTCTATCAAAGGCTTTGGTCATATCCAATTTTATGAACATATTCCCATACTGTTGATGTTTAACAGAGTGAATGAAGTTCATGGGTTATAACAATTCCATCAAAAAATTGTCTTCCAACCATAAAACCCCCTTGCTCAGGCAAAATGATCTTAGGTAATAAGGTTTTGAGCCTGTTAGCAATGACCTTAGAGATAATCTTATAAGAAACATTGCAAAGAGAGATAGGCCTATATGAATCAAATGATTCCACATTCTCATTTTTAGGAATAAGAGCAATGAGAGTAGAATTAAACTTCTTAAGAATATCTTTAGTGGCTTTGTATTCTTGGATTGCTTCAACAACATCTTTCCCCACAATCTCCCAAAAGTGTTGGCAGAACCCAACAGGAAAACCATCAGGTCCAGGGGAATTATCAGGCTTGAAGGAAAAAACAACACTTTTAATTTCATCTTCTGATATGGCCTTATTGAGCTCCATATTATCATTGTGAGAAACCAAATAAGGGATTTGACTAAGAATCTGATTTCTAGCATTATCTTTGTTTTCACCAGATTTAGTGAGGAGGTCGTTAAAGTATCTTCTAGCTTCTCTGTAAATGGGTTTATTATCATTAGTTATCTCCCCAGAAGGAAGCTTAATCTTCAAGATTCTATTGTAGTTTCCTTCTTATAATGGCAGTCTTGTGGAAGAAGCCAGTGTTTCTGTCCCCTTCACAAAGCCATTTGTTTCAGATTGTTTGTTTCCAATAAATTTCCTCTTGAAGAAGGACAAGATTGAGATTCATCAGTCAAAGGCCCTCTTCTTCTTTTACGTTCTCAGAAAGACCCTTTTCCTGAATTTCCTTTTCAATTTGTAGAATCTTGTCCTGCAGGGTAGCTTTCTTGGCAAAAATATTACCAAAAGATTTCTTATTCCATTCTTTTAGATGTTTCTTAACCTTCTTGAGTTTTTCAGCCAAATGATACATTTTAGATCCATTAATATTTATATCCCACCAATTTTTCATATTTTCAAAAAGATTAGGATCTTTAGTCCAATTGATTTTAAATTTGAAGGGTCTTCTGAAAGGGGGTGAGGCAGGAGAGATTGAAAGCAAGATGGGTCAGTGATCCGAGCCAACAACCCAAATTATTTCACATTCAATGAGTTCCTGATTTTGAATCCAATCTTCATGATTATAAACCTATCTAGTCTTTTAGCCACAAAATCTTTCCCAAGCCTTTTGTTAGTCCAGGTGAATTAACCATTTTTAAGGGGGGTTTCAACAAGTTCAACATCTTTAATGAATTTAGAAAATTTTAAGGAAGAGTTAGAGATGAGCCCTAACCCCCAAATTTTTCAATAGGTGAGGTGATAGAATTGAAGTCACCTCCAAATATCCATTTATCTCTAGGAATGAAGATTTTATAGTTTTAAGAGACATCCAACAAATTTCTCTCCCAGACACTAGTTCTAGGACCATAGACATTGGCACAGAAAGGACTGGTTGGTATCAATATTCATAATTCCACAATTTTCCAGTTAGTGCAATCATCAATAGGAATCCAAAATTTTCAAGGTTCCAGATGATGGAAAGTCCACCTGAGGCCCCTAAAGCATTTTTATGACATATTTACTATTTCTCCAAACCTGATTGAAAACCAGAGAAAGAGAATTCCAGTCCATTTTAGTTTCCTGAAGAAGAAGGATATCATGTTTTTCCTTTTCAATACATAGCTTTAACAACCTTTGTTTATGCAGGGCATTTAACCCTGACAAGTTCCAAGATGTAATAATCATTAATTATGTTTTAGCCCACTGTTACTGTGGGTACTTGGCCTTATTGGGGATTTCTTACCATTTTTCAGTGGAATTCCCTCTTTATTCTTCCTTTTTTCTTCATTATCTGCTTCCAAAGGGGATTGATTTTCTTTTTCTGCTTCAAATTGCCTATGGAGCATTTCAGAAATTTGTTTTTGGCTACCCTTGCCAATGTTGATTTGAGCTTCAAGGTTCCTGAGAATTGGAGAAAGGGGGTCTTCCGAGTTTGTTTTTGCCAATTCTTATTAATTTTATTGAATTTTATGATTACTCTATTTTACTTTAATCTTAATTATCCAGTAGTGATTTGAGATTATCAAGGGATACATCATCAATTTGGAGTTCTTCCTCAATTTCTGGTTAAGATTCCTGAATTTCTCCATCTTCATGACCATCTTCACAATTTTGATTAGTGAGTTCAGGTATATGGTCTTTTTCAATAGGGTTTTCTTCTTCATTTTCAAGGGCTTCAAATATTTTTAGCAAAGGAATATTTTGATCCACTAATTTTTTATTTTTGTACATTCTTATTCCAAATTTTATTCACAGTTGGTTTCTTTTTATTTTTTGGGTTTGGCAAAGACCTCATTATCCCAATTTTCAAGGTTCTTCATCTTCGGGAATTGCTGAACAAAATGTCCATGTTTGTGACATTTTTGGCATCAAAAAGGAACATTTTCATAATCTAGGTCCTGAGACCATTCCCTGGTTTCAGATTTGAAACAAATGGAGCTTGGGAGAGGCTGAGATATGTCAAGACTTATGCATATTCTTGCATAGACAACTAGGATCCCAATTCAGTCAGTTTCAGTTGTAGCAAATATAGATCACCAAGGGCGTTGCTAACTTGGATGAATGTGTTTTCATTCCAGAGCTTCTTAGGGAAGCCATAAAGTCTTGTCCAGACAGGAACTTTATTCATGTTTTCTGGGCTAGGTTTAAAATTTTCAACCCAGGGTTTCATGAAGAGACCTACCCTCCCCATGAACCAAGGGCCATAGCAGAAGGCATCATCCATTGGCCGAAGAAATATTGAAAGTGACTTGAAAGAAACCATGAGGAAGAAGCTTTACCTGGTTCGAAGAAGAGATGTTCCAATTCTTTTTCAACCAATTGAGTAGGTCCAGAGAGCTTTAGGCCAAAAACCCACAAACCTACAAATTAGGGCATATTCTGAAAGAAGATGAATAGAGGCATTGATGTCATCATCCTTGATACTGATGATGACATGATAGGACACTCTCTGCCTCAGGGAGAATGCCTTGAGCAGCTCCCATGGAGAGGGAGGAGTATATTGCGTACTTGAGATTATTCCACATGTTTGAGTTAGTTTTCAAGGGGCATAATTTGGATCCATGCTTCCTCGTGAAGTATGAAGATGATATTACTCTATTAATTTTAGTGCTTAAATTTTATGGTGCACGTAAAATTTTAGTTACCAATAATCCATTTTATGTTACTTCAATATATAGTCAAACATTTATTGCCTTGATTACTTATACATTAATTTGGTACATGTAAATGACAAGCTTTTTGAAAATATGCAAAAACATTTTTATTATGTTCAAAATGGGACATGCATAAAATAACAATAACCAATGATTATGTTCCATATCATAATTATTTTTCAAAGATGTTATATGAAATTCTCATCTTTACATTACATGCACTACTCAAAAAATTCATACTTGATTTAATCTTTTTTGTTCCTCACATACCAATATTAAATTGCTCCTTTGCATCCCTATCGGTGTACCCATTACATCTTTTGATGCAATTGCTAGTTAAATTTTAAACTGTAATTTGAATCTATTACGTAGTGTTTATTGATATAGGTCCTTACCAACTGAATTGCATTGTAATAAATGAAATTTATTGAAATGCCTTTAAAAAAATCAAATAACTTTTTAAGTGACGTGACATACAAGGCCATAGAATGGTTAATTTTGCCAAAGTTTTAAAAAATGTTGCTAAACACACTAGATAAATGCAAAAAAAATGAAATCAGAGCAGATATTATATGTGAACATGAAAATCTAAATGATGGAAATTAAGTTTAGCTAAGGTAGGAGGATCAGAGCTGAGATTTGATGCCCCTCCCGGATGTTTTTGCCTACTTTAACTGTAATTTACACTTTGTAAAATTGTCAGCCCATCCTTATTTGGTGTGTAAGAATTTGGCATAACAGTCATTATCGCTATGAACACATTCAATATAAATATAAGTGTAACATTACATATATATTTAAATAACATATTTTGTTGAAAATCTTGTTTATATCAAGACATATAATATCTAACTTTCCCCACACTTGAAAATATGACTTAAAAAACAATGTATTTTTTAAATTATTAAATAAAGAAAAAATGTTTAACAAAGATGGATTGGTTGTTTAAAACCTCTTAATGTCATAGATTTTTGGTTTGACATGTGGGGTCAGCTGTCAAATCTCATCCCTCGAGGGTGCACTGAGATTAGGGAAGAAAGTCCCAGAAATATTCATGAAATAACAACAATAAATGAAGATTAGATTTTTTCTTTGACTTTATATCCTAGTTATCCATCAATCATTTTTTGTGATAATGGTTTTGTATTAATTTCGGTAGGTCTATAGTCCAATCAAATATCAAATGAATATCTATTATAATTACATATAAAAATATATTTTCTTGAAATTTTAGATAAAATTTTAGAAACAAAAATAATATCTTGTTATTGATTGAGGGAAAAAAATTGTTGTAAAAATGAATGGAATATGTACCTGCCTTCGGGCAGGATAATAAAATGTGAATAGGACCAAGCATACCTACATAAATGCTTTGAATCAAATTGTTTGTTGTGATAATTTTTGCAAAATAAAACAATCAAAATCTAATCATAAGATTTTTTAACATTTGACTTTGTCAAGAGATAAATAATGTTAAAACATATTCACCATGGTCAACATAGTCCTAGATGAGTTGTTGAGCTGACATGCCATGTCAACACCTATTTAACAGTCAATCTTAATTTATTGGACTCTAAATTTTCCAAATACATCAATTAATATAAACAAATTCAGTCCCACAGGTTTGGATATTGACAAGCCGGGGGTCGGTTTTTGTGATTTTAACTATATAATATTGATAAGAAATTTAGGTGGCTGCACATAATGACACGCTGAAAATTTAGTAAAATGGTATAATTTTTTAAACAGTCCTCTACAAATATATATAATATGTGAAAATATATGACTTGTTTGTATATTATAAAAATAAAAAAATCATAAACATTAAAAAAAAAAAATTTACAATCAATAAATTTTTATCTAACAAGCACAAGTAATTTGAAATACCTTTAGAAATCCGTCTTTAATTAATATTGTCTCGAGAACTGAAACATAAACAAAATAATTTAAAGAATGGGTCTAAAATAGTGTATTAAGTGCTGACTATCAAGGGTTAAATTTGATGGCTTGTAGATATTTTTTATGATTTAAATGTAAAATACTTACAAATATTTGAAATATTATGTGATTTATATATTTAAAATGCAAATATTATTTTTTTATAAATAATAATAATATATATAATTTTTTTTAAAAGAATTAAATAAATATAAATTAATAATATTTGAATAACACTATTGTATATTTGAAAAAAAATATTAAAAATTTACTTGCTCGCTCCCCTCATATTCCATAGAGAGCCGAGAAATCTAAGTTCAATTGGTGTTCGACTACCCCTATCTATCAGGAATCGAGACAACCAATAGAAAATAGAACAAAATATCATGCTCTTCAAGGATGCCCTCAGCATAAAAGAGTATGTGCTAGGGTGTATGTGTGACTCCATTATGAACAGATATATATATATATATATATATATATATAGATCTATATATATATATAGATATATATAGAGATATATACATATATATACTATATATAGAGAGAGATAGATATGTATATATGTATATATATCTATATATATATATATATGTATATTATCTATATGTATCTGATCTATATATGTTATATCTCTCTCTATATGGTATCTATAGAAGAGATGTCTCTATCTCTCTATATATCTCTGTCTCTGTATATATCTATCTCTGTCTATATATCTGTGTATCTATATATATCTGTTGTATATACATCTCTCTTATATCTCCCATATCTACATATATATCTACCTATATCTCTCTCTATATCTCTCTATGTGTGTGTGTGTGTGTGTGTGTATCTCTCTCTATATATGTGTGTGTGTGTGTGTATATATATGTATATCTATATGTATATATGTATATCTATATGTATATCTATCTATGTGTATGTATATATATCTCTATGTATATGTATCTGTCTGTATATCTATATATGTGTATGTATCTCTCTATCTCTATCTCTCTATGTGTGTGTGTGTGTCTCATATCTCTATCTCTCTCTATCTCTCTCTCTATATGTATATATGTATCTGTATCTCTCTATATGTGTGTGTCTCTATATATATATCTCTATATATATATATATATCTATATATATGTATATCTCTTCATTAACTAAACCCCCCGAGCCCTATCTCTTTATATGGGTGTCTTCATTATCTAACATTCTTCCGGTGAATGGATTGGCTTACTGGGTTCAATCCAGCTCTGAATTTCAATTGATAGAACCTCCCGCTCCAGGTATTATTTCAAAAAGGAAATGATAGGAGTAGGAGTTCATCTGTATCATCAAACTAAAAAATGTAATCCTAAAATGACACCTTACATTTTTAAAGATCATAAAGATAATGAAATGATCCATGAAGCTACTAAATGGAGTCCTGAATTAGTTTATGCTTGTGAAGTAATCACCTTAATAATTATTTATGAGGGGAGCATACTTAACTTAAAATAAATTTAACTCCTAATCCACATCATTGATAAAAAGAAAAGTAATTTTATTTTATGTTGTTTATTATTTTCCATAAGGAACATGGTATATTTTGTTAGGATCCATTCTCTTCAATAATTCGTTTAAAAAAACAAATTTAAAAGTGTGGGATAGCTCTATTTAGAATTAGTTATTTTATTATTTATATTTATATTATAAATGTAAAGAAAATTACTAAATTTTATTCAAAGAGAACAAGACATGAATTTTTTTATGGTTAGTTATGTTTAATTTGTATATTTTGAAATGGTTGATTTATTGAAGATAAATAACTTAATAATTTTAAAATATCTTTTATACTAAATTTTTAAAATGTTTCTATTATTAAATAAATGTTAATGTTAGATGTTACGGGGATTGTATGTTCATCTCTATTGTAGTAATTGGGTGTTTGTTGTTTGTTTTTTTTGCTTTCTTATTTTAGCCGTAAATTGTCTTGGTGGAACTGGGTGTGTAGACTAAACATAATGGTCGTAAGTCTGAGGTAGAAAGATTGAGATTGGACGCATAGGCAATGGTCCATGACATGCATTGGATGTAAAGGAAATGGTCCATGGTGGCACATAATGGACGTTGGAGGACCTTCTTACATGTAGTGGGAGAAGAGTGGGGGCAACTTGCAAATAGGTCTTTTGGCTTCAAGTTTATTTTTTAGTGGAGAGAAGAGTGGATGTCTTGTTGTTTACGGTTTTATTGTCCTTTTACTAATGACTCATAGTCTTTTGTTGCTATTAAATGAAGTTTTGTTGGCTCTTCTTGGTCATGCAGTGTTGTTAACTTCAATTGTGTTCCCTGAGTTGTTTAGTTGTTGGGGAATGGCCCCCCTCGTTTGTGTCACAGATCCTAGCTCATCACTTCAACCAAAAGCACCTTTACCTTAGTAATTTTAAAATAAATATATTGAAAAGGATTCTAATATCTTACTTTAATATGAATATTTATAAAAACTTCATATCTATGTAAAAGTTGATAATAAACTAAATGATGAGAACCCCAAAACATTGATGTTCTTCCCCTAATAACAAATAAAATTAATTTTCGACTACCAATTTTCAAGTAATTGGTGGTTCACAATTTTACTTACCTATACGTGATAATTTTTTATGCGAAGAGGCATTCTACAATTGTATCACGGAGTGGAGGAGTCTCATATTGTACCATGAAAGAAAAACTAGGGCCCACTTTAAAATTGTTATTTCTTAAAAATTTGTAGGTGATAATATTTTAATTACAAATTGTTGAGGGGCATACACATATATTTTATGGCAAATTAGGAACACAAATATTTCCCATGTCACTTGTATACCATCACTTGTATACCATCACAATCACCTAGTCATGTCACTTGTATACCATCATTTTAGTTAATTATTTATTTTATTGTTGTGAACTTTCTTTAATTATTTAATAACACTATAAGACATGACTTAAAGTCAAGAGTCCCATTTAAAATCAAGGATCTCACTTTTTTTCTTATTATTTTTTTGTGGTGGGGTGACACCCACATGGTATTTAATTTTATCATTTAATATAGTTTATATGACTTAAAACTATGGCTTTAAATTATGTTGACCTTTTCTTCCTCACACAATCCCATCAATTTCTCTCACCGTCCCCTCCATATAAAGTTAATCAGTAAAATTTAAATACGTAATTTTATTTTATATTATTATAATTTCATGTTAGCTATTTTAAAATATATTAAAAACACAAAACTTAAAACATTTTAGAAAGGTGACTTTTTCACACTATTATAATTTTATATTAGTTATAATAAAAGTTTTCAATTTGTAAGAAGGGAAGGTTTTTGTTATAATTAATTTAAAATGTTCAATTTTTACAAATACACACTATTTAATGTATTTTTTTATTATGTTTTTTATTAGTCTTTTGTATTTTCTTTATATGTTTTTTATATAGTCTTAATTAATTCAATATCTTGATTAATGATATATATATATATATATAATATATATATATATATATATGATATATATATATATATATATATATATATATATGTCTTTTTAAAATATGTAAAAAAATCTAAATTGCGGATAGTGTGAACTTTTCTAAGTATTTAATGTGGATTTTCAACATTGATATAATTTCATGGTAATGTTTGTTACATTTCCCTTTATGAGTAATTGTGGTGTGTAATTTTGTGATAAGTTTTATATTGATTTTTAATAAAAATGTGGATTTTCTATAAAGAATGTTTAGAGATATGATTTTTCTACAAATTATATTCACTAAAATAAAATTGTGGAAAAATAAAAATATATAGAGAATTCAAAAATAATCTACAATTCTCTTAAATTCTGAAAAATTGTATACTAGATATGGGTACATTTTCAAGCTCCAAATTATTAAAGAAATTAACATTTCCATAAAATCGTGGAACATCCACAATATTAAAAAATAGAAAAATTGAATAAGATTGTGGATTTTCAAATAGAAAGTGTTGTATATGTGAATTTTCTACAAATTTTAAACACTTATATAAAATTGTGGATCATCCAAAATATTTAAAAATGGAAAAAATGAATTATAATAGAAATTCCACATATATTCTACATTTGTTATTTATAAATCAAATAATAGTTATCTTAAGAATTTTTTTTTATATTAACAGGAATAATAAAAAAAGAATCATATGTATACATTTATTATTTATTAAAGAATGGGTTATGTTTATAAAATTAGTTATAATTACAAAAATAATACAAATATATTATTCTTCTTAACATATAGTAGAATAAACATATTTGAATATAGCTACATAATATTTATATTTATATACATACACGCACGCACGCACGCACGCATGCACGCGCGCACGCACACACACACACACATGGTATTTCGAAGTTAAATATTGAATTTTAGTTACGATCAATTTTAATTCGATTTTCTAAAAATTGTGGAATTCCTATGAAGAATGGTTGGAAATGTGACTTTTCTACGAATTATTATCACTAAATGTAAATATTAGAATATCCACAATACTTAGACACGACCGAATGAAATTTTCATAGAGATGCTACAAGTATTCTACGATTCTTGTAAATTGTGGCGATTTTGTGGAATAATTGTGGTAAAAAACACTTGTTTGTTGTAGTGAGCTTACATCTAGAGTACTCACATTCATACGAAAGATGCCCCATTTGAAAGCATCGCAGACATATGAAGGCTAAATATTTGTAATTGATCCTCTACAACCAACAACTTTCACCAATTTATAGACTAATTTTAGCTAAAATGTTTTGAGAGGTGTCAATATCTACCAAGATTCTAGCATAAGTTGTATGAATCTACTCATAGGTTTTATATTCTAATTTTTCAAAACATCCTAAAGTATCTCCTATAGCAATAAGGCATGATTTGTTCTAGAATTGTAAATGAAGTTCTAAAAAGTGAATCAAAATAGGGTAGGTATTAAAGGATGAAAAGATGGATACCAGGGCATTGACATGAGCCCAAGTTCACCCCAAACCCAATACTGGTAAAATATTAAATCCATTTCTTTAGGGGTTTCAAAGACATCAATGAAATAAGCTTTAGCGTGTGGGATAAAGCTCAATCTTGAATTTTATATTTTCCCTCCATATTTTGGAAATTGATTTGTTGAGTTAAGATAACTTAGTCCAAAACTTTTGAAATATGTAGAAGAGGCAAGGCTGACAAAGGTTTTCCTTTTTCCTGAGAACCATTTGTAGTAGATCCTCCTCTATCTTGACCACCAGAGTCTTTTGTGAGAGTTTTAAGAAAATTCCTCTTTTATTAGGGTGAACTACAAATGATAACCGTTATCTCCCCTTATTGCAACTGTCCATGCCCTACAAGGAGGTGTATTTCACAGGAAAATACGGAAAACTATTTTCTTTATTTTTGTTTGGAGATGGGTTGCTCTTTCTACCTTTAGCAGAATCATGAACCTTTCCCAAGTTCTTATTTCCATGGTTCCAGTTCTTATTTCCATGGTTAGTGGCCTCGAAAGCATTCCTTCAAAATGCCCCTATCTCCATTGCCTAGGCTTGGGTGAGTACCTTCATAAAAAATTGCAAAGCAAGAGCCAAAATTCACTGCTGCCACTAACAATATTGTTCTCAGCAATATTAGGGTTAGGGCATGAGAGTGGAGATGGAGACATCCCTTAATATTACCATGAATATTTTCATCCATTTGAGATTTATTAGTTTCATTGTGCTGGTGTGGGACATGAATTAGGGAGGAAGAGATGTTATGTCAACATGTTTATCACCTAATGGAAATTATAAAACAAATGTTAGAATTTTCATTTCATGTTTTAGTGGAGATTGCATTGAAAATGTGATGTTGAGAGGTTCTTGATCATCATATATAATCATAAAAAAAACTATGATTACCTAGAAATTTTTCCTCCTTAGAATTTATGATATTCGAAATCAAGAGTGCTCAAACTATACACTCTTGTTATCATGTAGAGAATGAAGCATATAATGATAGTGGTGAAATGTTGTAAACAACACTGGTGGGATATCTATTAACATAATGGAGGGTGAAAATACGAGCGCCTTTCCCCTACCTATCATATCCCCATTTTCACCATTAGCGATATCCTAAAATTGGATGTGGTGAACGTTGATATAAATTTAAAAACGTAACTGGTAGAAATCAGTGTAACTATGTGATAGCTATACTCTACCAATGTAAACAAGATTACATGCCTCAAATTCCTTATTTAAGTATGTCAAAAATTTGGACTTCGTAGTGAATCATGCATAACATTTCCTCCATATGGAGATCATATTTACAATTTTATGCCTTATTTAAAGTGAGAACATTCAAAGTAAATATGTAAGATGAAATTTTTATGGAAATGAAAGGCAACCCACATTTTCAAGAAATTAAATATAGCAAAAAGGAAAATTCATATTGCAACATGTATAATAGTATGATGAAAGGAAAGAACATGCCATTCCCATCCCCCTGTTAAGTTCGATCATTTAAAACACCAAGACTTTGTTATTTTGTATTTTGCAATGTAAAGGTTTTCGATTGGATGACATTTAATTTATTAGATAAGATGAAGACATGAGTGGAAAGCTGGAAAAAAAAGGTGGGAATTATATACCTATATGTCCCACACCTTTTCCATAGTTTAGATTGTTTCTAACCAGATAATATCTCCTATATGTGTTACACTATATCATCTCGATCTTCTCACATAATTCATGTGGTTGTGATTTCTTCATAAAGGGGTAAAAATTAAAATAGGATAATCCAATAGGTTCCATGTTTGAAAGCCAACTACAATGATTGCTTCTTGTAGACGATTTTTTCAGTTTTAAGCTCAATCACTCGTAGCAAAACAAGAGATGTGCAAACAAGCATTACATAATCATTTTAAGATACTATTACAAGAACAATAGTTGTTTTTAATGCAACTTTTTGTAGACCACCAGTTAAGTTTTAAGCTCGATTATTCGCAGCAAAACAAGAGATACATAAACAAGCATTATGTAATTAGATTAGATTGCTATTATAAGAACAATGTTTTTTTTAAATGCAAGGGTACCCGGTCCCCTGGGCCTGTGTAATGCCCTGTTCTACGTTGCACCTATTCATCCTGTGGCGATCGAGTGCTAAGCATGGAGTGTCGTTGTGCCTTCGTCGACCTCGATTGTTGACCATTATGACTATAATTGATAATTATTTCACAAGCTGTAAAATGATAATAATGATAATAATAATAATAATGACATTATGATTGTATTATCGATCAACGATTGTATTTTATTATTACCTTCTTTATATCGATTGTTATCGATATCATCCTCTGTTATCGTTAAACTATCCTTTTGATTTGTTTGTCGCTCCCGCCTTGACTGTCTGATCCCACACGCATGCCTCATTGCAATTCTTAATTCCGAGGTGCACTTATTGTTGCGTCCATTGCCTTTCCTCCCACGTTGGATTATGGATGCGACAGGCTAGACATGAGGAGACGTGGGCTACATTGTTGTCCTTGGACTCTTTATTTCCTTGTTTTCTAGCAAGAGGGGTGCGTGGTAGAGTGTATGGCCTCCTGCCATATTCCTTTTTTATTTTATTTGGTGCCTTGTTTGGCATATGTTGGTGGGGATTAATGAAACTAATTGTTTTCTAACCACCCACCGTATGCCTTCCTCCTTGCTGGCCGCGTAGCTTTCAAAAAGGATCAGATTTTTATCTTCCGTGTGTTTGTCTCCTACCTGCCCATTTATGAAAATGTTGACTTGCCATCTGCTGTCACGTGGTCTACCTGTTGTTTCTGCCCAAAACCACGAATGCTTGTTGCGCTCCATCAAATGCTGAAACAGATGAATTGCTTCAGCGTGTTCTGGACAGTGGATTCAGGTGGTGAAATGAAGGTCTGTCACCCTGATGTTGCGTGAGTGGGTGTGGATCTCTCAAAATCAAACAATGCTGTACAGGTGTTTCAGTGGAGCGTAGAACCGAAATCCTCCTAGGAAAGTGCCGTGAGGAAGTGCTTGGCTTTATGCAGCAGCTACAGGGTAGAGAAGTAAACGTATCCCAGAAAATCAGTGGCCCAGAGAGAGCTAAGTGCGACAGCTGCTGCAGGGCGAGCCCAAGGAACCGTTGGTGTTGATCCTGGTGTTCTGGTTGCACGCGACCACAGTCGTGATCAGTTGTTGCAAAATCTTGCAGCTGTAGTAGAAGAACGAGGTAAAGTTTTAGTTGAGCTGTCTTGCCTTTTCATTTTTGGAAAGTCGCTTCCATCCAGGTGGTGAATTTAACATGGATTTCTCCTTATGCATTCTTTGAAAGTTTTGGCCTTTGAGTATCAAGTGTTTTGTTGGAAACTATAGGTATTCTATGCTTGGGCTTCACGTGGCTGTAGAATTCCTCTGCAGCATGCGCTTGGTGTTTTCCAGTCAAGCTAAGGAGAAAACAGGAGCAGAAGCAAGATTCACCTGATGTCAGGCGTGGCTTAAAACATGTGGAGGGAAGAAAGAGGAGGGGCATACTTTCCAGAATCACTTGCATTTATTTTAAGAGAGATGGTAGGTGTTTCAGAGGATCATGCATCGTAAATGTAGGTTTATCCATCGTGAGGTCCATTCTGAAGTATTAGCAAGTTGACTGGTAATGAAAAGAATAGAGAATATTCTGGGCAGGACTTATCAAGGCCTATCCGCAGTGACTGCCATAGAAATATCTTCTACAAAGAGGAAGTTAATTGAAGAGCATATTCAAGCTTGCCAATTGTAGTCAAAGGTGGAACCTTTTTAGAAGAAAATCCAACCAGTGTTCAAAAAAACAGTTAAATGAGGCTTCACTGATGTGTGAAAGAGTAATGTCAGGATGGAGTGAAAATCATGATTTACAGCCACCATGTTTTTCAGGTGAAGTTATGGGATTCCCAGATAATGAAGAGAATGCAAATCCTGATTCTTGATTCACATCCAATACCTTCAGAATATGGAGGTGACAGATCACACCTTCAAGGCAAGGAGATCTATGCAATGTTGGAGAAAATGTCTTGGGAGATGAAGGTAGCAGGATATTTTTCAGATCCAGAACTTGTACTGAGTTTGTATCTTCAAAATCGACTATGTGACAGTGAGAGTGTTACCAGCAGACCTGATGAATTTTATTTACAAAGATTCTCTATTGAGATCTTACTTGTTTTACGATGTAACTCATGGAAGAGAACCTCATAGAGGCCAATTTGTTTCATATCAGAATATTCATGAAACACAATTTTACTTTGCAATTATATGAGCTGCTTCAACGAGTCACTGATTGGCAGGCATAAAGGTTTCTATTGGAATTATCACACCTTGCAAGCTACAGCTGAAATGTTGCACCGAGAGTTTGATGCTGTCCTCAAATCTGATGAAGGAAAAGGTTTAATTACCATTGCGGTAGATGCCTTTCAGAGCCAGGAGCGATGTTGAATCAGGAGGAACAGGCATGAGCTGCTTTTTCCCTTTTTTCCAGCTATTTCTTTTATATTAAATGCATGATTATTGCTTGTTCTCCTGGTAATTGTGTGCTGTGTTGGTTTGAGATAAGCTCTGCGTGAGATTTTATCATTTGAAATGTTGTGTGGCTTTTGCACGCCTTCCCCGCCAAGAGTGTATTTTCTTGCTTTTGCTAGATGTGTGAGGGGTCTTATTAGATACGTCTGTGTTATGCCTGTAGGAGCAGTTTTCTTTCCTTCTGCGACCTGGTTTTGGACCTTCCTCAGCATGGCAATGAGGAGTTGTTTGTTTAAGTTCTGTCCTCTTTAGAAAACAAAAAAAAAATGTGATTTGCTTTTTACCTCCTTTATGTATCCCTATGGTTATAGAGGAGAGCAGGTGATAAATGAATAAAACTATTTACCTCTGGTGAAGAAGTGTATTTATTGCCCTTTTGATGTTATCACGGTCTAATATTAATTCGTATTGGAAATGATACTAGAGAGACCCTTGCTCATCCTTTTCTTTTTAGTAATCTAATTTGGTATAATCTCATCCCAATTTCATCCCTGGGAGGTCGACTACAAGTTGGAACATTGTAAATTTCTATTTCCTTTTAGAAGCTTTAACGAACTGTGTATTATGCTTGTCGGATGTGACTGGCTATGACTTGATAGTGGGTTTTCGACGCCGTCTTAGGCAAACATGTTTTGGCCAAATCTAACTTGCTTACCTAGCTTATGATGACCTTAAAAATTTTAGTACCCTGACCAAGGGATATCCTCGCCAGTCCTACATTTGTATTATCTCCCTAACTGGTCTTACGAAAGGTCCACCGACTTCTTTGTGGTGGAAAATTTGAGGGTTTGTTATAAGGAAAACCTCACTCGAACCTTTGGAGAAAATACTTAAAGTATTCAAGGGGCTCTCGTTTTGTACATGGGATATCCTATGCGCCCGACGTAACTATGTAAGTTTGATTAATTCTTTTTATTATTATAAGAAAAGCCCTTCCTTGTCGGACGCCCCCATGGTAGTGAGTGCATGAACAGTGTTTTACCCCTTCCGAGCAACAAACAATGAAGTATATGTCGGATGTGGTGAACATGGAACTAAGTCTGAGGCTTGAGATGCTTTTGGGGACCTGTGAGAGGTAAATTACATTCACCCCCCCAAGCAACAATGTTTTTGAGACCTTTCTTCGTTATATCAGTAAGTAAGTTAATAGTGTATAACATTGAAATATTTTATTATGTTGGGAATGAAGGGTTTTTCGTTGAGGGATGTGCGGAGTTGGCACTTGAGGCTTAAGAGTGCTTTCAAAGTTTCAACTTATCATACGTGGACGTTGTTTAACCTTGAATATATAAATAAATATTGGGTATAACAATCAAAAACGTCTGCTACATTCGTTAAGGTGTACGCATGTGCAATGCATTCCTTTTTACATGATCTTTGAATTGGGTCCTTGAGTGGCCATAACCCCCCCCCCCCCCCCCATAGGCTGTATGAGTTTTAGTGGACTTGTGTGGCACTCTTGTTCTGAGTAGGGATGTTCGGAATAATAAAACTTGTTACCTTTTTTTTTGACATTATCAGGAGAATTTACTATTTCCATATCGGGTGGTTGTTGTAAGATTCCTTTATTCTATTTTGTGAATGTGAAGCTGCTATCGCTATCTTACTTAAGGAAAATGAAAAGGTGTATTATGTGGGAAATTTGTTATAATTTAGAATGTATGGTGTAAGGGTAACCTTGGATAGAAAATGCACAATTTTGGCTTTCATATGTTCTGCAGTGTGCCTTTTGTTAACTAGATATCTATTTTGTTTACATTCATACAAATTACTTTTGCTTATGCCTTGGAATGGAAATCATGCACTAGTCATTCAATTAATTTTGATGAAATATCTAGGAAAAGGGAATGCATGCTCATGCCAGTTCTTTTGAACTGACAAAAGCTAACATGTTTTTGCAGGTTGTTTTTCCGAGCTCAAGTATGAAAGAAGTGGCTGTTGTAGTTGCATAGATGATATCCACTTTGGTGCTTGTACGTTGTCTTTTATGGTTAAACTATTGATAACATCTAGTGGAAAAATTTTAGAAGAAGGGTCAGTGCCTTAGTAAATGTATTGTAGAGTATTGTTGTTGTAACTGTCAAACTTTGCTCTTGAGTTAAAATGTTGAGTTGTAAATCCTTCTAAGACATAGTAGTAATGAGTTTGTAAGCACTATAAAGTGAACTGGATAGTCCTTATAAAAGTTAAACTAAAATTTATATATATGAATATATTAATGTAGATGTGATCTACTTGATAACCTTTGAGACCTGGAACAATCAAGAGGAATCTATCTTTTGTAACAAAATATGATTACTTGTTTTTTTTTTTAAGTTAAGCTAAACTAATAAACATTATCCTTTTATGGTGAAACCTTAAATGATCTCATGGTGAAAGCAATGGTTAGATTTTAGAAGATGATAGGATTTAATAAGTAGGAGGGAAATTGATTAATTAAACCTTAAATCTCTCTCTATCGTTTGGAATGTTTTCCTTTGTCAAACTTAATTAAGTAAAGTCTAGATGGAACATTTAACCAATCTTGATAAACTCTTAACCTCAATAAAAGACGGATAGTAAACAATGTGACCCTGAAGCTAAATTCTGTTGTCCTGTTCTGTTAACCCTTGCCTTGATTCATGGTGATATTTCTTAAGCAAGGTCAAAATTTGATCCTTAAACAAGAAGGTATTGTTATGAACCCTAAGCGGTACTTTCCACTCAATCGGAGCTTATGCCTTCACCTGTGCAATAGAGGTGTGGAACATGTGTTAGTGACTTGAGTAAGTTTAATTAACCTTGTAAGAAATGGAAAATGTTCTAAAATCAAATGAATAAAAAAGATTTGGACATAAAATTGATGATCCTAGTTTAGAAAGCTTGGCCTTAAGCTATTTAGTCAATAGTTGAAAAGAAAGAAGTTCTCCCTTGTGAAAAGAATTGTGTGAATCATTACATGAAATTTTATAAGAACGTAAGTTAAGAATTAAGAGACATTTTAGTAAACAAGAAAATTTAACAAGAATTTCCTCATGGGATGCCCTAAATGTAAGTGTGTCATGTGGTTGGACTTCCATGTTGTCTTGTCAAAAAGAAGAGTATGTATTGTCCTTGATAGGTGTGAACGTTTCCGTGCTACCTTTATGGCCATCCTTGTATCAAGTTGTTCACAGTGTTAGTTGTATCCTTGGTGACGACATGTTGCGTCGTGTTATGTGTCAAGCAAGTCAAAAAAAAAAAAAAATTATCCTGTATTTCACTGTGTTGTATGTGTGTTGGTATTTTTGGGTTGTTACACTTTGGTATCAGAGCATAGGTTCATGCTCTCGAACCTATGGGCCGGATTGGTGTTGTATGATGATGTTACATGGTGGTGGTGGTGTTACATGATGATACTGCATGATGATGATGATGTTGCATGATGGTGGTAGATATTGGAAGAGTAATGTGCTTTAAGCGTGATGTGATTATTGTCGTAATTGTGATATTGTGAACGCACATGATGTGTATGTCACCTTGTGCGTGTTTGTGATCATGTTGATATGTTGGGGATGGGAGTATTCTCTCTCCTTCTTGTGGATTCTATGAAGAGTTCACGTGTGAATTACTGTTTGTGATGTGTGAAAAGAATTATAATGTGGATGACATAGTGTTGGAGCATTGTGACATATTGTGATATGTAGGTGTATCAATGTGTTGTATGACTAGATTGATGTTAAAAGAAATGAGTTGTATCATGATGTTTTTACCATGTTTTGAAGAAATGTGTGTACCACCTTGTTATGTAGCAATGGATGTTATGTTGTGATGTACTATGTTCATCGTATGTATGACTGTGCAAATATGTAATGCTTCATGTTGTGATTTGGGGTCATACGGTGAGTGTATGAACCCTATCGTATGGTGATTGCACTTTGGGTGCAGAATGTGGTAAAGTGATGTATTACACCCTGTGAATGTATGATTGTGATCTACCCTGTATACATACCATACGTGAGACGTTATGGTAGTTATGTGTGTGCCACCGTTATGTTAGTGATGTTGTTGTATGTTATGTTGTGAACCTTACGCTAACCGATCCTGAGGGAAATCGGTAGAAGTGTATGTTGAGAGTGAGGAATGGTGTACCATGGGTCAATAACTCGAGCTAAAACTCGGTTTAGTAGATAACATGTGATTCTTTCCTCTCTCCCTATGTGGTTGTATGTATGCAACCTTAGTGTATCTATGACTATGTTTAGCCTTGTCGAAGTGGTGGCGGGATGATTCAGATGGAGGTGATGACAGTTGTATTATTGATATGTATTTTACGAGCTGAGGCTCGATGTTCCGAGTGCTAGCAACTCGTTGAGTACCCCTTTGGTGGCTAGATAAGGCCACACAGTTATCGTAATGTGACATTATTATAAGTTGATTTTATTCGTAAATTGAGCTTTTTACTTTATTTTGTAAGGACCAGCAACTTTTCTTGATTGCAATGCTTTACAATTTTGGGCATTTCCTTGGTTTGTGGCACTAACATGGGGATTTTGATACTAACTATGGCTATTTGGCCATTTATTTTAGCTTGATTTGGGGTCTTCTTTTAAATTTGGAATTCTTACCGCCTTGCCCAAGGCTTGTACTTTGCCACTTGGCACTTTGATTGGATTGTTGTGCTGGTTCTAGTGTCGTGATGTGTGGAATAGGGTCATGGGATGCACCATGGAATGGTTGGACCTATGGACCCGCTTCGTTGTATGGGGGTACGCCCCAAGGAGTACAGATAACTAGCGGGTTGTTGAACCACGCGTTATTATGTCACTTGGGTTAGGAGTGTTCGAACTCTATGTGTCTTGGACCATAGGGTCAACCGGCCTCCTCATAAGAGACTTGAGGGAGGCATAAGAGTTTGAGGGAGGCATAAGAGACTTGTTTTGAGGGAGGCATAAGAGACTTTAAGAGTTTGAGGGAGGCTTATGATATTTGTCTGTATGGTTGATGTTTCAGGATATATGTTGAGTTATTGTGATGTTTGGTAGTGGTCTTTTGATGTATGTGTTACTCATGTCAGATGGATATGTGTTGTGATGTTGTGGTTATGTCATTGATTCCCTTGTGGACACTATGTACCTGTAGCATGGTTTGGTGTTATGTGAGTTTTTCATTGATGCAAATTGAGGAAATGTCTGGTGGATTGTAGTACTCTTTTGTTTGAGTATTTTGTATGTCAGTCATTGATGTGTGACGAGTACTATGTTATGTGGACTGTGCCTATTCTATTCCGTATTTGAGTAACCTTTTGTGGTGTAATACAATCATGAAGTATATACTTGTGTACTTGTGAATCCGTAGGGTCTTGTGAACCTGATAGGGTGTTGTGTTAGCAGTTCATGTTGGGCACCCACAAATAAGGAATAAATCAAAACTCTTCAACGATGAAATTTTAAAAGAAATTAAACTAGAAATAATGATAATGGAAAGAGACTAATGAAATGATGAACAAGAAGGAACTGCCAATCTTCACAGAACATTGAAAGTTAAAATTTCTACCAAATGTTCCTAAGGCTACCTTGTGACCGTGCTTTAATCAAGTAAAATTTTAAACCATAGGGGGTGATTTCTCCTTTACCTATTCTTGGTTACGTACCATTTCCTTCCCTCTGTGTTATGTCGCATCGAGGACGATGCTTTCTTAAGGGGAGGAGAATGTAATGCCCTGTTCTACGTTACACCTATTCATCCTGTGGCGATCGAGTGCTAAGCATGGAGTGTCGTTGTGCCTTCGTCGACCTCGATTGCTGACCATTATGACTATAATTGATAATTATTTCACAAGCTGTAAAATGATAATAATGATAATAATAATAATGACATTATGATTGTATTATCGATCAACGATTGTATTTTATTATTACCTTCTTTATATCGATTGTTATCGATATCATCCTCTGTTATCGTTAAACTATCCTTTTGATTTGTTTGTCACTCCCGCCTTGACTGTCTGATCCCACACGCATGCCTTTTGCAATTTTAATTCCGGGGTGCACTTATTTTGCGTCCATTGCAGTTCCTCCCACGTTGGATTATGGATGCGACAGGCTAGACATGAGGAGACGTGGGCTACATTGTTGGTCCTTGGACTCTTTATTTCCTTGTTTTCTAGCAAGAGGGGTGCGTGGTAGAGTGTATGGCCTCTTGCCTGTATTGGATGGAACTTTTTAAAGGGTTTTATTTGGTGCCTTGTTTGGCATATGTTGGTGGGGAAATGAAAATAATTGTTTTCTAACCAGGTATGCCTTCCTTTGCTGGCCTGTAGCTTTCAAATTTTTGGATCAGATTTTAGGGATTTGAAACAAATTTCTCCTACCTGATTTATGAAAATGTTGACTTGTATTTGTCACGTGGTTTTACCTTTTGTTTCTGCCCAAAACCACGAATGCTTGTTGCGCTCCATCAAATGCTGAAACAGATTGAATTGCTACAGCGTGTTCTGGACAGTGGATTCATTGTTATGGTGAAATGAAGGTCTGTCTCCCTGACAATTGCGTGAGTGGGTTTGGATCATCCAAAATCGTGTTGTACAGGTAGTTTCAGTGGGCGCAGAACTGAAATCCTCCTAGGAAAGTGCCGTGAGGAAGCGCTTGGCTTTATGCAGCAGCTACAGGGTAGAGAAGTAAATGTATCCCAGAAAATCAGTGGCCCAGAGAGAGCTAAGTGCGACAGCTGCTGCAGGGCGAGCCCAAGGAACCGTTGGTGTTGATTGATGTTCTGGTTGCACGCGACCAGTCGTGATCAGTTGTTGCAAAATCTTGCAGCTGTAGTAGAAGAACGAGGTAAAGTTTTAGTTGAGCTGTCTTATCCTTTTCATTTTGGAAAGTCGCTTCCATCCAGGTGGTGAATTTCATGGACAGGATCTCCTTATGAAATTCATTTGCAGTCATCAATTTTGGCCTTTTCTATCAAGCGGTATTGTTTGCATCACTGGTGTCATGTTATGCGGAGCATGGTAGGAAAATAGTTTTGTGAAGGGAGAAAAGTTGGAGATGTTGCAGTTGATGCTATTTTCTTTTCTTAAACTGTTCGATGGTTGAAATGTGCTATAAAGAGGATATGGCTTTTCAAATAGTGTATTTTAAATGAGCTGGTGGAGTGGGAAACCCAGAGGAGCAAAATTTGCAGTAGCAGTTTGGTCATAACTCCATTTATAGGAATGGCTGTCCTAACAAGTCTTAATGTGGCCATCATACAGTGATTTTGCAGGAAGTTTTCCCATACAGCACTGTTCTCAAAATGGTGTTTATTTATGTCAAGGTAATATTGCTAGCAGACAATGTTTTGAAACCATGTGGAAGTCCTTAGAAGAAAATCCAACCGAAAGGAGGGGAAATTTTAATGATGGTGCCTATGTAAAGTGCTACTATATAATCTTTCAGAGACTCGGCATTGTCTCGGTTATGTTTTTCATTTGCAAGAAATACTGGCTGGGAATGATAGGAGGGATAGAGTCCAAACAAATGCAAATTAAGATTTAGATTCACATAAATGGTGCATAGACTGGAATATGGAGGTGACAGATCACACCCACAGGCACAGGAGATCTATGCAATGTTGGAGAAAATGTCTTGGGAGATGAAGGTAGCAGGATATTTTTCAGATCCAGAACTTGTACTGAGTTTGTTCCTTCAAAATCGATTATGTGACAGTGAGGGTGTTACCAGCAGACCTGATGAAATTTATTTACAAAGATTCTCTATTGAGATCTTACTTGTTGTACGATGTAACTCATGGAAGAGAACCTCATAGAGGCCGATCTGTTTCATATCAGAATATTCATGAAACACAATTTGCTTTACAATTATATGAGCATCTTCAACAAGTCACTAAGTTGGTAGGCATAAAGGGTTTTGTTGGAATTATCACACCTTACAAGCTACAGCTGAAATGTTGCACCGAGAGTTTGATGCTGTCCTCAAATCTGATGAAGGAAAAGGTTTAATTACCATTGCGGTAGATGCCTTTCAGAGCCAGGAGCGATGTTGAATGGAAGAGGCAGGAGGGGTGATGTTGAATCAGGAGGAACAGGCATGAGCTGCTTTTTCCCTTTTTCCAGCTATTTTCTTTTATATTAAATGCATGATTATTGCTTGTTCTCCTGGTAATTGTGTGCTGTGTTTGTTTGAGATAAGCTCTGCGTGAGATTTTATCATTTGAAATGTTGTGTGGCTTTTGCACGCCTTCCCCGCCAAGAGTGTATTTTCTTGCTTTTGCTAGATGTGTGAGGGGTCTTATTAGATACGTCTGTGTTATGCCTGTAGGAGCAGTTTTCTTTCCTTCTGCGACCTGGTTTTGGACCTTCCTCAGCATGGCAATGAGGAGTTGTTTGTTTAAGTTCTGTCCTCTTTAGAAAACAAAAAAAAAATGTGATTTGCTTTTTACCTCCTTTATGTATCCCTATGGTTATAGAGGAGAGCAGGTGATAAATGAATAAAACTATTTACCTCTGGTGAAGAAGTGTATTTATTGCCCTTTTGATGTTATCACGGTCTAATATTAATTCGTATTGGAAATGATACTAGAGAGACCCTTGCTCATCCTTTTCTTTTTAGTAATCTAATTTGGTATAATCTCATCCCAATTTCATCCCTGGGAGGTCGACTACAAGGTTGGAACATTGTAAATTTCTATTTCCTTTTAGAAGCTTTAACGAACTGTGTATTATGCTTGTCGGATGTGACTGGCTATGACTTGATAGTGGGTTTTCGACGCCGTCTTAGGCAAACATGTTTTGGCCAAATCTAACTTGCTTACCTAGCTTATGATGACCTTAAAAATTTTAGTACCCTGACCAAGGGATATCCTCGTCAGTCCTACATTTGTATTATCTCCCTAACTGGTCTTATGAAAGGTCCACCGACTTCTTTGTGGTGGAAAATTTGAGGGTTTGTTATAAGGAAAACCTTACTCAAACCTTTGGAGAAAATACTTAAAGTATTCAAGGGGCTCTCGTTTTGTACATGGGATATCCTATGCGCCCGACGTAACTGTGTAAGTTTGCTTAATTCTTTTTATTATTATAAGAAAATCCCTTCCTTGTCGGACGCCCCCATGGTAGTGAGTGCATGAACAGTGTTTTACCCCTTCCGAGCAACAAACAATGAAGTATATGTCGGATGTGGTGAACATGGAACTAAGTCTGAGGCTTGAGATGCTTTTGGGGACCTGTGAGGGGTAAATTACATTTACCCCCCCCAAGCAACAATGTTTTTGAGACCTTTCTTCGTTATATCAGTAAGTAAGTTAATAGTGTATAACATTGAAATATTTTATTATGTTGGGAATGAAGGGTTTTTCGTTGAGGGATGTGCGGAGTTGGCACTTGAGGCTTAAGAGTGCTTTCAAAGTTTCAACTTATCATACGTGGACGTTGTTTAACCTTGAATATATAAATAAATATTGGGTATAACAATCAAAAACGTCAGCTACATTCTTTAAGGTGTACGCATGTGCAATGCATTCCTTTTTACATGATCTTTGAATTGGGTCCTTGAGTGGCCATAACCCCCCCCCCCCCCCCCCCCCCCTCATAGGCTGTATGAGTTTTAGTGGACTTGTGTGGCATTCTTGCTCTGAGTAGGGATGTTCGGAATAATAAATCTTGTTACCTTTTTTTTTTGACATTATCAGGAGAATTTACTATTTCCATATCGGATGGTTGTTGTACGATTCCTTTATTCTGTTTTGTGAATGTGAAGCTGCTATCGCTATCTTACTTAAGGAAAATAAAAAGGTGTATTATGTGGGAAATTTGTTATAATTTAGAATGTATGGTGTAAGGGTAACCTTGGATAGAAAATGCACAATTTTGGCTTTCATATGTTCTGCAGTGTGCCTTTTGTTAACTAGATATCTATTTTGTTTACATTCATACAAATTACTTTTGCTTATGCCTTGGAATGGAAATCATGCACTAGTCATTCAATTAATTTTGATGAAATATCTAGGAAAAGGGAATGCATGCTCATGCCAGTTCTTTTGAACTGACAAAAGCTAACATGTTTTTGCAGGTTGTTTTTCCGAGCTCAAGTATGAAAGAAGTGGCTGTTGTAGTTGCATAGATGATATCCACTTTGGTGCTTGTACGTTGTCTTTTATGGTTAAACTATTGATAACATCTAGTGGAAAAATTTTAGAAGAAGGGTCAGTGCCTTAGTAAATGTATTGTAGAGTATTGTTGTTGTAACTGTCAAACTTTGCTCTTGAGTTAAAATGTTGAGTTGTAAATCCTTCTAAGACATAGTAGTAATGAGTTAGTAAGCACTATAAAGTGAACTGGATAGTCCTTATAAAAGTAAAACTAAAATTTATATATATGAATATATCAATGTAGATGTGGTCCACTTGAAACCTTTGAGACTTGGAACAATCGAGAGGAATCTATCTTTTGTAACAAAATATGATTACTTGTTTTTCCCCCGAGCTAAACTAATAAACATTATCCTTTTATGGTGAAACCTTAAATGATCTCATGGTGAAAGCAATGGTTAGATTTTAGAAGATGATAGGATTTAATAAGTAGGAGGGAAATTGATTAATTAAACCTTAAATCTCTCTCTATCGTTTGGAATGTTTTCCTTTGTCAAACTTAATTAAGTAAAGTCTAGATGGAACATTTAACCAATCTTGATAAACTCTTAACCTCAATAAAAGACGGATAGTAAACAATGTGACCCTGAAGCTAAATTCTGTTGTCCTGTTCTGTTAACCCTTGCCTTGATTCATGGTGATATTTCTTAAGCAAGGTCAAAATTTGATCCTTAAACAAGAAGGTATTGTTATGAACCCTAAGCGGTACTTTCCACTCAATCGGAGCTTATGCCTTCACCTGTGCAATAGAGGTGTGGAACATGTGTTAGTGGCTTGAGTAAGATTAATTAACCTTGTAAGAAATGGAAAATGTTCTAAAATCAAATGAATAAAAAAGCCTTTGGACATAAAATTGATGATCCTAGTTTAGAAAGCTTGGCCTTAAGCTATTTAGTCAATAGTTGAAAAGAAAGAAGTTCTCCCTTGTGAAAAGAATTGTGTGAATCATTACATGAAATTTTATAGGAACGTAAGTTAAGAATTAAGAGACATTTTAGTAAACAAGAAAATTTAACAAGAATTTCCTCATGGGATGCCCTAAATGTAAGTGTGTCATGTGGTTGGACTTCCATGTTGTCTTGTCAAAAAGAAGAAAAAAAAAATGTATGTATTGTCCTTGATAGGTGTGAACGTTTCCGTGCTGCCTTTATGGCCATCCTTGTATCAAGTTGTTCACAGTGTTAGTTGTATCCTTGGTGACGACATGTTGCGTCGTGTTATGTGTCAAGCAAGTCAAAAAAAAAAAAAAAAAGTTATCCTGTATTTCACTGTGTTTCATATTCAACAAAAATCCAGAAAGAAAATAAGGTATAAGAGACACTAGACTATAGAGTTGTGATAAGCCCAAGTCTTACATCCTGGGTAAAAAACTTGTACAATACTATAAGGGGTCAGGTATAGGATTTTCATGCACTCCTTATCCTCTAGTCAATCTAATAAGAATAGAAGAATGCCTTAGTACACAAAGGAAAAAGATGAATAGTTTCCTAAAAAAATGCAATCACTTCTTAACTAATTGTAGACACCCGAATTGGTCATTTGGCATTTTGTAATGTTGGTTTTGGCTTTTATCCCTTATACATCACTTGTGTGTACATACGAAGCTAAAACTTTCTAAAGCTCATACCCTGTCATATCACTTGAATGATGGGCCCCATCACACATTCCATTAGTTAGTCACCTATAAAACAATTTATCTATCATAAACACCTTATGCCTCCAGTAAAGACATCTCCAAATCATCAATTAAATGTCTTGACCTTATATAAAATGATCTAGTAGCAATAGAATTGATTTTCAATTTTGTCCGCTAACGATTGGATTTTTTCATTAGCCCTATAATGATAAAATTTTCAATAGAATATATTTTCATGAGTTAGTCTTTTCCATTTAGGTTAGCTATGAGTGCGAAACATTACTGTTTGGAGAAGTATAAATACAAATCAAACCCACTTCATTTACTCACTTAGATAAATGCTTGAATACCAAACTTAGTTTTCACCATAAAAATATATAGCAAGTTTTCTTAAGCTTCTTCCTTATTATAGTAACATGCATAAGGAGTTGCCCCCAAGAAGGTATGATTTACTAAAGCACTCTGAACCAAGTCAAAAAAATTCAAATTAAAGCCAAAACTAACATTATTTGAGTCATAATGAGCTCAAATTCTAGTTGTATACATATAGTCAAAAGGAGCACAATTGTACTTCCATTAGATGGGAGAACTATATCAATTTGAGGCCTCTTTGGAGCAGTGTTATGTAGGAAACTAGTAGCTTGGTAGAAAGCTCAACCATTACAGATGTTAATCCCTTTTATGGGAAATTTAACAAAGTGGGGGGGCTTTAAGAGGAGGACTATTTTTGGAATAGATGCACACAACTTCTAGACCTAGGATAACACACAAAGCTAAAAATTCAATATTCACAACAGGTCAAATAGTGTAGACACAAAATCTCAGACTTTGGTTAATTATCTAGTCTCGATCACATAATACTATTCATATGATTCCTATCAAGAAATGTCTTAATGTACCCCATCCTTTGGCCATATTGTTTTTTCTATTGTTACTTTCAGTCTTGCACCCTTTTTGGCCTAGTCTGTCTTTTCATACTTCAGGTTTACCTGTTCTGGACTGGAGCGCCCAGCCAAGACATTAGCATCATGTGCCCTCATCCTCTCTGGGCACCCCTGATTCTCTTTGCACTTTACTCTCATCTTTTAGGTCCTTTCTAACCATTTGAGCATCTTATATTTTGGTAGTCGGCCTTTTTGGGGTTAATTACAAAATTCAAGTGAAGGAATCATATAAATATAAATTTATGTGATCATAATAAGGGACCAAGCACTAAGCACTATCTATCACCACCTAAGGTTGCATCCATCAAGGCATTTAAGAGCTCCATTTGCATCCATCTAGCTCCATCACAAGGGACAAAGGGTTGGTTCTTCTACATCACACTTCATAGGAGGGGAGTCTATTTTATTCCATGCACATATTATGTACATTCTACATCTAGCTACTTGCTTGCTACTTCAAGTGAACACTTGCACAAGAGCAACCTAGGGCACAATTCCACACACACACATACACAAAACACATTGGGTCTGAGATGTAGTGTAGTGCTCAGTGATAAGTCCATCATTGTGGCTAGCTGAGGACAGTCTGACCCCTTCATTTTGCATCTTTATTTTTTAGGTTTGATGTTTTGTTATTGGTTTTTGCAGGTGATTCTTCATTACAAGTTTACAGTGAAATCAATTTAAAGACATACAGTGCGACATACAAACGTGAACAAGTAGTGAACCTCTTATACATCCTCAGAATTTTTTCCAAACATCCTACATAGACCAGGGTGCTCCAAACTTCAGACAAGAGTGACCCTAGGTGCCCCCAATCCTTCTCCAGGCACCCCAGTCTAGCCAAATCACTCATATTTGCATTTTCTCTAGGCTCATATGTGACGATCTCCCATTCCTGTTCAATTGGTCTCCACTTGCGACACAGTCCCGTAACAACTCTGAATCAGCTAAGTCTCTTCTAACTCTCTTTGCACATTAGGGTTTCATACATTTCATTGCTTAGTTTGTTTGGGTTATTTCAGTTATTTTATTGATCATTTATTTACTGCAAACTTACATTAGATTAGGCTATTATTTTACATTTTAGCATAATCATTTTTGTGAACCCGACCGATCCAACCCTTTCTTCTGAATATGTCTTCTCCTTATCAATCCATGGCTCAATCATCGTATCCTTCTTTCACACCCACTAAGGTTTCAGGAATAGTTACTACCATTGTTGATTTTATGCAAGTTCGCACTCAACATCATCCTCTGCTTTATTATGCCTTAGGTTGATCCTTCTATCAATGTGCCAACTACCCACCATACTCATCCTCCTACGGTTCCACCCATTACTATCCTACCACCTATCACTTCTTTGAATCCTCCTACTACTTCTAAAGGCTATGATATCATTGAGCAACTTAAGAATACACCAGCCAAAATCTCTCTCTATGAATTATTGCACAATGCACCAGATTATCGTCAAACATTAGAGGATGTCATTCATTCTATTCATATAGAAAGTGATAATTATGCGGTAGCCTTTACACATCTCATTCACATCTCTCAAAAAATTTCCATGTGCTATCTCATTCACCAATGATGACATATCTCCATTTGCTAAGGATAATCCATGTGAACCTTTGATTATTACAGTTGTCATCAACACCACTTGTATTAAATGTGTGCTTATTGATAATGGGTCGGCTGTCAACCTATGTGTTCCATTCCCTTCTCAAACAATTAGGTATTAATGATAACCTAATTTCTAAGAATTCTACTCTTATTCGAGGTTATGACTCTACTACTCGCACATATCTAGGGACTATTTCACTACATATTTGGGTCATACCTAAGACCATCCTCACCGACTTCTATGTTATAGATACATCATTACAATTCAACATGTTACTAGGTAGACCTTGGATTCAGGCAATGCAAGCAGTGCCATCTACTGTACATCAATGTGTCAAATTCTTGCATGATGGATATGAGCATACGATTACTGCAGATCCTGAACCCTTCAAATTTTGTCGCATAGGACCATGTTATTGTACATGTTCCATTACCTCCTACGTAGTATCATTCCATATAGTAGTATTGATACATACGACATTGGTCAGTCTAGTGTTTCACAATATTATTCTATTCACTCAAAGCACTCCAGTTGTTTCTATTCACACAACTACCATCATTTTACCCACAGTGCCTTCTTCTACACAAACTACTAATCATCCCACTGACAATCCTATTGCATCTAGTACATCGCCTACCGACATACTTGATACTATGATACAACAAGATAATGCAAACACAAATGATTCTGATGATTCAGATGATGATTTCGATCATGTTGAACTTACTGACGACACACTAGGAAAACTCAACTTTAATCCTATTGAGGTAGATGACTCCTATTTCAATGAAACCTTCGTGGCCGATGGCCCTAGTGAATACAAATTCAAGACCCCTCCCTTGTATTAATGCTATGGTACTCTATCAGGGGTTTTTCCATACTTTAGATGTTGTTTCACCCTCTTCTGAGTAATCATCACCTACACCACCTCCTTTCACATGCAAACTTTTCATCTATAAATCTTACTGGCATCATATTCCGGTGGATCATACTTGTTCTGATACTATTTTCACATCTGATGGCTTATCTAGGCTTGGATTGACACTTAATGATATCTTACCACCTCCTCACTCACCCCATCTTTATCACAGTTATTTTCACATCACAGTGGCCTATGGTCTTCGTGTCTTCCATTTAGCAGTATTTGTTGCACATAGTTCCCGCGCTTCTCCATTAACACTTGGCCAATCTTGGATTGACTATATTGGAGGCACTATAGACTCTAGTCACACTTCTCTTACTTTTCCCATGCCATTTGGCAATTTTTCTATCGATAGTGATTCATCTCCTAAATATTCCCAAAATATTACTCTTGGTACGCACATGGGTGTCCTTTCTAGCACCGTTCACTAGGGGGAAGGAATATGAAATGAACACATATACACCTTACGTCACAATGGCTCTCTATATGATCCTCCTCATAGTATTGCCTATCAAGTCTCCAACGTTTCCCCAGTCAGATTTGATCCATGAAAATGATGATCTTCTAGATTATGTGGCACTTGATCTATCCTTTCAATTAACACTTGGAGGGCATTACACTTACTCCCCCTAACTCATGCATTTTAACATTCGCCTTATCACACACCTAACTTTTGCATATGACATCTTCACACACGCTAACATCGACATTACCTAAATGACACACTATTGTGCTTTGATTCACACTTGACTGTTGAGGGCATCCTATACACATGAACCTCACACACTACACAATAGAACTACACACATTACACCATCTTACAGTTTTATCATCACATACCAATGACATATTGTGCTTCACTTCTACACATATCTCAAACATTCTACTCGCTATCCTCTACATCGCTGCACACTAATACACATTAAGCTGATGACACTCTAGTCTCACGATCCATACTAGACATGTTGAGGGTTTACATCACAAATGTACCACACGTTACACTCACACATTTAACCACTCAATACTTTTTCTCATGTGACATACTAGATTTTTACATATACATCGTATTTGGACTACTATCATCACTTCTTCTTGCATCATTTATTGATATATGTCGTTAGGCTACATGGGCAATTCCTCTAGCATCATCTAGTGATATACAATTATAGGATACATCATCACTTCCTCTAGCATCATTTAGTGATATACACCATAGGCTACATCATCACTTCCTATATCATCTTCTAGTGATATATGCCATAGGCTACATCATCACTATCTCCTACTCAGCTTTTAGCATATAAACTTTAGTCTCCATCACTCACATATTTGTCATAAGTCCACGCTATATGTGGCACTCCCTTGGCACTACTTACTCATCACATCAATCTATATGGAACACATAGTTAGGTACACATTTCCCGATGATGCTACTCTCGTATGTAACTGAGCTTTCTTGACTCCCCAACATAAAGTGGGGGATAAATGTAAACCTCACTGCATATAATAGCATTCACTTTGGGTAAAGGCTACTCCTAATGTCGATTACATATTATTCATTCCATATGGTTCCTGAGTAAAAAACATGTTGCATCAACCCATGTCTTTGGCCATCTTTCATTTGCTCTACTATTGCCACTTGTACGGTCTTGCATACTTTATTGACCCAATTTGTCTTTTCATACTTCAGTTTTACCCTATCTGAACTAGGAGCGCTCAGTCTAGGAAGTCAGTGCAAGTTGAAACCTCGTCCCCTCTAGGAAACCCTCATCCTCTTTGTACTTTACTCACACTTTTTTGTTCCTTTCTAGTGGTTTGAGCATCTTCTCTTTTTGTATTCAGAATTTTTTGGGGTTGATTACAAAATTCAAGTGAAGGAATCATATAAATATAAATTTATGTGATCATAATAAAGGACCAAGCACTAAGCACTAGTTATCACCACCTAAGGTTACATCCATCAAGGCATCTAATAGCTCCATTTGCATCCATCTAGCTCCATCACAAGGGATAAAGGTTGGTTCATCTTCATATGACACTTCATAGGAGGGAAGTTTATTCTATTCCATGCACACATTATTTAAATTCTACATCTAGCTAATTGCTTGCTACTTCAAGTGTGACATGCACAAGAGCAACCTAGGGCACAATTCCGCACACACACACACATAACTACATTGGGTCTGAGATGTAGTACAATGCTCAGTGATAAATCCATAATTTTGGCAGCTGAGGATAGTTTTACCCCTTCATATGCATCTTTCTTTTTTAGGGTTTGATTTTTTGTCTGGGGTTTTACAGGTGATTCTTCATTATAGGTTTACGGTGATATTAGCAAGCTAGGTGCAACATACACTTAATTGGAAGTGAGGCTTCACATCATCTGAAAACTCTGTAAAATTGGCTTCCAGACCTCCTGCATAGACCAGGTCACCCAAACTTCAGACCAGGGCACCCTAATCACTTTTCTAGGTATCCCAGTCCAGCCAAATCACTCGGATCTTCATTTTCTAAGGCTCCTGTACGAAGGTCTCCCATTCATATGCAGCCAGTCTCCATTGTGGCATAATCTTGAGACATCTCCGAATCAACTAAAGCTCTTCGAACTCTCTTTGCACATTAGTATTTATACATTTCATTCCTTAGTTTTCTTGGGTCTATTTCAGTTATTTTACTACTCATTTATTTACTTGCATTATATACTAGGCTAGGATATATTACATTTTAGTTTAATCAAATAGTCTCAAATAAAAATTTTATAATATGCAAAGTTCATGCAAAGATGACAAGATCAACTAGTGTTTATGTCCCTACCTACCAATTTTATCTTAGAACACACAAACATCCATTTTAGAGGCAAACCAACTATATCATTATCTTGCTTGTTTATCCTAGTTTCAAGTCTAGGTTTGTCATTGAAGTAAAAATAAATATAAATGAACCATCTTCTTATGATGTTACTATATTTAGCATGTGCTCGAATTAATCAAACATCTTTCTATTAATTGTTAAGTAATTTAGTAATATAAATATACATCCTTACCTTGAGTGTTTGAGGAGTACTAATACCTGACAATGCATGGTAAGAAATTGTAGGTTGGTGATCCTCTACTTCATCTTCTACTGGTTCCTCAGCCTCTCCTATAATTTCAGCTTCCTCATTATCCTTATTACCTCCGTCAATATAGAACAACTTCTTCTCATCACATTTGTGTCCCAATCCATATATACTATCATAGTTAAAACATAATCCTTTTGCTCTCTTTTCTTCCATTTGTTGAGGAGTCAGTCTAATTGTCTTAGCAAATTAAGGGGAAGAGATACTATGGTCTCTGGTGTTAATGAAAGGTGAATTCCTACTACAAATAACTTTTTCCTCTACTCGATGTGCCATGATAATAGAATCAGAAAGCTTGAGTGGATTAAACATATGTACCTCATACACGATGTGTGAAGACGACCCAAAAATTCACACATGAACAACACAGTAAAAGACAAGATTTTTTTTTTGACTTGCTTCGACACATAACATGACACAACATGTCATCACAAAGTTACAAGCAACTTTGGGAACCACTTGTTACGGGGATGGCCACAAGGTAAGCACGGAAACGTTCACACCCAAAAGGATAATACACTTTTCTGGGGGGTTTTTGACAGAACAACATAGAAGTCCAACCACATGACACTCTCACAGCTAGGGCAAACCACAGTAAGAAATGATTGAAGGTTGTTTATTTTGATAAAACACTGAGTAATCCTTTAACTCATGACTTATTTTTTCAGAAAGATTCAATAAATGATTCGCACAAATTCATCTTACCAACTGAGTTATTTTATTATACACTGTAGAGTAGTTCACTTAAAGTCTTCTCCTACCCTAAAGATTGCTAAATAAGGTATTGGATCTTGAGGTAGAAATGGTAACCATTGTTCACCGAAAGAGCCTCTAAGACTTGTTTAAGAGTTTTCACCCTTAAAAGAGGTTTTCCCTTAGTGTTCACACGCTTAGCTAGGGATGTCACTAAGCTAGTACAATTGGATAAATTTTACTTTACAAGGATAGTTTCACCTTTGATCATTTCAGGAGTCTCTTGTTCTCAAGTAAGTCATCTCTACATTAATTTATATGAATATATATATTTTAGTTAACTTCTATAAGGGTTGACCACTCCATTTAATTTTACTTATATCACATCATTACAAGGTGTCAAAGAGTTTTGACTTAACACTTTATTCTCAAAATCAAGGTTTAACAATACTTATGCCAATGTAATGATTGAATATCATTTCTCACCAAGGTAAGTTACTAGTCTAACAACAAAAGGAAAGAACACTTCACCACGTAGTTATCCAAACATACCAAGACAAGAGATCTTCTAAACTCCTTGCAAGAAAAGTTACAAAAACTTACAACACATTGAACTTTCTACAAAGAACTTCATAATTTGAACTGATGAAAATTTTACACTCTTTTCCTTTAATCTACTCGCATAATCCATTTGCAAAAATATTTATTAGAGTTAGTTCGCTAGAACTGAGCATGATAAGATATAAACCTTACCTGAATAATTTATGCCATCTAGCAGGTTTAAATAAATGAAATTTTGCAATACTCCTTATCAAATAAATTTCTAACATACATTTAAAACTTAACTGCACATCTCATGATAATACATTTCCTACTCATTCTTTCATTTTCAAGGTGTGTTTGCGAAGGCCCATCTGCCAGTTTCATTGTGTAGTTTATGTGAGTTGATTCTTAGTTTTACAATCAAAATTTTTGTTTCGAGGCTGGTTACCAAATGGGGGTGGGTGAGATATTCTACTTTAGGGTTGATTTTTTTTATTGTATCCCATACTCATCACACTATAACCATACCAAGTGCCTGCTAGAGTTATGGGCGAAATCATTTTATTAATCGGTTTGATAGATTAAGGTAGCGGCGTATTGAGTCTTGTCGCATTAGCAGGCGTATGTGGATTATCTGTAGAGGCCTTAGTGAAAACAATGCGTTTGCCCCCACTTTGTAGCATCTGAACATTTCTCCGTCAAAGATGAAATTTATTGGCCAAAGTTCATAAAGTTACCATCAAATTGATAGGTCTTCGGTGCCTGTGTATTATCCCATAATTAGGAGGAGCCAGCTTAGGAACAAAGTGACAGAGCATCTTCAAGACAGAAACCTCTTAACAATAGGGGAAATATCTTGAGATGACCACTGAGCTATCCTGGTAGCTGTCTGGGACCTAGGATCAGCTTTGGCATTAGAATTTAAACAGTGTCAATAGATGGGCAAGTCACTGCGGAGCAATTAAATGGGTCATAACAATCAGTAGATAAGCTATGTTGGACTGAGATTCAGAAATGGGTACTTGGGAATTTTGAAAATGCTGGCATCTCAATACTTAAGGAGACAGTGAAAACTTTGGGGTAGACTTCGTAAGGAAACAGCACAAAATGGGATTGAAAATGGGGCAAGCTTTTAGAGAAATTTTTGGAAGTGGTGCCTGAAACTTGTAGAAACTCCTGGAAATGGTATTGGAAATTTAAGGAATATTCTGGAAACCTGAATTCCGGCCTAGGGTTTGAAAAATGAGAACTCTAGATGGCCCTATAGGTTGAAAGGGGGTTGGTCAAAGCCTATCTATCTCAACCTAACCTAGATAGATAGATATGGCCCCAACCTCTGACTTGTCAGTGACTATCGCCATATATAGATGAGAAAGGCCAACCTATTCACCAGGCCCCGCCTAGCCTATAGGGTTAACAGGAGATCCAGATCAAAGATCCAAGTAGTGGGAAAATCACCAAATTAAAAACTCTTGCAAAATGTCTGAAATTCATCCAGGGCACAGGATAATGACTTGCGGCCAAATATCCATAAACTCTTGCAAAGTCATAGAAATTTTACATTAATTTGCTTCAAGCGTTCCAATCTAATTTGGCCATTTGTGAGGAGTTGTTGGGATGGTGAAATGTGTTCAGAAACCTGCTAATGTGTTCCTGGCCCATTGGAAATGTATCTTGAAAATGTAGAGCAAATACGTGACATTATCCCAAGTCGGGATCTTCCTTTGTAGTGCAATAGAAAATCCTTAATGGAAGTTCAAGCAGTAAACAAAACAGTAAGAACCTGTTGCCAAATTCAAACTTGTTATCGGAATTTCCCAACTTTCACAAGATAATCATGAGAGATAAATAAATTAAAACCACTTGCACTCTGTTTATTCAAATTGTAAACCTCAGTTCGGCCACATACTCTGTTTTCAGAAACCATCGTGAGGAATCATGGCTTCAAAACTCATTGAGCTAAGATTGTCTTCTCCGTTTAGAGATTCGTTCTATGCCTTAAAAGTTCGTCCTTTTGAATAAGATTTTAAACATGCCTTGGCAAACTATAAAGGGGGGAGAGAGATCAGTTCATGCAATTATGATTAAAAGTCATTTGAAACCCATCTCTTTCTTGGGCATCAATTTCAAGAAAGAGTCAATATATGTAAATGCATTTTATTAATACCAGAGTTGGCACGCTCTTACTTGTTTGCAAAAACACATTGCCTTCCCCTTAAGAAACCCATCCTACGGCACTTGGCACCATTGCAAAGGCTTTGATGTTTCCAAGGGCTAAAGACCTTAAATCATTCCATTAGTTTATCATGCCTGTTTTGCTATGGATGGTTGACATATCCAGCAGGGATTGCCGCTGCTGCATTCGGCAGAACTTTCGAACTTAGTCTTTTTCATTGATTTCATCGTCAATGATGGATGGTTGACACGTGGCGTTCAGCTTTCCCACAGTTTTGTTTTAACTAAGTTTTTAAACTCTAGAGAACACCGATGAGAGACAAGTGGCAAGCATCGGCAGCACTTGTCCTTCCAAACTACCACTGACAAGTGGTATCAGGCAACTTGTGGGACTAAGTTTTTGGAGTTGAACCCGATGATCCACGTGGAAAAGTTGAATTAGAGTCCAATGGCTGACAAGTCTTATAGATTCCCTGAAAGTGTCATCGTGGACACGTGACAACGGTGCATTGGACATCTTTGAGTTTTTGTAAATGGTCCACCATTCCTTGCTCTAAATGTAGTGACACCGATGAGAACGAGTGGCATTATGACTCTTCAGCTCACGTCGGCAAGTCATCAATCTGTTTGCATATCCTGTTAGCTGTGGATCTAAATTTCCCGATAGTTTCACCTATGGATGGAATAGTCATGTGGGGACACGTCAAAGATCGAGAAGAAGTGGCATTGACGAGGGTTGGTTCTTCATTGCCTATCTTCCTTGAGAGCCTCCAAATGTCGTGACAAGCTTCAAGAACGTATAGTTGGAAAGGTAATTGATTGAGCAATACTCATTGAACATTGCTAGTGAAAAGAAACCTCTGTATGAGATACTCGATCTGTGACAGAAGCTATGCAGAAGCCTTTGGTATCTTCAGCTAATGATCTTTCCGACTGAGAGCCCAAATGACACTGCGGCTGGATACCTTCTAAGATAAGTTGGAGATTTCTTTAATTGATTATTGGCATTTGAGAATATTCAAGTCCCAGGCACATTGATTGATTCAGAGCAAACATCATGTTTCTGAGGTTCTCTCAGATATTTTTCTAACTCTCCTGTCCAGGTAGTTAGGAGCAAGCTCTGAGAAAATGCGGGAAAAGGTTGCAGAAGGCAAGAAGGTTGATCCAGAAAAAATGGTGAAAATCGGCTAAGTCCTAGTCCTAGGAGCAATTGGGACATCTGGGACAAAAAGGCGCGGATCGGCCGAAAAGCCTCCAAGCGGCCCAAATAGCAACAGGGACAATCTGGGACAAAAGTACGCGGCGGGCGCGAAATGGCCGGTTCGAAGAGAAAATTTTCAACTGCTGAGAGGGACAGTTCGGGACATCTGGGACAAAAAGGCGCGAACCGGCCGAACCGGGTGAAATCAGCACAAACAGTCTGAAACAAATGGGACAAGCGGGCCGCGAGTACGCGAACCGGCCGAATCGGGTGAAAAAGGTCAAGGCAGTCCAAAGCAAAGTGGGACATTTGGGACAAATGGCGGCCGGTTCGCGCGAAATCAGCACAAGGAGCACTAAGCATTTGGGACATCCGGGATGAAAAGACATGAAGGGCACGAAAGAGCCGGCAGGGCCGAGAACCAACCAGATCATGCCACGTGTCTCAAGGAGAAAAGTCAAAAGTCAAAGGGCAAGTTTTAAAGGGTCAGCCCGAACCAATGGGATAGTGCCACGTGTCCCAGTAAAGGGCCCCACAAGGAAATTTCAAAGGAAAGCCCGCGAAAGATGGAGGAGAGAGAATTGCTCATCCAATCAGAGCCTGCCACGTGTCATCCAGGTGGCAGAGCGCGGAAAATATTTCAAAATCTGTTTTCACCTGTTTCGTGCCCTAATTCTTCAGATCGCCATAACTTTCGATCCAGAGCTCGGATTTGCACGTTCTTTATATCAACGGAAAGCTGGTGAAATTCTCTACACGATTCTGGGATCAATCTCGAGTTTTGGTGTAGTCTGAAGAGAGAAAATCGAGAAACGGCTCTGACGCGTGTTCATGGCCAGAAATGACATTCCAGCGACCAGATTTAATGCAGAATGGGTCGCATTCTCCTGTAATCCGGTCAAGGTAATAGGGTATGGGTTTGTAAGGTCCCCCATGCTGATTTAATGCACCTGCAGTCATGAGGAATGGGCTTGCACGTTTTCCTACGTTTCTGTCCCCTGGGCTCGACCCATGCAATGTAAAAGCCAGATTTGGCTCATTTTGAAAAGGGTTGTTCATTCTTTCTGCTCTGCCCTCCCTTCTTTTCTTCTCTAGGGTTGAAAATGGAGTTCGAACCTCCTCCCTTGCTCTGTAATGGCATTTTTTTTACCTTTTACTAATGGAATGATGTTCTGTGCAAACTTCTGGAGCAACAAAACGTGTTTTGTGATGCATCTGTCCATCCTTCCTCGTTTTTGCTTGTTTCTTCTTGCCTCTCTTCATTGCAGGTATTTGTGCATGTTTGAATGTTCATTGCAGGTCTGGAGCTGTGTTCATGGAGTTTTGGGACATTTTCTGTGTGAAATCTATCCTTGGGCCTGTGATGCATCTATCCATCCTTCCCATTGCTCACCTCTCTTTGTCCCATGGCAGTTTTGATAGATGTTCAACATTCTCCTTTTGGTGCATCACCATCTTTAGTTAGTTTCAATTTTTTCACTTCTACCCCTGTCTCCTTGCAAGTTAGAATAGGATTAGGATCTAAACCTCTGTAGTTTTGCAAAATATAGATCTAAATCAGAGGAGTTTAGGAGGAACCAGCCTCTAATCTGGAGATTCCTCTCTCAGTTTCACAAGTCCCACACTTGGAGAGAGGTTTCCATGTTGTGCAATCACACTGGATGCCTGAACATCAACCTAGAAGCCTGATGTGCATCCAGGGGTGCTGTGATTTTGCACTAACAGTTTTGGCACGCCCGGTGGGACCTTAGAGGTCTTTCACTTCATCTTTTGCAGGTTGATGTGTTCCTGTGAAGATTTCAGCCTTTGGAGGCACTTGCAAACACATCTGGCGACTCCATCTGGTCAACAACCATCTCTGAAGTTGCAGACCTTCCTTTCCATTCATTTCCATCCATTTTTCATTCATCCTTCTTTCCATCCCTTTCATTCTTTTCCATTCCATGAAGTTGTGCAACCATGACTTCATTTCCATCATGGAACTCACATTTACAACAACAGCAGTATTTTCCACTTCCAACATGTTTTACAAATCCTCCAGATCAGCATGCATACTCATATGAACAGCAGTGCCAAAGTCAGTTTGGCAATGAAGCTTCCCAAGAGCAAGAGTATGCATACAATGAAGACCATCAGATCCAAGATGCTGGTCTGTTGGAGAAAATCCAAAAGATGGAGGTGGGGATGGTGCAGTCCAGGGCTCAAGCACAAATGAAAGCTTTTGGAATCGGTTATGGAGCACCCTGTCCATGGGTGGGACCTTTTCCAAGGCACTACAGCCCTCAGGAGAAGCTGGACTTCATGATAAAGATGCTGCCCCAACTTGCACAATGGACAGCAGAGATAGAGGCCTACAGACTTGTTGTTGAACAACCTTGTCAATGGGTAAGTTCTACACCATCATCTGGTTTTTCTCTTTCCATTACTCAAGCAGCACCATCTCATTTAAACTCCCCATCTGCTGTCCCATGTGTTGAATCCATCCCTCCATCCCCTAGTCTTCCACCCCATCTCGATTCTTCTTTCCTTTTCCCTTCCAAACAGTCATCCCCTCCACAAGAGCTAACAGAAATACCCCCTCCTCCAAAGAAACAAGAGGTTTCACCTCCTCCACCACCACACAAAATTGTCAAATCAGTTGAGTTTCAACCTATCCCTCCTCTTGCATCCCCAATTCCATGTGGGAAAGAAGAAATTGAAAAAATCAGTCATCAAGGACAACAAGAGGAAGAGCCAAAAAGAAAAGAAGTGACAGACAGTCTGAAGAGTTGGGCTCTTAGATTTGGGATGACAAAGATCCCCTTGATGGTTAAGCCTACAGAAGAGGCTGAGGTTGAACAAATGGTGGTGAGGACTGATTTTGTTGGAGAAGAAGATCTTGCAGTCCCAACTTGTCCTCTAGAGCAACAAATTGAAGAGTTTGACTTGACAAACTTCATGCTGGAGGAGGAGTTCAATCAAGAGCAAGATTCTCTTCAAACATTGGAGGAAGGAGAAGCTGCTCCAAATCCAAAAGAAGAGGAGCACATTCTAGCTGTGGAGGAGAAAAGTGCAGATCCAAGGGCTTTGAGCACAAAGCAGGCTACAGAAGAACCTTCAGTTCTTCTTTCCACTTCATCTCTCTCAAGTTCTATTACTGAAAAGGAGTTTGATCTCTCAAACTCAATATTGGAGAGTGAAGGAAACCATGGTGGTCAAGTTGCAGATCAAGAGGACACCATGGAGGAAGTTGAACACGAACAGCGGGACAACAATGAGGCAGTTTACCTGTCAGATTTGGAGGACTGTTTTGATGGAGAAGAGCCGGTTGAGTTTTCACCATTCTCTCTTTCATCATCCACATTCCAAACACAAGAGCCTGCTGCCATGAAGGAGAACTTTCATTTGCAGCAGCCTGCATCTTATAGCAGCCCTTTGGAATCAAAATTGGAAGATTCTAATCTTCCCTGTTCTTCATTGGAGGAAGAGAAAGGACAGAAGAATTTCACCATTTCTTCCACATCATCCATTCAAGAGGGTCTACAAGAAGACTCCATTCTTGGAGTTGAAAATCACAGCAATGGGCATACTCAAAGGACCATACCTTGCCCAATCAGGTATTTGGCTTCATTGGAGCCAAAGGAGAAGCCACAACCAGTCATGCTTGCTTCTGAGCATGAGGATGAGCTACAAAGTACCAAGGATCAGCTGCCATACCTCTCCAATCCAAATGCAGAGCAACTAAAAGAGGTATTGGATTTTTCAGTTGATACCTTGATGATTTGGATAGAAGACCAGCTTCTTGTTGATTTTCCATCCATCCAAACAGCCATGATCAGTGCCAAATCAATTGCATGGCTGCCAATTTTGAAGAAAGGAAGCTATTTCTCACAACCAGTTGCAGGGTTTGTTTAGCTTGCCTTTGCTTCCAGCTAGAGTAGAGTAGGTAGATTTGCTTTCAGTAGAAGAAGTGCTTGTGCACACTCTGCATGTTCCATTTGGGGCATGTATGATTTTCAGTTCTGTACATAGTTTTGGTGTTGCTGGTTTTGCTCTGGCACAGTTCATTTCAGTGGTTTTGGTGAGAACAACTCCATGCCCGGTGGTTTCCAAGTGGCTCAGAGGGGAGATTTTCAAGTTCAGATCAGTTTTCAGGCTTGCTTATGACTCCATGCCCAATGGATTGCTTCAGGCTACTGGTCTTTTCATCTAGCAGGCAGATGACCCCACTGAGTCGCCAAACTGTTGTCAAAATTTCACCCCCCCTGGGTAATTTTGATAACATGCATCAGAATATTCAAGTCCCAGGCACATTGATTGATTCAGAGCAAACATCATGTTTCTGAGGTTCTCTCAGATATTTTTCTAACTCTCCTGTCCAGGTAGTTAGGAGCAAGCTCTGAGAAAATGCGGGAAAAGGTTGCAGAAGGCAAGAAGGTTGATCCAGAAAAAATGGTGAAAATCGGCTAAGTCCTAGTCCTAGGAGCAATTGGGACATCTGGGACAAAAAGGCGCGGATCGGCCGAAAAGCCTCCAAGCGGCCCAAATAGCAACAGGGACATCTGGGACAAAAGTACGCGGCGGGCGCGAAATGCCGGGCGAAATGAGAGAAAATCACTAACTGCTGAAGGGAAGTTCGGGACAAGTGGGACAAAAAGGCGCGGACCGGCCGAACCGGGTGAAATCAGCACAAACAGTCCGAAACAAATGGGACAAGCGGGCCGCGAGTACGCGAACCGGCCGAACCGGGCGAAAAAGGTCGAGGCAGTCCAAAGCAAAGTGGGACATTTGGGACAAATGGACGCGAACCGGCCGGTTCGTGCGAAATCAGCACAAGGAGCACTAAGCATTTGGGACATCCGGGACAAAAAGACGCGAAGGGCGCGAAAGAGCCGGCAGGGCCGAGAACCAACCAGATCACGCCACGTGTCTCAAGGAGAAAAGTCAAAAGTCAAAGGGCAAGTTTTAAAGGGTCAGCCCGAACCAATGGGATAGTGCCACGTGTCCCAGTAAAGGGCCCCACAAGGAAATTTCAAAGGAAAGCCCACGAAAGATGGAGGAGAGAGAATTGCTCGTCCAATCAGAGCCTGCCACGTGTCATCCAGGTGGCAGAGCGCGGAAAATATTTCAAAATCCGTTTTCACCTGTTTCGTGCCCTAATTCTTCAGATCGCCATAACTTTCGATCCAGAGCTCGGATTTGCACGTTCTTTATATCAACGGAAAGCTGGTGAAATTCTCTACATGATTCTGGGATCAATCTCGAGTTTTGGTGCAGTCTGAAGAGAGAAAATCAGAAACGGCTCTGACGCGTGTTCATGGCCAGAAATGACATTCCAGCGACCAGATTTAATGCAGAATGGGTCGCATTCTCCTGTAATCCGGTCAAGGTAACAGGGTATGGGTTTGTAAGGTCCCCCATGCTGATTTAATGCACCTGCAGTCATGAGGAATGGGCTTGCACGTTTTCCTACGTTTCTGTCCCCTGGGCTCGACCCATGCAATGTAAAAGCCAGATTTGGCTCATTTTGAAAAAAAGTGGTTCATTCTTTCTGCTCTGCCCTCCCTTCTTTTCTTCTCTAGGGTTGAAAATGGAGATCGAACCTCCTCCCTTGCTCTGTAATGGCATTTTTTTACCTTTTACTAATGGAATGATGTTCTGTGCAAACTTCTGGAGCAACAAAACGTGTTTTGTGATGCATCTGTCCATCCTTCCTCGTTTTTGCTTGTTCTCTTCTTGCCTCTCTTCATTGCAGGTATTTGTGCATGTTTGAATGTTCATTGCAGGTCTGGAGCTGTGTTCATGGAGTTTTGGGACATTTTCTGTGTGAAATCTATCCTTGGGCCTGTGATGCATCTGTCCATCCTTCCCATTGCTCACCTCTCTTTGTCCCATGGCAGTTTTGATAGATGTCAACATTCTCCTTTTCTGGTGCATCACCATCTTTAGTTAGTTTCAATTTTTGCACTTCTCTCTCCTCTCTCTCCTTGCAAGTTAGATTAGGATTAGGATCTAAACCTCTTCTGTAGTTTGCAAAATATAGATCTGGCAATCAGTTTAGGAGTTTGAGGAACCAGCCTTCTCTGGAGATTCCTCTCTCAGTTTCACAAGTCCCACACTTGGAGAGAGGTTTCCATGTTGTGCAATCACACTGGATGCCTGAACATCAACCTAGAAGCCTGATGTGCATCCAGGGGTGCTGTGATTTTGGTGGATGGGATAGCAAAAGCAAAACAAATTATGTTTCTTTTGGTGTGTTCCCCAAAATGCATCAGGAACAACTAGAACACATGCCTGACTCAAATCTGGTCCAAAAGGGCATGATATCTGAGTTCAGGCCTTGCGCTATTTTGAAGAAAAATAGTGCACCCATTTAGGAACCATCATAAATATTTTCTCCTTGATTTTTGATGAATCCCATTGCCACTCCAAAAATTTCATGGAAATCACACCTGGTAGTCAGAGCAAGGAACCACAGTGAAATAAGCATTTTATGAGGCATTTGTAAATCAGGATTTTTTCCAAATTTGAAGTTTGCCACTATGCTAAGATACCAACACTCTTGTAAATGCACTATGGATTAATGAAGTTGCATAGTTTGGCACATCAAAGGTTAAGACCCATTAATTTCAATTACATATTTGAAAATTTAATCCAGAGGAGCATAGATATTAAGTGTTGGAGAAATGAAAGAAGGCTAGCATGATGCAATCCTAAGGAAGTTTTGTTGAAAACACAATTTTTTTGTTGCATTCAATGTCATTTTCCACATTCTTGTAAAGGCATATCATTTTCCATATTCAATCAAGGAAAAAAGACAGGTAAATCTACACCCTATAGGTATGGGAATTATAGAAAAGTTTATTATTCATATTGGTCATGTATGTATTGTTAATTGGTTTGAATTTTAGCTATGGTTGGACCCTTTCTGTAACGCTTTTAAAGATGGGTTTTTCAACTATCTGGGCTTGTGAAATTTATTTTTCAAGAGGAATTTGAGAAGTTTTTCAAAATCCCCATTAGGTGTATCTAATTGTTCCACAATAAATCATCCCCTTCCAAACCATGTTCCATTAAAGCTTTCCAATTTTGAACTTTTAATGTCCCTTCATTCACTTAAATGCACTCAAGAATTATTTACACAATTTAATTGGAGGATGGTATGAAAACCAAAAATATTTTTAATATTTTGATCAAGGAGAAGATCAATGTGATAAATAGAAAGATCTTTTTAACTAACGACATTTGAAGAAGTTAAGGGAGGAATTACAGGTGGAAAGAAGAAGAAAGGTTGCCAATTGTGAAGAACTTGGCAACCAGGTTAGAAACAAACCTAACGATTTAAGATGAAAAGAAGCATCAATTCTTGATTCAAAGACTCCAATAGGATGAAGGATCTAACCGCGAAAGTTGATGCCGAACCAGAAAATTACCTCATCGAGGTACCTAGCAGCAGAAAACATCAACTCCAAGTGACATCAACACAATGGTAGAAGAAATGAGTTTGCAATGGTATGTACAAAAAGTTCATTTAGGCCACACCCTATGGTTAAAATTTGGAGTTGATTTGAGAAGCATACTCAGTTAGTGATCATAGCCTTAGGAACATTATAGAAAAATTAACTGTTGGTTTTATGAAGATTGGAGTTCACTAATATTTATAAGGATTTAAATATTTCTACTTCATCTCTTTCCGTTAACATGGATTCTAGGCAGTTTTTCAATCTAGAATTTCCTGGGGAAGTCATTGTGGTTGAAGAGGTTGGGTGTTAACATGGAGGCATTGTCTGAACTTGAATTCCTTTTGAAGACGCTATCCCTTCAAATAACATAATTGGTTCCTCAACAACAAGTATAAGCTTTCATCTGATTGTCCATTAGGATAATGGGAAATGTACAGAGTTGACTCAACATCTTCAGACCAAGAATTGGCACAGGTACTAACATTTTGGTACATAGATGCGAGACTCTGAGAATTATGAACAAGGTTTGGATTTCTAGGACATGTCCTAATGTAAGCATGGACGTTCTGAGATAATTTAAGCCAAAACCACAACAAATCTATAGGGTTGCATAGTGGTTTACACAAGGGGAATCAATAATTAACAACAATACAACAGGAATGATTTGGTCAAGTTTGAAAATACATCAAAGATCAATTCATTGGTGGATGTCCTGTTAATATATCCAATTAGACAATTGGAGTGTACAACAAAAAGAATGTGCTACTGTTATGCATGACTCAAGTTTAATTGACCCTATGGCCCAAGACGCAAAGTTAAAAGTACTGGATGTGATACCAATGTGGGCATCTCTAATCCAAGTGTGATGAACGTGTCAACTTTGAAATGGTATTGCATATGATAACTCCTTCGGGTGTACTAGATCCCATAAATGAAGCAGCCATCATTAGGTCTTGCAAAAAAATTCGGGTGTTTTGACTACTATTCCACAATCCATTAAAATCCTAGAACCATTTCAAAATCCCTCTCACAGTAAGTGCAAAGTACAAGCCTTGACTTCACATTGCGGTAAACTTCCATTGTTAAAAGGAGTGATAAATTTAATGAACAAATAAGCCAGAGGCTAAAAAGGCCAAATGTTACTCAAAGACTCATAAACCTAAGGAATGCTTTGAATTAGAAGCATGGCAGAGGTTAAGAAAAGCTGCAGAGTCCTGTCACAAAGATTTCCAATGTTAAAATCCAATATGATAGCAAATGAAAGTAACTTAAAAATGCTCACATGGTTTTAAGATGTGGTTATCTGGCAACTTGAGTAGGATGTCATCAACAAGTTGATACTTGATGACCTATCTAAGAAGAGCCTGTTCTAAAAGAAATGATCAATAGAAACCAAGTCATGTCAAATCTATCTGAATCATTTCCCACCATCTCCACTTCGAAATGCTAAACATAGTCATAGATTTCACTTAGGTTGCCATAAAGGATCATCCACATAGGGAGTAGAGGAAAAATTGAACAAGTTTCTTTCACTAGCTAAAACCCACAAGAAGTGTGTTCAAAATCTTTGACCATGGTACAACCATTCTTGGTGTCAAGAAGCTCAACAAGTACATGATCTTCTACCGATGATCAGGATATATGTGGTATGAAATCTTTAGTAAGGATGGAGTAGACCATTGCCCTAAACAAGATTGCTAGTGCCATCACTTACAAAATGGTTGTCAAGATCATAAACCTTTGGTCACAATCATATATTCAGGGTGTTATGACAGATGAAATACCACCTATATTTAACAAAATTTTCTATCTTATACGATATTGCATAAATTTCGTATTAAAATTAAATACAAAATGAAGCATTACTAGGAAAGGCAAAAGATGTCATACAATGGCTATGAAAAGTGACATCAGGCGATAACTCTTGAAAAGAATGCAAATTCAAGGCTACTGTGACTGTCGACACTAAAATTTTTCTCCGTAATTTCTATTTCATTAATGTATGTATTATGAATAGGATGTTGTTAAGTATAATTAGTAGTAGCGTCCGATAGAAGATAACGGTGCCGTCAGTACGGTGCCACCAATAATGTAGAGTACGGTAACAGTCAAAGTACAATAGGAATGTTGTAAAAAGTAAATATTTGTCGTAAGTGGTCCGGTAATGTTAAAATGTCAAAGTTTGGGTAAGTAGAGAAGTAGGGTCTACATGATTAGGAATTAGAAATATTATATTGGTAATAAGGACAAGGAGTGAGGTCATAAATATTTTGTGTATTTTATTTGTAAAAAGTCTAAAAATGTGGAACCCATGTAAAATGATAAGGTTTATCTTATCTTAAAAGATAAGCTTACATGTACAGATAAGAGTTAAGGTATGGAATATGATTCGTCAGAGTGGATTTCTTATCCTATCTTAGAGATAAGATGGATAAGCCTAGAAGTTCTATAAATAAAGAGGCCACCCCCCTCATTTAGCATAGAAGGAAGTAGTGAGAAATATTGTATGAAGTGTGTAAAGGAAGCCATCAGTTTAAAGGTGTGTTGAAGAAGCCATTAAGAGGTGTAATTGTAAAGTTTCTCCCATAGTCTTGGTGGAAGGCAAGTGAAGTCAATAACACTTGAAGTACCTCATGGGTGAGATTGTAACAATTTCATGTTAATATTATAATTTACTTTGATATTTCAGATTTGTCATCATTCCTTCTTATCATAGTCGATGGTATTCTTGTGTTATGTTTGTTGTTTTGTTTCCAGATTACATCCACCAAACTAAAGGCTGTGCATTAGTAAATAATCATAGCACGAGGAGTTCCCGGTGAAGAATTATCATAGTGCCGGATTGGTGATGACATTTTGGTTCCGTTGCCGGGACCATTCCTCGTTGGTGGATTTTCTGGAGAGATATTCCCACTTAGTCAAAAATCAATTGGAGGGTAACCTTGTTTTTACTGTGCATAGTAGTTACCATGGTAAAGTCATTTTTGCCGTGAATAGTAGTTACCATGGTAAAGTCATTTTTGCCGTGAATAGTATTTACCAGTAAAGTCACTTTTTACTGTGAATAGTATTTACCAGTAAAGTCACTTTTTACCGTGAATAGTATTTACCGCAGTAACTTCACTTTTTACCGTGAATAGTGTTTACCACAGTAAAGTCAGTTTTTACCGCAGTAAGTCAAGTTTTACCATAGTTTACCATGGTCATTTCTATTTTACTGTAGAAAGGTGTAAAGTCACTTTCTAGTATAGTGATTCCAATTATTTGTGCACATAAGTCTTGTTGATTGTACTTGTGGGTTGGTATTTCACGGTGGTTACTTTTGAAAATGGGAAAGATTCCTGTTTTTTCAGCTCAATCTAATGAAGATGCTTCTTCTTTCATTCAAGAGTTTAAGCGATCTTGTATTTGTAATGGCCTTATAAGAAGGGAACAATGGACTGAATTTTTTCCTACCTTTTTGGATGGTTCAGCACTTAGGTGGTTTGAAACACTAGGTGATAATGTGAAAAATTCATGGGATTTATTAACTGAAAGTTTTCTTGAAGAATTTGGTGAACAACAGAAATATGCAGATCTCATGATCGAGATCACAAAGCTATCCCAAGGAGAGAAGGAGAAGATAAGGGATTATCATGCTCGTGTTCTAGAGCTAAGGAGGAAGCTCGATGCCCAGATCCGGAAGGAAGGATTAGCGGATGGGTTGATGAATGGCGTGGATAATCTCCTCTGTAAGCACTTCATTCTTGGGATGAAGCCAGAGATCAGACAACGAGTGAAGTATGACCGCCCAGCTACCATTGAACAAGCAAAGGAGATTGCAAGAAGGCAAGAAGAAAGCATGGAAGAGGAGCCCAAAGAAATTGTTGCTAAAGTAGAGCCTACACCAGCACCTTTGGTCCAGAATCCACAACCACTCCCGGTGAGCACAAATATTTCTCCTAGTACATCTACTGAGTATGAAGATCTGCTCAAAAAGATGGGTCAGTTAACTATTAATCTTCTTCAAGGAAAGGAATTTAGTTCTCAGGGAGGAGATAGAGGTCCAAAAAGAAATATTTCTGAAGTTGTATGTTATGGTTGTTATAAAAAGGGTCATTATAAGTATAATTGTCCAGATAGAGCTTCTACATCTGGTACAAGAGATAATGATAAAGGAAAAGCACCTGTGAATTCTTTTGATGTAGTAGATAAGAGCAGAAATAATGAAGTAGATGTGTTTGTAACAAAAAGAAAGAAAGAAAAAGATAACCAAGATGGAAATGATCCTAAGAAGATGAAAGGAGAAACTAGTAAGAAACATAGGAGAAGAAAGTTGGGTGTGCAGGATTTTCTGATTTCACAGGGGCAAGGACCATACTCCATCTTGGAAGATCTGTCCAAAAGGCCTGCAAATATTACATATGGTCAACTCTTGGCTATGTCTTCTAAGAAGAGGCGGGAGTTGCGAAGTGGACTCAATGCTCAATGAAGGAAGGAGGTTGAGGTCCCTGTTTTGGAGGCAGAGGCAGATCCCTATGCTCCACAAGCTGAGGTATTATGTAATGGTATTTCAATTCATGATGTCTTAGTTGATGGAGGTGCTGCAGTTAATGTAATGACCAAGTCTGTAATGAATATGTTGGGTTTAAAAATTGATCACCCTTCAACACTTATGTTAAGGTCATTAAATAAAGGAAAAACTAAACCAGAAGGTGTAGTTTCAAATGTGGCAATATCTGTTATGGGTGTTGTATGTGTGGTAGACTTTCAGGTGATGAAAAATGGTACTATTGCGTACCCAATGCTGCTGGGAAGACCATGGCTAAGGAGAGTTCATGAAAGAAACTACTGGAATGAAGGTTTCATGACACTTGGACGTGGTAGAGAGAGGGTGAAGATAAATGTGATCCCTCGGCATCATAAGGCAGAACCTGTGGATTCAAGTGATGAAACTGATGATTGGACATCCTCTGATTACTCTAGTACCAGTGAAGTGGACACTGAAGATGAAGAAAGTGAGGTTGATGTTTCAGTCATGGATATCCTTCCAGTCACACCAACTCATGACCCCATAAAATTATCTGAAGAAGAAGTTGATGATCGTCTCCAACAAATAAAGATTGGTGATGCTGTGATGGAGAGTGAGAAGGAATCCTACCTCCAGCTCTTTCGAAGGTACATACACCTATTCACTTTTGATTACAAGGAACTCCGTCAAGTAAGTTGGGTAGAACATTCTATTGAGCTAGTAGATGGTGCTAAGCCCATAAAGCAAATGCCATATAGAATGAATCCTAATTTTTCTAAGACTGTAAAAGAAGAAATAGATAAGTTGCTTGATGCAGGATTCATATTTGTTGTGGAGAATTCAGAATGGGTTTCTCCCATTGTGATCTCAATAAAAAATAATGGGAAGCTACGCATTTGTGTTGATTATAGGAAGCTCAATAAGGAAACAAAGAAGGATCATTACCCTCTTCCATTCTCAGATTAGATCTTGGATGAAGTAGCTGGCCAGGAGTGCTATAGTTTTGCTGATGGATATAGCGGCTACAACCAAGTTCGTATAGCAGAGAAAGATCAGCTGAAGACCACGTTCACCACTCCTTGGGGAACGTTTGCTTATAGAGTTATGCCTTTTGGGTTGTGTAATGCTCCAGCAACATTCCAGTGTTTGATGAATAGGGTGTTTGAACCCTACATTGGGACCTTCATCAGAGTATTTCTGGATGATTTTTGCATCTATGGGAGCAAGATGGACCACCTGCACCAGATGGAGACAGACATTTCAAAGGTTAGATGAAGCACAAGCCTCACTAAACCCTACAAAGTGTGTCTTTGGATGTTCTAAAGGTGTTTTGTTAGGGCATGTTGTATCCAGAGATGGTATTGGTACTGATCCTGATAAAGTTTCAAAAATCAAAGATTTACCATTTCCTATGAATATAAGTAAGTTGAGATCATTTTTAGGCCATGTGGGTTACTATAGAAGGTTCATCAAGAATTTCTCAAAGATTGCACAGCCACTAACCCAGTTCTTGAAGAAGGATGTTACTTATGAACCAAGAAATAAGGTGCATGAAGCTTTTGGACAACTGAAGGAAGCCCTGGTGTCTTCACCTATTTTAAAGAATCCAGATTGGAGCAAGCCATTCATTGTGTACACTGATGCCTCAGATGCAGCACTAGGAAGTACTTTGAGCCAAAAGGATGAAAATGGGAATGAACATCCAATTTACTTTGGGAGCAGACAAATGAGCAGTGCTGAGGTAAATTATACTGTAACTGAAAAAGAGGCTCTGGCTATCATTTTTGCTGTAAAGAAGTTTAGAAATTACTTGCTAGGGCAGAAATTTATAGTTGTAACAGATCATCAGGCTCTGAAATATATTGTCAATAAGCCTAACCCATCAGGGAGGATAGCAAGATGGATAATTTTGCTACAAGAATTTGAATTTGATATTATAGATAGGCCAGGAAAGAAGCATGTCAATGCAGATGCACTCTCTCGAGCCTATGATGGTTTAGGATCATCTTGTGATGATGATGATTTTCCCGATGCAACATTGTTCTCCCTTGACACAATCCCTAGTGAATACATAGATATTTGGAATTATGTGAATGAATTCAAGTTTCCGGATGGTGCCAATGCAAAGACTAAGAGAAAGATTACTCAAGCCAGTCGTCCATACTCTATTATGCATGGAGCATTATTTCGAATAGGACCTGATGGACAGTACAAGAGGGCAGTTGGACGTGATCAAGGGAAAAGAGCTTCTAGAAGAATTCCATAATGGTACATGTGGAGGGCACTTCTCTGGACAACTTACAGCAAGAAGGATCTTGGATACAGGTTATCACTGGCCCACTCTTTTTAAAGATTGTTATAATTATTGTAAGACATGTGATATTTGTCAAACACATGGTAACCGTAAGACTTCATCAGCTCCATTATGTCCTATTCTTCCACTTGGTCCCTTTGAAAAGTGGGGAATAGACATTGTAGGTCCACTTCCAACTACATCACGTCAAAATAAGTATATTGTAGTTGCCACAGATTATTTAACCAAGTGGGTTGAAGCTAGGCCATTGAAAACAACTTCCATGGATGAAGTGGCAAGGTTCATATATGAACGCATTGTCACCAGATTTGGTTGTCCATTAGAAATTGTAACAGATCAAGGAAGCCACTTCATTAATGAGGTGGTAGAAGCCCTAGTCAATAAGTTTTCTATTAAGCATAGGAAGGCAACAACATACAAACCAAGCACAAATGGACAGGTGGAACGAACAAATTTTGTGTTGTGTCAAATTCTAGCAAAAATATGCAGCCTTGCAGGTACATAAATGGGATAAAAGGATTCATGCAGCATTGTGGGCATATAGGGCAACATCAAAGTCAGCAACATGATACTCTCCATTTCAGTTGGCCTATGGCATTGATCCAGTTCTTCCTATTGAGTTTGATATTCCTACTGTGAGAGTTATGAAAAATGAAAGGATGGATGAAAGTGATTCAGTAAAAGAAAGGTTGGTACATCTTCATTTGCTAGAGGAAATGAGGGAAATAGCAAAGGATACAAGCCATAAGAAGAAAATGAAGCAGAAGGAATACTTTGATCAAAAGATCCTTTGGTCTCCATTTCAAGTGAATGACTTGGTTCTAGTATATGATTCCAGATACAAAAAAAGAAGACAGAGGAAATTTCTTCCAAAATGGATTGGGCCCTACAAAATAGTAGTTGTGCATGAAAATGGTACGTACCGACTGGAGGAATTGGATGGCACTCCCATTACGAAATGGGTCAACCACGACAAGTTGAAGATTTTCCAGGCACGCACCAGAATGTCCAGTCTACTCCGATGACGGAGTAGAAGCTAGGAAGGGGGAAGATGTCGACACTAAAATTTTCCTCCATAATTTCTATTTCATTAATGTATGTATTAGGAATAGAATGTTGTTAAGTGTAATTAGTAGTAGCGTCCGATAGAAGATAACGGCGCTGCTAGTACGACGCCGCAAATAAATGTGGAGTACGGTAACAGTCAAAGTACAATAGGAATGTTGTGGTAAAAAGTAAATATTTGTCGTAAGTGGTCCGGGTAATGTTAAAATGTCAAAGTTGGGGTAAGTAGAGAAGTAGGGTCTACATGATTAGGAATTAGAAATATTATATTGGTAATAAGGACAAGGAGTGAGGTCATAAATATTTTATGTATTTTATTTGTAAAAAGTCTATAAATGTGGAACCCATAAAAAATGATAAGGTTTATCTTATCTTAAAAGATAAGCTTACCATACATCCACAGGGTGTAATACATCACTTTACCACATTCTACACCCAAAGTGCAATCACCATACGATAGGGTTCATACTCTCACCGTATGACTCCAAATCACAACATGAAGCATTACATATTTTCACAGTCATACATAAGATGAACATAGTACATCTCAACATAACATCCATGGCTACATAACAACAAGGTGGTACACACATTTCATCAAAACAAGATAAAAACATCATGATCCAACTCATTTCTTTTAACATCAATCTAGTCATACAACACATTGATACACCTACATATCACAATATGTCACAATGCTCCAACACTATGTCATCCACATTAAAATTCTTTTCACACATCACAAACAATAATTCACACGTGAATGCTTCCTAGAATCCACAAGATGGAGAGAGGATACTCCCATCCCCAACACGTCAACATGATGACAAATACGCACTGAGTGACTTACACATCACGTGCGTTCACAAAATCACAATTACGACAATAATCACATAACATGACGCAACATGTCATCACCAAGGGTACAACTAACACTGTGAACAACTTGATACAAGGATGGCCATAAAGGCAACACGGAAACATTCACATCTTTCAAGGACAATTTACTTTTCTTTTACACATGACAACATAGAATTTCGACCACAAAACACACTTACAGTTAGGGCAAGTCACAGTAAGATATGATTGAAGGTTATTTATTTTGATAAGACACCCTTTAGCTCATGACTAAGCCATTTTCAGAAGGATTCAATATATGATTCGCTCAATTTCATCTTACCAACTGAGTTAATTTCTTATACACTGTAGAGTAGTTCACTTAAACTCTTCTCCTACTTGCTAAATCTTATTATCTTCCAGAAACTAACCATTGTTTTCCCTTAAGCTTGTTTAAGGGTTAATCCAAAAGGGGTAGTGTTCACTAGTTTAGCTAGGGATATCAATTTAAAAAAAAAAAGAATTTACTTCACAAAGGATGGTTTCATTTTGATCACTCATGGAATTATTTGATTTCAAATAGATCACCTCTACATTTATTTGTTGAATATAAAATTATTATTTTTGTTTAACTTCTTTAAGGGTTAACCGACCCATTTTACTTTACTTATAAAATATTGCCACTAAGTATAAGAAGGATTTAACTTAACAATTTATTCTCCAAATCAAAGTTTTACAATACTCATATCAATGTAAAGATTGAATACCATTTCTCACAAAGGTAAGTTACCAGTTTACCTACAGAAGGACAAGACAACATCTTCACAAAATTTCAGAACAACCCAAGGCAAGAGGTCTTCTAAACTCCTTTGCATGCACTATTACAAAATTTACCTCACATTGGACATTTTTACAAGGAACCTCATAAATTGCACTGATGAAAACTTTACAACTCTTTCCTTTAATCTACTCGCATAATCCATCTGCACAAATACTAGCTAGAATCAGTTCGCGAGAACTGAGCATGTTAAGACTACCCATAGCAACAGTAAGCTAACATTTTATAATATCATGAAGGTAAAATTCTAAACTCAAGAATGGATCAAATCACAAACCACTAATCAATATGTTTCACAAGATGACGAGATTTATACCAGCCAACAAGGAGGAATCCCAATATTCAAGAGAGAGAGATATTCCAAAGACAAATAAGGTGAGACCTTATTGGTGAAGACAAACAGGCTGGGAGTATTGAGATTTCAGTCATGTAATCCTATGGATTACGTGATTGAAATCTAACACCCAAACATCATTCTAATATTATTAACCAAAAGATAAAGATCAGTCAAAAGACTTCACATATTCAAAATTCCTTGCTAACAAGACTGCATTAACGCACATCCATGTTTTAGGAAGAATATAGGTCCCAACCATATATGAACACAAATCAGTCAAAGATTAAAGTTAACTTCACTCGGCTGAATAAACCAACATACATATAATACTCACAACATTATAACTAGCTATCTGAAGGTTCAATATACCAAGCAATTCTCACCGAACCTAATTATTTTTCAACAAGAAGTTAAATAAATTAGATTCTATCCAATTAAAATTACATACAACAACTATAGTTGGATTACACAGGAAAGGATCAAGAAGACGTCTTTTCACCAAAGGTTGTTATTATCTTACATCACATAATCAGTAATAAACCCGTAATCCACCCCTCGTATGATCATTGTAAGAGTTAAGGACTTAGCTCACTAAAATATGTAACTGAGTCGATTCATACCTTTTCCATTTTCATACAAGTCTAACCCAATTCGAAGAAAGATAACCATTCTATTTTCACACATGCCTCAGTCAACACTTACTCAGAAGGTCCCTACCTGAATTATTGAAGGTTTGCTAAGCTACCGAAGGGATTTAATAGAAACCCATTTCATTCGATACTTGAATTTAAACAAGCAAGGGATAGTCTGTTAAAAAAAAATAAGTGAATCGACACAAGATCTTCTACCGTGACCCAACACGAGTCACCAATCACAAGGTTTACGGTCAGCGAAGGAGGAAAGCAAAGCAAAATACTCTTCTTACGAACTAAGCCTTCTCTTCCGTCTCTAAATCAACATATGAATAGCTTGAGCATACCCATCTAACTCACGACAGTCTACTCAACCTATCCTCATAGTCACTCCAAAGGAAACATCTGCTACTACAGAGTTCGTTTCACAAGGAAAAAAAAATTCTACATAGAACGTCTATAACATCATACACTTTACCAAGAGAGAGAAAACTCTACAATTTTAATTTCTTCCTTTCACTATTACATCCATTTAGAATACAAGCATTATCAGGTAGTCATAAAGCAACCTAGCCAATCTTTTTTTTTTTTTTAAAAAAAAAAACTGGAATTAGAATTGTAATCGGTTTGAGATAGCTTTTCATAAATTACCATTATTGATCAGACAATTGCAGTAACTAATAACATAAACAAAGGTTAAGTTTTACTGTTTACCTAGTTCATTCATTTTGTCCATTATGAAATAATTTTATGCTACAAAAAAAACCATTTTCGAAGCCAGAGAGCAATTATTTGAGGAGCAAGGAAAAAGCAGAAGCTCATTCTAAATGCCATAACAGATAAAAGAAAATAGAAGGACATTCAATTCATGACATAATAAAAAGGATAGCAGAAGATTGCAAGGGCAGGTTTAACATGCCTGGTTTAAAACGCCATCACCAAATGCATATGATTGTTTCAATGCAGCGGCTTGCCCTTAACCCGAAGTGCTCTGCGAGCTCGTGCTAGCGCCCCAAACACACGGTGAAAAACAGCTACACAGCCAACCCCATGATTTGAAGCTCGGACACAAGACATAATGATAACATCACGCTCCTGGATCTATGTTTTTCCACATCAGCTAGTTATCAGGAATCAAAACTATTGAACCGCTTGTCTTCCTACCCTCGAGGTCGGCATGAGCCTTTGCAGCTTCTGCCAGTGGTTATGTCTTTGTCACACAGAATTTTAGAACACCAGATGCAACATTTGCAAATAATTCTCCTGCAGTTTCCAGGAGCTCTTCTCGAGTTGCAGTGTATTGCATCATGGAAGGCCGTGTCAAAAACAACGATTTTGGGGCAAGGGCTGACAGAGGAACAGGATCAATTACACCTGATGACTGACCAAAGCTCACCATGTAACCTCTAGAAGCCAAGCACTCCAAAGATCCCTGGAATGTGTCCTTGCCTACAGAATCAAAAACGACCTGCACACCTTGTCCTTTTGTAATTTCTTTAACACAATCTACAAAATCTTCCTGGGTATAGATAATGGGATGATGGCATCCATCTTCAATTGCTTGTGCGGCCTTCTCCTTGGTCGATACAGTACCAATGACAGTGGCACCAAGGGCATTACCCCATTGACATAACAAAGATCCTACTCCTCCAGCTGCAGCGTGCACAAGAATTGTATGCCCGGGCTCCACCTTAAAGCAACGCCGAAGAAGAAACTGAGCAGTCATACCCTTCAGCATAATTGCAGCACCCACAATAGGATCAATGGTAGATGGCACTGGTACAACAAAACTTGCAGGAAGAATCTGCTCCTCAGTGTATGAACCCATAGGATTCCCCGCATATCCAACTAAATCACCAACCTTTCTCCCTGTTAGTCCTGGTCCTACTGCAGTTACCAGTCCCACTGCTTCTCTTCCGAGAATGAAAGGCAGCTCAGTTTTGTACACGCCTTTGCGGAAGTATACATCAATAAAATTCACACCAATAGCTTTGTGTTTAACACATATTTCTCCTTCACCAGGTTCCCCTACCTCCACGTCCTCCCACTTAAGTACCTCGGGACCTCCCAGCTCGTGTACTCTGATGGCCTTTACCATGGTTGCAAATGCTGTGCAAGATGTGATGCATTTTGGGCGACGATGGAAATTAGCAAAAGATGAGTGTGAGAGGGGTAATAAAATGAACGCCCTCGACTTGTATAAATGACAATGCAACACCATTTTTTTCTTGGAGAGATGCCTTCGACGTCATCTTTTTTTGCATAAAAACAACTGTTACAGCTACTGACATGGAGATAACTTGCATTATGGATACCAACAAATTTATTCAAACTCCCAGGATGCACTTCAATGTTCATTTGCTCTGTATCTTCATATCAAACCACCATATCAACCCTTGGGCTAGGCGCTGGAATAACTTCCGGCCAGAACTAGAAACAATAGTGAATGCAATCTCAGCCTCACTTGCAAAACTTGCCTCAAGATTTGATCGAGCTTCTTCCATGTTAAATACATCACCTGGACGGAAGCGACTTTCCAAAATGAAAGGGCAAGACAGCTCAACAAAAACTTTATCTCGTTCTTCTACTACAGCTGCAAGATTTTGCTACAACTGATCACGACTGTGTGGTCGCGTGTAACCAGAACATCAGGATCAACACCCACAGCTCCTTGGGATCACCTTGTGGCAGCAGTCACACATAACTCTCTCTGAACTTCACGAGCAGGGAGGAAGGAACAGGCGGCTGCCACCATGCGATTGTTTGACAGAGAAGTGGGATATGGCGTGCAGGGCCTTGTGGCAACCCAGTTTGGAGATATCTTAGAATGCAAGGTTTTTTCAATGAATAGTTTAAAGTGAAACTTGCATTTTAATGTTCAAAGTAGTGTATGATAATGGTTTTTCTTCAGATTTCAAGAATGCAATCAAGGTTTCCACCCATAAACCTTCGTATTGACCAGCATAATAGGTGTGGGACATGATTAAAAAAGTAATGAGTAATGAGAGACATCAAAATAGAAATGAGTTTTCATTACAACTAAGCAAACTGTTACTAGGATATTTTAGATTTTAATGAAATTTAAGTAACTTCCATTGAGGTCCTTGATTCGTGTTTTGTTTGAATGCAAATTTTAAAACCTCTTTAGACATTTTCAGGTACATATAATAAACTTCAATGATGATGGTAACATGGTCTCATTTTATCTTTGTGGAATTTCTATCCTTGCAAGGGTTTCTAATAACCATTTCATCGCAAC